>CAMTDV010000019.1:36448059-36796097 GCA_947069175.1 Scalesia atractyloides | reverse complement strand
AGAATGTTTAATTCAAATGGTCAAACAAATAATTTTAGAAGTCAAGGTCAATATCAAAATCGATGCCAGAATGTTGGTAATCAAACTTTTTATAACAATGGCTTTTGAAATTATCAAAATCAAAAGTCTTGGAATCAATCAAGGTCACAAAACCAAAATTTCCAAAGGTTGTAGAGTCCAAATTATATAGGAGACCTCAGGACCATTGTGGAAATCAAACCCCATTTCCATCAACAAGTCCTAGATTCAAGACTACAGTTAGGAGTGATGGATATTGGATGGATGTTAAAATAGTTGATGAATTTGGTAGACCCAAGGCCATTCAGGCTTGGGTCCTCCAATCTAACTAATTTATATTGGTTTGTACAGGAGCTTCTACGGAGGATTATCAACTTGTGGTATGTTGATAGTGACGGCTCCAGGCACAAGACGAGGGATGTGAGATGATTAATTGATTTTGAAAATTTAGATGGTGGATATGTGAATTTTGCGGGTGCTAAAGGAGGTCATATTACAGGTGGAGGAAAAGTGACGAATGGGAAAATCACACTGGACAAAGTGAACTATGTCGAGCAGCTGAAGCACAATCTGATGAGCGTGTTACAAGTCTATGACAAGGGTCACTCGGTCCATTTTGCTAAGTTTGAAGCTTAGGTGTTGAAACCGGGTTTGGTGATACTAGATGATTGGATGGTTGTGAGAGCGCCTAGGAGGAATGACATTTATGTCATGGATATGGGTGCTAAATATTCTTCCATAGTGGTGGTGTGTTTGTTATTAAAAGCATCTGAGGCTGAGTCTATGTTGTGGCATAGGCGCATGGCCCATATCCACTACCAAAAAATGAACTACATAATTAAAAATGGTTTAGTGGAAGGGGTGCCAGTGCAGGGATTTCATGTAGAAGATAAATGTCTTCCATGTCAAAAAGGAAAACAACATAAGAAACCTCACAAGTCTAAAACAGTAAATTCCATAGATGCCCCTTATGAATTACTTCATACGGAACTTTTTGGTCCAGTAAACGTAAGGAGCATAGGTGGAAAGTACTATTGTTTATTTGTCACAGATGATTACTCACATTATTCATGGGTTTTCTTTTTAGGTACAAAGGATGAGACAACTGAGTTTTAGATTGATCTTTTTACAAAATTGGAGAACGCCAATGATGCACGCATGAAGAGGATAAGGAGTGATAATGGCATGGAGTTCAAGAATCAGCTTCTGGATCTCTATTGTCTGCGCAAGGGAATTGAAGATCAATACTCAGCTCCTTATACACCTCAACAGAATGGAGTCTGATAGTCCGTTGTATAGATCGTTCAGGCCCTAATTTGGCAAACCTAAGGTAAACGTGCGAAATCTATTTGCATAGGCGACATTATAGACAAGTTTGTTATTGTTTAATCACTGTTTCATTGATTAGTAAACGTTACAGCTCCTGGAAACACTTGGACAGAGCTTCGCCGTCTAGGTTACAAATTCTCTGAATCTTACAATGAGAAACCAAGACTCACTATATATAGGCAAGACAAGTTCGCTTGAAAAGTGTCATGGCTAAGTTCGGGCGAACTTGTCCTTCACAGGGCAACTTCGGGCCAACTTGTCCATGTACCTTACAAGTTCAGGCGAACTTGTCCCTAGACATACATAAACTTAACATTTCGCTACTAAATACAGACTCGACGTTATACGATGACGTAGGCAACAGACATATGCATCAACAGACTCCCCCTTGGATGTTGTCGTAGTCATCAGTCTTCAATTAAGTTCCAGAGTATTTAAAATTCTCTTTATCTTTATTTCTTGAATAACTTTAACATCCATGATCTTCATATCTTCTACAGTCCTTTTCTCTTTTCTTGAACTTGTCTTGATAAAACTTTAATCACCATGATCCCCTTAGTTTGAGCTTTCTGTTATCTTCAATCAACATGTTTATCCAGCTCCCCTTTAAAAACTATTTTCTGTTTCAAAGTCACTCAAACTTTCAAATAAACATTTCAGATTCAAACTTTGAAACCTCTAAATACAACCATTTCAAATTTTAATCTTCTTATTAGTTTTAAACCCTCTCAGTTATTCAAGTCCAAATTAATGACCTTGAATATTTGATTTATGTATCAAGTTCAACTTAATGATCTTGATTAAACATTTGACTCTAAAATGAGGTATTTATTCAAATGTAAGTTTCAACTTAATGAACTTTTTAAACTTTTTAGATCAAATTCAATCAATTTTTTAGATTTTGTTCAACAACTCTAGACTTTGAAAATCAGCTTTTCATCATCAATGGTCGAAACTTAAAGATAATATAATCTTTTTGTTTTTATGTAATGAATATCAAACACTAACTACGTACAAACGTATTTACAGACATATTTTTGTTAAGTTTGTGTTAAAGGATCATATCAGTTTTTAAGACAAATCACAAGTACCGTTGACCTTTTTGAGACCTTAAGTTTTAAACAAATTTACCTAGATTGTCGATATATTTGTCCATTTAAACTTCAACACATTTCTCAATTGTTCCAATATACGTTAGATAGAATTAAGAAACTTGACTTAACTATGGTTTCCATCTCAGAATATACTCCCGTATCAAGATTCCCTAGACTTCATCTTACAGGTGAGTATAGCGTAATTGATATCTGTATCTAGGTTGTGCGAGGCCTTGAGAGCTCAGGTTAATACCACCATATCGACAAAGAGATGAAGGCTCGACTTTAAAGTGTTGTTCCAATTATGGAATCTTTTGACTGCAATTGATTAGATCTTTCGATTCTTTCAATTTTACTGTAGTTTAGAGGTTTTAGCAAAGCAATATAGAAGTTCTAGGCCATTGCTTATGCAAAATCAGAAGAACTTCTATAATACCCCGGATATTAATTATCTATAAAGACCTCGTATCTCAGACTCAAGCAATCTCTCAAACGAAATTTAGGAGTACGAAGTCCATATATCCGAGAGATGTTAATCCACAAGTTAAGCAGTTGTAAAATTTGGTTTATATCCCGGAAACAATCTACTGAACGTGTAAGGTATATCGACACATCCACAATAAGACTTGTTTTAAACCTTTCAAACTTTTCAAATCCTTAGAATACTGTGATAGTCCACTGATGTACTATCATTTCCTTTTTGACACAAAACTCTTTTTGCATTTTTCAATGTTTTTGTACTTTTGAAATTTTTAGATGTTTTTGGATTTTCAAAATTTTTTCTCCCCCTAAAATTCAAAAACATATTTTTGTATTTTTGATTTATAGAAAAACATTGACCAACTGATGAGAATCACTTTAATTCACCATCCATTGCTGCTTCACAATTTTCCTTTTAAGCACTCTCCCCCTCATGATAACAAAAACTGTGACCCTTTTGTGTTTTAGAAAACATTTATATCCATAAGTTTTGTCTGTTTAACAGTTAGGGTTCTGAATTTTTAAATTTTCTTTAAAAATTTGTAACATTTTCAAGTAAACGTTATTGGAATTTCAAATTTTGTAAAAATGGCCTTCATGTAAAACTTGCTATCCAGACCCGTCTTCATTCTTAGGTGTGCCACGGAACTTCACTCTCAATAATTTGCTTTTGTCTCCGAAGTTCCTGCACAAAATTTCAAACAATTAGTTGAATAGTGACACCCAAGTCTTTTCAGTCTTAGGTATTATTTCTTCAACCTCAATTTTGATTTTCTTTTCATAATCCGGTTTATTATGGACTTTCTCAAGCTTCGGAAAGTCCTCTAAACTTTCAACTTTCACTAATTGTGTAACTTCTTTTTCTTTCACCAACCATGTTTGATTTTTCGTTAAAGCTTTCTTAAAATACAATATAGAAACCTTTTGTTCATTACTATTCGAGAATTCACCAGTTTCAAAATTTGAAAACTTAGTAATAACTGGTTTCACCTTGTTTGTAGTTTTTGTACATTGTTTCCAAACCTGATTGGTACTTTCAAATCCTCAGAATTTTTCTTATCAATATGAACAGGTTTAGAATTATTATGTGGACATTTTCTAGCAATGTGTCCATTTACTCCACAATTGTGACACACCCTGTTATCATACCGATCCTTTTTATCAAACCATACACTTAAATCATAACATTGACTTGAAGTGTGGTAGCCATCTTTCTTGTTTCTTCTATAAACATGATTTGACTTTGAAGCACTGTGGTCCGACCTGTACCACTTATTTTCAAATTTTTGTAATTTTAGATTTTCAAATTTTTGTGAATTTTTGTAATAATTGGATGATCGTACCGATGTACTTTTATTTTTCTTTTGAAAATTTTTAGAATTTTTAAAACTTTGTTTTTCCCTTTGTTTTCATTCTCCATTCTTCTTAGAAGGTTTTTGCGTTAAGCATTCACCTTTTTAAGTAGACTGTTGAACAATTTTTTGAAAATTTTCTTTTAGCTTCAAAAATATTTCATTTTTATCCTTTTTAACACTATCATCATCCGTATCATCATCACAATCCTCAATTATGACATCATCATAATTTGTGACATTGTCAAGTATTGGAATTTTCTTTTTATTTCATTGATCAGTTTTGGACATATATGATCTAACATTAATGGCGAGGTCACAAAACCTTTCAATTTCTTTTCTAAATCAACAATTTTATTTTTAGCAATCTCAGCATCCTGTTCAAGTTTTCTGATTTTTTCAAGATGCGAGGTTATTATATTTTGTTTTTCAAAATCATTTTTATTTAAAACAGATTTTTCATTTTCTAAAATTTTTATTCTATTTTCAAAAATCTTTTCATTTACTTTTAACTTTTGATTTTCTAATGTCAAACTCTCTAGTTTGGTCAAGAGTTTGGCACTATCTGCTAGATAATCACTAAATCTTCATCATAGACTAGGCAGATTGGTTTAGAACTTGATGACTCATTTGTAGATGTACTTGAAACTTGTTCTTCATAGTTCTTTGCCATTAAACTTCTTTCTTTCTTCATCCGATCATTTAAATTTTGTGCTTCCAGATCGTTTCCTTCACTGAGTATACCTGCAAAAGATTGAGAAACTTCAGGATTTTTCATTTTAATACAAACTCACTTTCCTTTTTTTAGTTTTAAAACTTTCAGGTTTTCAATTACAGGAATGTGATCACAAATTTCACCCATAAATTCATAAAGATGATTGATGTCAAATCTA
The DNA here is from genome assembly GCA_947069175.1 of Scalesia atractyloides. Taxonomy (NCBI): domain Eukaryota; kingdom Viridiplantae; phylum Streptophyta; class Magnoliopsida; order Asterales; family Asteraceae; genus Scalesia; species Scalesia atractyloides. The sequence continues at coordinate 36,790,931 of CAMTDV010000019.1, read as the reverse complement.
AGTTTCTTCTTTGATTCTTTAAAGAAATCACCCGTTCTGATGGTAATGAATCTTCCAATTTCGAAAACTGATCTTCAATATGGATTTGCCACCCATAATTACATCGATTTAAACGATTAACCATGACACAAAAACATTTTACTAGCTCAATTACAGATTCATCTTTTTTTGCATTTAAACATTTCAAATATTTTATACAAATACTCCAACGTTTACAAGGATCCAAATCAGAAGGCAATCTTCCCAATCATTCATTTTTTCAAAATCAATATCTTCCACTTCAGACAAAAATTTGGTTTTCAAAAACGTTATGCAAAAATTTGACTTTTTACTGGACAATTTTCACGTATCGATTTGCTACAAATGTTTAAAATTTTTCCCAAAACCGTTTTTACCAGATTATAGCTTTAAAATCGTCTCGTCAATACGAATCTAATGATATATATTGTCCGAGACATTTTTCATGATTTTCATGCCTTATCTTAACTTCGTCTGAAGTTGTAACCATTTTTAGGTCAACTTCGTGTAAAGTGGATTAACCAAGTCAAATATTGATGAGTTTTTTGACAACTGTGTTCTCAAAACTTGGTTTTTTATCAATTTCGACATGAATTCGTCTGTTTTAAGTTCTGAAACTTTCAAGGGTTTTACTTGTAACATTTGTAAAAAAATCGGGTTTTCAAAACCCGCTCCGTTTTGTAATCGAATATCAAGTTATAAAAGTTACGTTGAATATTTATGATTATTTTGATTTAAAACGATACATAATTAATAAATAAACTAAACTATAAAAATTATATTTGATAAAAAGTTAAAACAAAATAAATAAAAGAATTTTGTTGCTGCCGGGACTCGAACCCGGGTCAGCCAAGGACAACCCCAACGACTTAACATACACTCACATCACCACTCCGCCACTTTGTGTTTTCTGTTATCTCTAGGAAATAAATGAAGTTTATACACAAACTCGGTTAAAACCGGTTTCGCCAACTGAGAAACTGAAATCGGCAAATCAATCGTCTAATCGTTTGATTAATCGTTCATTCACATTTTATAACCGATGAACCGATGATTGTAATCAATTCAGAAGTGATTGAACATCAATTTTCTTTATTAATCGGTTTTTATAACCGAAATGAATCAAGTCACAATTACTTCAATTCCAGACCTCTCTCGCGACTCAGAAACGTCATAACAATACTCCATTTCACTTTCGTCGCATTTTCAGACCATCAGAACGCTTAAAATTGCTCGCCGGAATTTCCTGCAAAAGTCGCCGGAAAACCGTATTCATCCTCAAACGGTAAATCTTTCAATATTCATTGTAGTCCAACAATTATTAGACTATTTCTAACTTAAACCTCTCAATTGGAATCGAATTCAGGCGCTGTATTCAACTAATTCCAGTTCGCCGGAACTCCCTTGAAAATCTTTATTTCCGTCTGTGAAACGGTAAGGACCTTCAAACACATCGTTAACGTTTGTTTATCACTTCAATTCCACAATCGACTAATCAAAACAGTCAATAATCTTGTTCAGTTGAAGAGCATAAAAACAGGGACCGACACATCGCCGGAAATCTGAAATAAACCGTTCATCGGTATGTTCACCTTTAATTACCGTCTCTGCCTTTTCATTTAAGCTCTAATAATGTCTGTAAATCGTAAGAACAAGGAACGAGTTAGTAAATCAGTTGACTGTAATTTGAATGAAGAAGACGAAGTTAATTAAGTTATAAGTATATTTAAAACTAGTAAAATGAACGGGTTAGACACACAGTCCAGCGGTGGACTGTGTGCAAAACACATACGCATGTCCCGAGTTCGATTCCTGCTATACGCACTCCTTATATAATAAAATGCCTTTTTTGATAAAAACTAAACCGGGTTAACTCAGTTAGTTGTTAAGTATAATAAAAACCGAGATAATAACCAGGTTAGACACACAGTCCAGCGGTGGACTGTGTGCAACATTAAGCCATACGTCGCGCGTTCGAAACCCGTCACTAGCACCGGTCCGTTGAATTAAAATGTTTTTGAAATTAAAAAGAATTTCGGTTAAACTGAATAAGTGTATAAATATAATTAAAAACAAAATTATTTCGGGTTAGACACGTAGCTCAGTTGGTAGAGCTGCGTGCACGCGTACGGGAGGTCTCGGGTTCGAGCCTCACCCAGCGCAAACCATGTCCTGACCGAACCGGTCAACAAGTCAACAGGTCAGCGGTCAACGGTCAACGCAAAATAAACAATTTTTTTTATATTTTTATTTATTAAATTTAATTTAAAAATCAATTAAAAATACTTAAAAATAACATTTTTAAAGATAGAAAATAGCCTTAAACTCACAAAAATATATCTAAAAATTTCATTAAAATCCTTAATAAAATCCACTCATTTAATATATTTTTCCGAATTATTTAGGTTAGTATTTCTCGTTGTTCTGCTCATCTAATTCGTGCGCATCTCACCATCTCCAATCCAACGCACCCAATGTGAGTGAATCTTTACAAATTCCCCGTTTTAATCACGTTTTGGGGTGTATCATGTGTCTTTGTATATATATTATAGTTAAACCATTGTGCATACATCATATCATGAACATGTGTATTCAGTTTGTTTATGTTGTATTGTTAGATGCAATTTATTATTTTCAGTACACGCAATTTCATAGGCCGCCGCTCCACATTACATTATGAGCGTTGAGCATGTTCCCCATTTCATTATGAGGTTGAACCTGGTGTGCCCACATACGATCGGCTCCGTTTGATTGAGCCTTGATCGCACAGTCATTTTCATTTTTCAGTACATGCAATACGATCGGCTCCGTTTGATTGAGCTTTGATCGCACAGTTTCATTTATGTTATGTATAGTATGATGTTGGTATGTTCATGTATGCTGTCATATGTTATTGTATGTTATAGTTGTGACTGCTATTTGCTACTGCTTGATTATTTACATTTGCTCATCTATGATTATGCACAATTTTTCATTGATAAACTAACAGGTAATTCCTTAATAAATGTTTATCTAATAAGGTTCACTCGCCAACTTATGTTAACCCAAAAACCCCCATTTTTACACATGATACAGGTGAACCAGCAGCAGCTAGGAACACATAGGACTTGGACTAGAAGAATAAAACGATTTAGAGTTGGGATTGTTATGTTGGTTTATTTTCTTTGTATTGAATGAACATGTTTGGATTTTTGGAAATGTAACTTTGACTTTATTAAATATGAAACATATTAGTAAATGTCATGAGCTTTGGTGATAACCCAATTATGCCCCGACTCTTATTCCGCTGCGGGTCGGGGTGTGACAGATTGGTATCAGAGCCATGACTATAGGGATATAGGATAGGTTATTAGACCCTTAGAGCCTATACTATAGTCGATTAGAAACTTATAAGATTTTTGTGTGTTACCTGCCAAATTTCATGATGTTTATATGTTTTATGTTAAATGTTACATTTAATATTGTGCAAGCATGTTCATAAGTATGTATTATCATATAATGCCTATCATGAATCGTATACTCGTAACATATCACATCCATGAAAGCACACACCACATCATGATTGCTTTTACAATGATTTTCGTGTTTTCAAATCTCATCAAAGTGAGTTCTCATGACGGGCATGTAGTAACTGGAAGGGTACCAGTACCGGTAGTCGGAACGTCCTGTCTAGGCTGGCATTCGTATAAATCCAAAATAAAGGACCAGTTTGCCTACCTGGGGACTAACGATGAGAGTACGAAGTACCTATTAGGCCAAAGCATGCTATACCAAACGTCGTGTGAACTAACCCCACTTTGAGTTGTCATTGTGTCTACACCTGGACACGTTCTGACCAAACATCTCATGAACATATTTTGTGGTTTGCATTCGGGGGATGCGAGTGTTAAATTGCCAATACTAATGTGAATCCTACCAAGCCAATAGCCATGGGGGCCCACATGACTATGTTGGTGAAGGTATGGGGGACATTTGAGGCCCAACATGAGCGAACCCAAGACATCCTATGGATGTAGTTGCATTATTGATATTTATGTTATTTTCATTTTCTTAAAGACACATGACACCTAAAAAGACATCATAAACTCACAATCTTCTCATTGTATGATCCTGTAGATGTCTTCTAGACAGCAACGAAGGGGTAAAAGATCGGGAAGGTCTCAGGAACGTTTGGCCACTCAGATCGCGAAACAAATGGCCACGATACTGCCTGACATTGTGGTCCAAGTACAACAAGCCCTTGCTACAAATCCAACTAACCCTCCCCAACAACAGGACCAGAACATCGACAACCCTCCTACCAGCAAGTGCTCTTACAAACATTTTAAGTCTTGTGATCCTCCTAAATTTGAAGGGACCGAGGGTATCACTGCTCTCCTACATTGGTTCGAGGAGATGGAAAACACCTTCCTAAACTGCGATTGTCCTGAGGATCGCAAGGTTCGATACGCCACCGGGAGACTATTTGGAGTAGCTCTCACTTGGTGGAATACTGAGAAAGGGAAGAGGGGAACTGAAGATGCGATGGCCTTAACTTGGGAGGAGTTAAGGGAAATCATGACTAGGCGTTTCTGTCCTAGAAGTGAAATTAAAAAGTTGGAGGATGAATTTCATGCTCTAAAGCAAAAGGAGGGTGATCACACTACCTATAACAAGAGGTTCTTGGAGTTGAACCAAATGGTTCCAAATTTTTTCACCCCAACCTATCGTCTGATCGAGCACTATATTCGAGGACTTCCCTTGAAAATCCAAGATTCAGTTCTCAGCGTCTCACCAGTAACACTTGAAGCTGCTATGGAGTTAGCAACTGAACTGACCGAAAACTGAATTCGCAACGGGAAGTTCAAAGAAGAGAAGAAGAAAGCCCCTGTTGAGGGACAAACTTCAAACCACCCCATTCCTTCCTCTAAGTTTGCTAACAAGAGGAAGCGCAACACCAGAAATTTTGCAGTTACCCAAACCAATTCCCCTATTCCTGCTGCACCCATTACACAAGTCACTCCTTCACCCGCACCATACAGAAGACCCTACACTGGCCCGTTACCAAAATGTAACCGTTGCCAATATCACCATTCCCCTGATCATCCTTGCCAATATTGCACCGGCTGCGGTCGTGCAGGTCATACTGTTCAAACTTGCCGCATGCCTCAACGAACGAACTACCACCAACCTTTAACCCAAACCCACCAACAGATAATGGGCCAAGCCCAACAATCCCTACTATTACCACCCAACCTTTAGCCCAAACATATTTCCAGCCCAATTATCCTATGGGTCAACCAATGCGGGCTTGCTACAATTGCGGCGACCCGAGTCATTTCAGAAACACATGTCCAAGGCTGGTTAATATTATTCATGCTCAGGCCCAAGCCAACCCAGTGAACCAAGCAAACCAAGCTCCCCCACCTGCAAGAGGGAGAGCTTTCAATATCAACGCTAACCAGGCCAGAGCTGACGGCAATGTGGTCAACGGTACGTTCCTTATAAATGGTAGATATGCCTCTATGTTATTCGATACTAGTGCGGATAGAAGTTTTGTGTCTTTAGAATTTGAACCTATCTTAAGCAAAAATCGAGATAAGCTCACGGAATCCATAACGGTAGAAGTTGCGGACGGGAAACCAGTTTTATTAAACTCTATTTTACGCAACTGTACACTCACCTTAAACGACCACGATTTCTCAGTCGATCTTATTCCTATGAAGCTGGGAAGTTTTGACATCATAACCGGTATGGATTGGCTCAGTCAACATCAGGCGGAAGTTTTATGTCGTGAAAAATTTATTCGTATTCCTCTTTCAAACGGTCAGACTCTTCGAATCATTGGAGAAACCTCGTCGAAAGGGCTCAGCTTAATGTCTTGTCTCCAAGCTCAAAAATATCTTCGCAAGAATTATGTCGCGTTTTTAGCTCATATCATCAAGAAGGGAACCATGGAGAAGAAGCTTGAAGACATTCCTGTGGTAAAAGACTTCCCACAAGTTTTTCCTGACTACATTTCAGGACTTCCTCCAGTTAGAGACGTCGAATTCCATATTGATCTTATACCTAGTGCTACACCAGTTGCAAAGTCTCCTTATAGGTTAGCCCCCTCTGAAATGCAAGAGCTAGCCAGTCAATTGCAAGAGTTGACTGACAAGGGATTCATACGTCCTAGCTCGTCGCCTTGGGGTGCACCTGTCCTTTTTGTAAAGAAGAAAGATGGATCGTTTCGTATGTGCATCGACTACAGAGAGCTCAACAAGTTAACAATCAAGAATCGCTATCCTTTACCACGCATTGATGATCTTCTTGACCAACTACAAGGTGCCAGCTACTTTTCAAAAATCGATCTTCGATCTGGCTATCATCAACTTAGAGTGCATGAAGAAGACGTCCCTAAGACTGCTTTTCGAACTCGTTATGGCCACTATGAATTCATGGTTATGCCATTTGGATTAACCAACGCACCAGCTGTCTTCATGGACCTAATGAACAGAGTCTGCAAACCTTATCTTAATCGATTTGTTATAGTCTTCATCGACGATATTCTTATTTATTCAAAATCTAAATCTGATCATGAGCGTCATCTTCGACTCGTTCTTGCACTTCTAGAAAAGGAAAAGCTTTATGCCAAATTCTCCAAATGTGAATTCTGGTTAAAAGAGGTGCAATTCCTCGGGCATGTAGTCAATGACAAGGGAATACATGTTGACCCTTCAAAGATCAAAGCGGTTCAAGAATGGCAAGCTCCACGTACACCAACTGAAGTAAGATCTTTTCTTGGACTAGCTGGCTATTATCGTCGGTTCATTTCAAACTTCTCTCGCATTGTTGTACCACTCACGGCTTTAACTCATAAGGGAAAACCTTTCATATGGGGACCCAAGCAAGAAGAAGCCTTTCAAACTCTTAAACAGAAACTTTGTGATGCACCAATCCTCACTCTTCCTGAAGGTTGTGATGATTTTGTAGTCTATTGCGACGCGTCAGGGCAAGGATTAGGTTGCGTTCTTATGCAAAGAGGAAAAGTCATAGCTTATGTTTCGAGACAACTCAAGACACATGAAAAGAACTACACCACTCATGACCTAGAACTTGGAGTCGTTGTGTTCGCTCTTAAGATACGGAGACATTATCTCTATGGTACTAAGTGTGAAATATACACTGACCACAAGAGTCTTCAACATATCTTCAATCAAAAAGAGTTAAACATGAGGCAACGAAGATGGGTCGAACTTCTAAATGATTACGACTGTGAAATTAGATACCACCCTGGTAAAGCAAATGTGGTGGCTGATGCACTTAGTCGAAAGGGTTATGCGAACTCCATTCATCTTCTATGTTCGCAAATTGTAACCAACATTAAAGATCAAATTCGAGAAGCCCAACACGTTTCAATAACGGAAGAAGATGTGCGAAAGGAGATGTCCTGTGGAGCTGAGTTAAAAATCGAAACTAAATCTGACGGTATTCTGTAATACCTAGATCGTATCTGGATTCCTAACCACAACAATCTTCGTGAAACTCTTATGAATGAAGCTCACAAAACGCGATATTCTATACACCCAGGAGCCGATAAGATGTATCAAGACCTACGATATACCTATTGGTGGCCTGGAATGATGAAGGATATTGTTGTATTTGTTTCTAAGTGCCTTACATGTTCCAAGGTGAAGGCTGAACACCAAAGACCCTCAGGACTTCTAGTCCAACCGGAAATACCTGTATGGAAGTGGGAAAATATAACCATGGATTTCATTACCGGGTTACCTCGCACTTCTGGTGGGTATGACACTATATGGGTGATTATAGACCGACTTACAAAATCAGCTCACTTTATTCCTATCCGCGAAGATTTCAAGAACGAAAAGCTTGCACGTATTTATATCAACGAAATCGTAAGCCGGTATGGGGTACCGTTAAGCATTATTTCTGATCGTGATGGTCGTTTCACCTCACGAACATGGCAAGTAGTACAATCCGCTATGGGCACGCGATTAGATCTCGGTACCGCCTATCATCCTCAAACTGATGGACAGTCTGAGCGCACCATTCAAACTCTTGAAGATATGCTTAGAGCATGTGTCATAGACTTCAAGGGAAATTGGGACGCCCACCTACCATTAGTTGAATTTTCGTACAACAACAGCTATCATTCGAGCATCGGCATGGCACTTTTTGAAGCTTTATATGGTCGTAAGTGCCGATCTCCTGTATGTTGGCACGAAATTGGGGAAGCTCAAATTACTGGTCCAGAATTGATCCAGGAAACCACAGACAAGATCCATCAAATTCGAAACAATCTTCTAGCGGCTCAAAGTCGTCAAAAGAGTTATGCAGATAAACGACGGAAGCCCTTAGAGTTTAACATTGGTGATCATGTACTTTTAAAAGTATCACCGTGGAAGGGAGTAGTTCGTTTTGGTCAAAAGGGCAAGCTAGCACCACGTTACGTAGGACCTTTCAAGATACTCGAAAGAGTAGGTCCTGTAGCATACAAGCTTGACCTACCAGAAGAACTCAACAGGATTCATCCCACATTCCACGTGTCGAACTTGAAGAAGTGCCTCGCTGATGAGAATCTCCATATTCCGCTGGAAGATATTCAGATTGATGAATCTATGCATTTTATCGAAAGACCTGTAGAGATCATGGACTTCGGAGAGAAACGTCTACGACGGAGTCGCATTCCAATTGTTAGGGTACGCTGGTAGTCGAAACGGGGACTTGAGTTCACTTGGGAACGTGAAGACTCAATGCGTGAAAAATACCCGCATCTTTTTCCTACTACTTCAACTACTTAAATTTCGGGACGAAATTCCTAAAAGTAGGGGATACTGTAACATTTGTAAAAAAATCGGGTTTTCAAAACCCGCTCCGTTTTGTAATAGAATATCAAGTTATAAAAGTTACGTTGAATATTTATGATTATTTTGATTTAAAACGATACATAATTAATAAATAAACTAAACTATAAAAATTATATTTGATAAAAAGTTAAAACAAAATAAATAAAAGAATTTTGTTGCTGCCGGGACTCGAACCCGGGTCAGCCAAGGACAACCCCAACGACTTAACATACACTCACATCACCACTCCGCCACTTTGTGTTTTCTGTTATCTCTAGGAAATAAATGAAGTTTATACACAAACTCGGTTAAAACCGGTTTCGCCAACTGAGAAACTGAAATCGGCAAATCAATCGTCTAATCGTTTGATTAATCGTTCATTCACATTTTATAACCGATGAACCGATGATTGTAATCAATTCAGAAGTGATTGAACATCAATTTTCTTTATTAATCGGTTTTTATAACCGAAATGAATCAAGTCACAATTACTTCAATTCCAGACCTCTCTCGCGACTCAGAAACGTCATAACAATACTCCATTTCACTTTCGTCGCATTTTCAGACCATCAGAACGCTTAAAACAGCTCGCCGGAATTTCCTGCAAAAGTCGCCGGAAAACCGTATTCATCCTCAAACGGTAAATCTTTCAATATTCGTTGTAGTCCAACAATTATTAGACTATTTCTAACTTAAACCTCTCAATTGGAATCGAATTCAGGCGTTGTATTCAACTAATTCCAGTTCGCCGGAACTCCCCTGAAAATCTTTATTTTCGTCTGTGAAACTGTAAGGACCTTCAAACACATCGTTAACGTTTGTTTATCACTTCAATTCCACAATCGACTAATCAAAACAGTGAATTATCTTGTTCAGTTGAAGAGCATAAAAACAGGGACTGACACATCGCCGGAAATCTGAAATAAACCGTTCATCGGTATGTTCACCTTTAATTACCGTGTCTGCCTTTTCATTTAAGCTTTAATAATGTCTGTAAATCGTAAGAACAAGGAACGAGTTAGTAAATCAGTTGACTGTAATTTGAATGAATAAGACGAAGCTAATTAAGTTATAAGTATATTTAAAACTAGTAAAATGAACGGGTTAGACACACAGTCCAGCGGTGGACTGTGTGCAAAATACATACGCATGTCTCGAGTTCGATTCCTGCTATACGCACTCCTTATATAATAAAATGCCTTTTTTGATAAAAACTAAACCGGGTTAACTCAGTTAGTTGTTAAGTATAATAAAAACCGAGATAATAACCTGGTTAGACACACAGTCCAGCGGTGGATTGTGTGCAACATTTAGCCATACGTCGCGCGTTCGAAACCCGTCACTAGCACCGGTCCGTTGAATTAAAATGTTTTTGAAATTAAAAAGAATTTCGGTTAAACTGAATAAGTGTATAAATATAATTAAAAACAAGATTATTTCGGGTTAGACACGTAGCTCAGTTGGTAGAGCTGCGTGCACGCGTACGGGAGGTCTCGGGTTGGAGCCTCACCCAGCGCAAACCATGTCCTGACCGAACCGGTCAACAAGTCAACAGGTCAACGGTCAACGGTCAACGCAAAATAAACAATTTTTTTTATATTTTTATTTATTAAATTTAATTTAAAAATCAATTAAAAATACTTAAAAATAACATTTTTAAAGAGAGAAAATAGCCTTAAACTCACAAAAATATATCTAAAAATTTCATTAAAATCCTTAATAAAATCCACTCATTTAATATATTTTATCCGTATTATTTAGGTTAGTATTTCTCGTTGTTCCACTCATCTAATTCGTGCGCATCTCACCATCTCCAATCCAACGCACCCAATGTGAGTGAATCTTTACAAATTCCCCGTTTTAATCACGTTTTGGGGTGTATCATGTGTCTTTGTATATATATTATAGTTAAACCATTGTGCATACATCATATCATGAACATGTGTATTCAGTTTGTTTATGTTGTATTGTTAGATGTAATTTATTATTTTCAGTACATGCAATTTCATAGGCCGCCGCTCCCCATTACATTATGAGCGTTGAGCATGTTCCCCATTTCATTATGAGGTTGAACCTGGCGTGCCCACATACGATCGGCTCCGTTTGATTGAGCCTTGATCGCACAGACATTTTCATTTTACAGTACATGCAATACGATCGGCTCCGTTTGATTAAGCCTTGATCGCACAGTTTCATTTATGTTATTTATAGTACGATGTTGGTATGTTCATGTATGCTGTCATATGTTATTGTAGGTTATAGTTGTGACTGCTATTTGCTACTGCTTGATTATTTACATTTGCTCATCTATGATTATGCACAATTTTTCATTGATAAACTAACAGGTAATTCCTTAATAAATGTTTATCTAATAAGGTTCACTCGCCAACTTATGTTGACCCAAAAACCCCCATTTTTACACATGATACAGGTGAACCAGCAGCAGCTAGGAACACATAGGACTTGGACTAGAAGAATAAAACGATTTAGAGTTGGGATTGTTATGTTGGTTTATTTTCTTTGTATTGAATGAACATGTTTGGATTTTTGGAAATATAACTTTGACTTTATTAAATATGAAACATATTAGTAAATGTCATGAGCTTTGGTGATAACCCAATTATGCCCCGACTCTTATTCCGCTGCGGGTCGGGGTGTGACATTACTATTATGCATTTTATGTATTATACTTGAAAATCAGTCCATTTTGTCAATGAAATGTCCAAGAAAAATAAAAAATAGAAAGAATGAGTAGAAGATGTGATGTTCTAAGTCTAATGTCTTCAAATCAGGCCAATCCTGCTCTGATACCACTTGATAGTCTGTTGTATGGATCGTTCAGGCCGCAATTTGGCAAACCTAAGGCAAACGTGTGGAATCCGTTTGCATAGGCGACATTGTAGACAAGTTTGTTATAGTTTAATCACTGTTTCATTGATTAGTAAACGTTACAGCTCCTAGAAACACTTGGACAGAGCTTCGCCGTCCAGGTTACAAAATTTCGGAATCTTACAAATGAGAAACCAAGACTCACTATATATAGGCATGACAAGTTCGCTTGAAAAGTGTCATGGCCAAGTTCGGGCGAACTTGTCCTTCACAAGACAAGTTCGGGCAAACTTATCCGTGTACCTTACAAGTTCGGGCGAACTTGTCCCTAGACATACATAAAATTAAAGTTTCGCTATAAATACAGACTCGATGTTATACGATGACGTAGGTAACAAACATATGTGTTGGTCCCAGATTAACAATGAGATTCCTTATCTTTGGTTATGGCAAGTGATCTCAACAAAGATAAAAAATATTGTGCGGACTTAGAAATCAAACTTTCAAAGACACAAGATACAGAATTTTCTCATTTCTATCACTTTGAAAAACAAATAGGTTTACAAAGAGATTATTGGTTGTTGAAAAACAAATACATGAGAGAATACTGTGGTGAAAGGGTGTAAGAGAGTTGTCTAGTGTATTTAACGCTAAGTTTGTACTCTCTTATCCATCTTTCCTATGATTGGCTCTCCTATTTATAGAATGCATGAATGAATAAACAATTTGTTGATTCTTCTACTTGCACCTGCTAAGAAAAGCTTCCCTTGGGTATGTTCAATGAATTTGCATAGGCCAACTTGTTACGTTCGAAAATGGCAGAGACAAGCAGATGAGCAAGTTGACATGATCAGAAACTGAAACTTGTCAACTGACCAGAATTTCTGGTGGCTAAAATTATCAGAAATTCTGATATTTGTTCCTTTTACCAGAAACAGCTGGTTTCTACCAGAAACTATATCAGGTTTACCAGAAATGTTGTTTCTGATTGTTTTCTGATGTATTTCTGATTATTTGAAGAATGATTCTTCTCTGTTCTTTTCTTCCTTCTATTGCTGATTTCTTCAATCTTCATGCATGATCTGTTACGATCATATTTTTCTTCAATACTTACATTTAAAGTATCCTAACAATTTCCCCTAAGTATTGTAAGAAAAATAACAGACAAAAATAGGAATAAGATGAAACTACCAATTGTCAGAAGTACTTAAAATTACAGACATATTGTTTTTGTTTTCAAAATTTTTTCCATACACAAAGAAATCACATGGTGATCGTCAGATTGCTTTTGTAGACATCTCCTTTCTTGAGCTTCTTTTTGTATTCAATCACCTTGTTGCAAACTCTTATCATTTCCTTGTACCATCCTCTTGCTGTCAACCATTCATTAATCATGGCATCAATCTTCTTCCTGAGTGCCTCCTTTTCTTGTCCCTTGATCTTCAACTGTGCTTGCTTCTTGTTCATACACTCTTGGATATAGATGAGAGTCTTGTTTGGGTACTTGTAAATTTCACTAACTCTAAAAAGAGCTTTCTTCTCATCTTTATCCCGAATGCTGCGGCAAGTGTTGGTCTTTCAAGAATTACCCTGTTCTTATTTCTTTTTCAACGTTTGATGGTATTGAAGTATCAGGTGGAGGGACATGTACCTTCTTGTTGACAAGGTGGTCAAAAGTGATGCAAAGATCAAAGTCAGCTAGTGCAGCCCTTGCATACATTTTCGTGGCTGCCTGAGTGACACTTTCTAGACCTCTTCTAATTTCTTGAGTGTTGTTATCTCTTTGGTCCAGCTCCTGCTTGATTTTGATGAGATCTATAGGATGAATGCGTTCTAATTCATTATCCAGGATTCTTTCTAAACTACAATCTATTCTATCAACTTCATACCTATTTTGTATATGGTAGCCAATGAGTCCATCATTGGTTTTGCTGGGGTGATGCAGTGGAGTTTTCTGATTGGATTGGTCATTTGTAAATGAAGAGTTTTTCCCTCTTTTTCTATCAAACTTTTTAGATCCCTACTAATTGGGCTAAGGGATCTTTCCAGCTCATCTTAGGAGTCATCCCAGTAGTAATTCTGCATGTAGCTTTCTAGAAACATCATGGTGTCAGGATCTATTTCAAGTATGTATCCTTCAATTACCTTTCCATCTGGTCCAACTTTTGAATTTTTTCTTGCTTTCTTGGAAGAGGTAGCTGAGGCTTCCCATTTTCTTTTTATTTGAACATTTAAGTTCCTGCTGAAAAGAGATTCTCCTGATGATGTAGGTTTCTGCTGTGAGCTTGATATTCCAGTTGCTTTCTGAGTTGGAGGTGGCCGAGTAGTAAGCCTTGTGAGCATGTCTCTGTCAGGTACAGTTAGTGGTGGTCCCATGATAGTAAATCTAGGCTTTACTTCTTGTATGATGATTGGGGCAGTTTCTTGTGGTTCCTTTTGAGGTGCTTCTTCTATGGTTGGAGTTTCTGTTGTTGCAGACTATGGTTTTTGTTTCTTGAAGTTTGAAATATCACTGACTTGCTGTTGCAGCTGTTTCAAAGCTTATTCAATTATTTTTGCATTTTTCTTTTCTTCTTCATGCACCAGTGAGAGCTCTTTGCTTGCTTGTTCCTTGAATAGTTTCCATTCTTCTCCAAGTTTCCAGTTGTGTCAGCCAGGCTAGCAAAGGTTGCCTTCATTGTTTGAATTTCTTCCATTATTGAACCAGAAGAAGACTCCTTGTATTCAACTGCCTTCTTGATTTCTTCAATGAAATTGATGACTTTAGCTTCAAACTTGTTGTTGTTCTGTTTTTGTATTTGTTCCAGTATTTGTGAGTTTTTTCTGATTGTCTTTTGACACAGGTGATTTCTTCAGCGATGAGCTTGATTGCAGACTTTTGCTCAGAAAGTTCTTTCAATATCTGGTCCAACTTTTCTTCTGTTGTTGACTTAGTGCAGATTTTGACCATATTCTCCAGTGTTTGGAGATCTATATCTTCCTATGAGATTTGTTATTGTTGTGTGAGTGGTGGAACAACAGATGTTCCTGCTAATAGTGGAACAACAGATGTTCCTGCTAACAAACCAGCAGAGAACAAACCTGTTGTTGTTGTTAAGGGTTCAAAATGAGCACTGAGCTCAGTTTGAGTCTCCTAACTATGTCTTTGAAACACATTCAATCCTGAATTTTCCTCATTTCCTCGTACCATTGTATTCAACGATTCTCCATGAGTTGTTGAGAAATGCACCTTTCTCATTTCCGGGTTTCCTTGATCACTTAAGTGACCTCTACCTGTTGCTGATGTATACTCCTCATTTTCTGAATCAGAGTATGGATCTTTAGTTTGATTTCTTCTCGCTCTTAGTCTGTAAGTACCTCCAACAGAGCCACTAGAGGTTCTATCACTATCACTTCTAGCAGTATAGACAGGATGAGAAATTCGTTCACCTGATTGACGCAGAGATGTTTCTGGAGGATTTCTGGTTGACTGTTCATCTATTTCTTCCTTTTCTAGTTCTTCATCTGCAGTAGAACCTTCGTCTTCTCCAACTAGTGTGCTGCTATTATATGCTTCTGGTTGAGTTGACATTTCCTGTCTGAGAAACTCGTACTTTACCATGTATTCAGTCTTTTCCAGTATCATGCTTGTGATAGCTTCTGGCAACATGGGAAAGTCTTTGATTGAATCCCATGCCCCCTTTGCATTCTAAGGCCTCATGATTGGTGTCTTCCATATATTCTCTGAGATGGGTATCTCCATATCTGCTTCTTCAAATTTCTGAGCTATCAGGATGGACCAGAATCTTGGAAATGGAAGATGGGTTAGTAATCTTTTGTTGTGAGTGATTACTGATCTTTTTATCAGATGAAAGATCTCTGCAGCATAGTTTATTTGTGTTCCGGTGATTACCCCATACATGATTGTCATTACATTCTGGCTTATCTGATCGGTTCCCCCTATTTTTGATGTCAAGCATTTTGTTAGAACTTCCATCAATGCTTGCCATAAAGCAGGATAATATTTTCTTCTGAATTTGGTAATTGTTGTGCACTTCTTCTTGTAATTCGTCAAGGTGATCATTTTCTCTAATAGTTCTTCTTTTGGTGGTATTGGTGCAAACTCTGCATATACCGGAAGTTCTAAACATTCCCTTACTTTTCTTGGAGTAACAGTTATTGACAGATTTCCCCATACATGTGCTCCTATTTCTGTATCCCCTGAATCATCTAGGGTGTAGATTACCTGTTGGATGATTTCTTCTGGTACGTCACAGGTTTTTATAAGGGCTTGAGAGATTGGAGACTTCGTCAGAAACTCTATCAACACTTGAGTTTTGGTATCATAGTCCTCAATGTTTGGATGCATCTGCAAATTGTTCTCCTTTTTGGGCAGATGGTATTGAGGATCAATGAATGGTACGACGTGTTCTATTGGTTGAAGGGTCAAATTGACGATGTTTTGAGCGGCCATTGGGTTTGATTTTAAGAGTTATGAGAGATTTCTAGGGTTTGAATGGAGAAGATGAGTGTCTTTAAACTATGTTTGTTAAGGGTGATAGTGGGTACTGATTTGTAGCTGGTTTAATTGCAGTTTTAATGTTGTGGACAACGTGGGTGTGTTTTTGAGCAATTAAGATAAATAACTGTTAGGAAAATCTTCTAATATTCTCTTATTTTGTCCTTATCAGGTTTTATCAAAACTGGTATGGGAATTTACTGGATTTTGATTGGTTACCACTAACGGTCGAGTACCCCGCTTTCTCCGTGTGGGCCCTGAAAATTCAAAAAGGTACAATTGAATGTTCTTGTTATTCCTTGTACCTTTATCTTCACTTTTTCTGATTTTTGTTTTTATTCTGAATGATCAGAATTTCTGGTTTCTACCAGAATTTCTGGAAAAATCAGAATTTCTGGTTTCTCCTAAATGATCAGAATTTCTGGAATGATTAGAATTTCTGGTTTCTTCTTGGAGTCTTGGAGTTTGCCAGAATTTTGCCATATATGTGTTTCTTTCGTCAGAAATTAATCAGAAATACCCTCCTTTTTTTTAGGGAGAGAGAGAGAGAAAAATTTCACTTTCCTTTCATTAAAAAGATTTTCATTGATGAAGGCAAAGAAAGGAAAAAATAAAAAAGATTTGAGAAACTTTAAATAAAAGTTTTGACAAAATTTTGAGAAGAATTTTAAAGGATGTAAAATTTCATATCTTTTGTAAAACTTCCTCTATTGTAGGTTTTAGGAATCTTTCAAAAAATGACAAGATTATGTAAAATTCTGAGAGAGTTTGTATAACTTGTCAAACATTTAAATGCCCTTTGTGAAACTTCCCCTAGAGCCATCCTTTTATTCTTTGATTTATGTTGATAAAAAACAGAAATTCCTGAGTTATCTACCAGATTTGAACAATATTGCTCTGGAAGGGTCATTAAATTTTATCAAGGATTGTCGAATATTCTTGTAAAAATGGATCAGTTTTTTGTTTAACCAGAAACTGCTAATTCCATCTAGAAATCTTCCAGATTTATCAGAAGTATACCGAATCTTTATTGGTGTGGTCCAGTTTTTAACTAAGTTTGTTTTGTGAGTTATATCTTTCCCCTTTCTGATCAACAGAAAAAACAAATTTATTTGATTCTTTCATCTCCCTCTTTCTATGTCTCCTTCTTCCTTGTCTTCAACATTTATCATACCAAAAACATGATATATATATATATATATATATACATTAAAAAAAACAACACTATTCAGGTATTTTATAATTTATATCATACTTAATATATGTCCATAGAGGGGTTTCAGTGCCGGTGTGGAATCTTGTAGGGATGAGGCTTTTGTTCCGCAGGTTCTCCTGAAAAATCATTTCAGCCCTTGGGTACCAGACCGGTATGCCTTCAAACCCTATCTGCCCATTAATGATTTTTGTCAAGAATCTTGGGTAGATCAGGAAGGGTTTATTTGTGTGCATATTGTGTTCAAAATCTCTCATTAGATAACGAGAGTAGTTGTAAGGAAGTTCATGCACAATAGCAGCAACTACTTCCATGATTTTGTAGGAAAACTCATGAAAGTTTGCATGCTTCATAGAAAAGCATACACAAACCAGGTTCACCAAAAACTGAAAAGGTTTGGTGAAGCCTGTCTTGCAAATGCCCTTGCAGCGATTGCCTGTGAAGTATCCCATTCTCTTCAGCGTGACATCCAGCACCTCCCTATCATACACCGTCTCTCTCCAGTCATCGTCTATCTGCAGCGCCTGCCGGATAGTCTCTCCACTCAGGATGATGGTGTATCTGTTCATGACCATGCTACGTATAGCCGGCAACCCAGTTGGAGTAAGAAAGGTTTCAGCATTGGTACAGAACTGTTGCAGGATTTCTGGGTGGTTACGGATGAAGGTGGTGAGAGCAAAGTTGAGTGGGGCGTGGAATAGGAAGAGGTTTATGA
This sequence comes from Scalesia atractyloides, assembly GCA_947069175.1. Taxonomy (NCBI): domain Eukaryota; kingdom Viridiplantae; phylum Streptophyta; class Magnoliopsida; order Asterales; family Asteraceae; genus Scalesia; species Scalesia atractyloides. Next base: position 36,772,827 of record CAMTDV010000019.1, on the reverse strand, counting down.
TGAACTTGTAGTCCTCCCATGCTTCCCCTTGAAACTGGCCCCTCAGACGGAGGTTGTGGATTGGGTAGTAGGGGAGCGGAAGGTATTTGCGATCAATGGTGGCCATTTGAAGATTGTGAGAAGTTTGTTCCAGGGTTACTGATCGAATGTGAGTTTTGAAAGTTATGGTTCAATGATGAAGTGGTAGTTATTTATAACCAAGTTACAGGTTTACCATAAATGGTTGCACCTACCCGAAGATACTCCCCTTTTGTATCCTCATTAACCCAAGATTTTGTCAGGTTTATTTTTAGGGTAATGTGAGATACAGTTTTCTTTTTCTTTAAATTTTGGGCGGTTATTTCTCAGAGAGATTATCATTAAATGCCAGGTGTCATCAATTCTCCTTAGTAGTGAAGCTGAATAAGCATTTGAGAATTGTAAAATGGGCATTAGCTATTAATTTTTACCCAAGAATTTGATGATGTGACGCATGCACCCTACCTTTAAAGAGATAAACCAAAAAAAATTAATAAAAAGAACTGATATTTATACACATATATACGTTTCTTTGAACCCTTTTTAAAAAAAAAAAAAATTTTTATGGAGAACTTACTTCTGAAGATGATTTGAAACAGTAAAAATTATCAGAATTTCTGGTCCTTTTATCATAAATCAGTTTTCTGGTTATTTTACCAGATTTTCTGATAACTTCCCAGATTAACCAGAATTTTTGGTTATCTTTGAAAACGTTATCAAAAGTTCTGATCCTTTGCCAGAATTTCTTATTCTGATGTAGTGTCAGAATTTTCACCTAATTTCTGATTATTGTCTGATGACAAAGTGTTTTGTGTATGTTCTTCTTCAGTTATGTTGACCATACCAAGTTTACTGACCAAAAAGTTGTGTATTTTTTCATCAAGAGTTTTTGTGAAAATGTCAGCAATTTGGTTTTCTGTTGGAACAAAGTACATTTCTATGCTTCCCTTTTCAACATGATCTTTTATAAAGTGGTACCTGACATCAATGTGTTTGGTTCTTGAGTGATGCACTGGATTTTCTGTGATGGCGATTGTGCTCGTGGAATAACAGAGAATTGGTGTCTTGGTTAGATACACTCCATAATCTCTAAGTTGAGTTTGCATCCAGATTACTTGTGAACAACAACTTGCAGCAGCTACATGTTTTGATTATGCAGTGGATGTGGAAACACAAATTTGCTTTTTTGCTTGCCCAACAAACCAGTTATTCTCCAAGCAGTTAGCATGTACCAGATGTGCTTTTTCTGTCTATTTTACACCCTACATGATCTGCATCTGTATATGCAATTAGTTCAAGATTTGTATCTTTTGGGGTAAAATAAACCTAAATTTGTTGTGCCTTTGAGATATTTAAAAAACCTTTTTACAGCTTTCAAGTGAGAGTCCTTCGGATTGCACTGATATCTGGCCAGAAGACATGTTGCAAACATAATATTTGGTCTGCTTGCTGTTAAATATAATAGTGATCTTATCATTCCTCTGTAGGTTTTAACATCAACACATACTCCATGTGGATCTGAGTCCAGTTTATTGCTTGTTGCCATTGGTGTTTTTGATGATGAACAATTTTCTAATGAATATTACTTAAAATTGTTTTAACATATTTAAATAGACTTAGAAACATTCCATCTGTTCTTTGTTTGACTTGAAGGCCTAGGAAAAATGTTAATTCTCCCATGCTCATTTCAAAATGATTGGTCATTAACTTTTCATACTTTTTACAAAACTTTTCATTTGTTGATCCGAAGATAATATCATCTACATAAATTTGGACTAAAAGTGTGTGACCTTTGTGTGTTTTTATAAACAGAGTTGTATCAGTTATACCTTTTGTGAAGCCAGAATTGATCAGAAATTTTGAGAGTGTGTCATACCAAGCTCTTGGTGCTTGTTTCAAACCATATAGTGCTTTATTTAGTTTGTAAACATGTTTTGGAAAGGTTGGATCAATAAAGCCTTCTGGTTGATGTACATACACTTCTTCAGCTATTTCACCATTCGAGAATGAAGACTTGACATCCATTTGATGTATCTTGAAATCTTTTGATGCTGCATAAGCCAGCAATATTCTTACAGCTTCAAGTCTAGCTACTGGTGCAAAGGTTTCATCATAGTCTATTCCTTCTTGTTGACAATACCCTTTTACTACCAATCTTGCTTTGTTTCTGGTTATGACTCCTTGTTCATCTTATTTGTTTCTGAATACCCATTTTGTACCAATAATAGCTTTATCATTTGGTCTGGGTACTAGGTTCCATATCTTACTTTTCTCGAACTGGTTAAGCTCTTCTTGCATTGCAATGACCCAATCTGGATCATTTAGAGCTTCTTTGAGAATTTTTGGTTCTATTATGCTCAGAAAACCAGCGTATAGACATTCATGTGTAGTAGCAGATCTTGTTTTACTCCCTCTTTTGGATCTCCAATAATGTCTGATTGAGAGTGACCCTTGATCCATCTTTGATTATAAGACCTGTTTAAGTTTTCTGATGGTTCTGAGGTTTCCCCCCGATTTTCTGATTGTTGCATGAAATCAAAGTTCTGATTTTCTGAATTGTTTTGTTGTATTTCATGAGAATTCTGGTTAATTGTATCGTCGTTTTCTGGTGAACTTGTTTCAGGCTCAGGGTTGATTTTAAAATTTGTACATGCATTTTCTTGGTTTTCATAACATTCTAAAAATTCTTCCGTTAATTTACTTAACATTTGATTCAAGTTTTCTGATGATTTTTCACTGTATGCTTCTTTGTGTGTTTCATAAAACACTTCACATTCTGATGTGTCATCAAATGATACATACAGACTTTCTCTTATTGTTCTTGTGCTAATTATGAACACTCTAAATGCTTTTGATGTTAATGAATATCCAAGAAAAATTCCTTTTTCTGCTTTTCTGTCAAACTTTTCAAGACTTTCATAATCATTAAACACAAAGCATCTGCATCCAAATATGTGTAAAAATTTTACATTTGGAATTCTACCATTTATAATTTGATAGGGTGTTTTCTGATGTCTTTTGTTGATGATTATTCTGTTTTGTGTAAAGCATGCATTGGCAATTGCTTCAGCCCAAAAGTAAATAGGCAATTTGGCATAAGCAAGCATTGTTCTTGCTGCTTCAACCAAAGTCCTATTTCTTCTTTCAACAACTCCATTTTGTTGTGGTGACCTTGGAGCAGAAAAGTCATGGGATATTTAATGTCTCAAGTTTTGAATTTTTGAATTATGCTCCATTGTCACTTCTGACCCTTCTTACTGGTAAATTCAACAAGTTTTCAATTTTTCTAAAGAAATTTATAAGTAATTATTTGTGTTTCACTTTTCTTAGTCAAGAATTCTACCCAAGTGTATCTTGAGTAGGCATCTACTATTACAAGAATATACTTCTTTCCTGAAAAACTTGTTGTGCTTATGGGTCCACACAGATCCATATGTAAGAGTTCTAAGTTTTGTTTTATTGAAGATTCAGACACAGTTTTATGTGAGCTTCTTTTTGATTTACCCATTTCGCAAGCTTCACATAATTTATCCTTTTTGGAGGATATGTAAGGTAACCCTTTTACCATACTTTTGCTTGCTAATTTGTCTAGATTTTTAAAGTTTATATGAGCTAATATTTTGGGCCATATCCAACTACTACCACTGCTTTCTTTTGAAAATAAGCATATTTTAGGATGCTCAATCTCTTCATTAAAATTGAAGTAGTAAATGGATTTTCTTATTCTTTTTCCTCTCAGATAAATTTTTTTGTCATCTAAACCAATTATTAAGCATTTTTCAGGTAAAAATGTTACCTGAAATCCCTTGTCACAGAACTGACCACAACTTAGTAAGTTGTTTTTCAGTCCTTCCACATAGGCTACCTTTTCTATGGTCAATGTACCATGTTTGATGCATCCATAGCCCAAAGTTCTTCCTTTCACTCCATTACGAAAATTAACTAATTTACCAGGCTTAGAAACATAGTTACTAAGCAAGCTCCTGTTCCCAGTCATGTGCTTGGAGCTTCCAGAATCGCAGTACCAGATCTGCTGCACATGATGGTCCTGAAGTGGTAAGGTTAGAAGGATTTTGGTACCTAGACTTGCTTGGGTACATTTTCTGATGGAATTCTGTTTAGCTTTAATCTTTTTGGTTCAGTTTTCTCATCAGAAACTTTGTAAAGTTTTCAACTTACAGTTGTGCTTTCATTTTTCAGCTGCATATATTTTTTAACAATTTTGATTATGTCTTTGCACATGCAGGTGTTGTTTAGCACAAACGTGTTTGATGGAGATTTGTTATTAGTTTCAAAGGAATTTTGTTTTGAACAATATGAACCATCACTTGAGATTTCTGATTTGTTGGACTCACTTTCTGACTCACTGAAATTTTCTTATGTCGATTTTACAAAAACAGTTGGACTGTTTAAGTTTGTTTTGTTTTATCTAGTCCTTCTCCTTTGTTTCTTTTTGTGGACTCAATGTAGTCTATGAAATTTTTTGCTTCTTGAAATCCTTTCACATTTATTTCCTTTTCATGAATCCTTTTATAAAGTTCTTTTCTTTCCTTTTTATAAAAATCAATTTTTGCTTGTTTATTTAAACTTTCTTTTATCAAAAGTTGATTTTCAAGTGTTGAACCTTTTAATTTTTGTTGTAAATTTTCAGAAATGTTTTGATCCAAATTCTGTTTTTCTTGGAGATTAGCAAAGTTTTTAATCAGATGTTTCAATTCTAGTTCAAGATCGGAGTTGTTACTTACAGAATTTTCAGCAGCATTTGTTTGATTGTCAGATGATTTTGCCATCAGACAGAAATTTGCCATTTCTTCCTCTTCATCATCCGATGAGTCTTCTGTCAGCCATGCATCTGTTCCAGCTATCAATCCTACAGCATGCTGTTGTTTCTTAGCTTCCTCTAACTTCTTTTCTTAGTAAGCAACATCTTTAAGCCTTTTGTTTTTGCATTCTGAGGCATAATGACCTTTTTGCTTGCATTTGTAGCAAACAACCTCTGCTTTTCCTTTGTCTTTACTTCTCATCTCCATCTTGGTTTTATCACTCTTCTGGTATTTATTGCTTCCACCTTTCATCCTCTGCTCAAAAGTTTTAGTGAGCAATGCAATTGCTTCAGCAAAAGCTGTGAAATCTGATGTTGAATCAGCATTTTCTATGCATTGAATATATGAGGTTTGTGGATCAGTGTTTGGAATTTTGGAGATTTGGAAATAAGTGCTATTGGTCCTTCCCTTTGATTTGTATTTTCATAGATTTCTTCCTCTCTGGGTACTAAGATGCTATACAAATCATGAAGATTCATATTTCCTAACTCAAGTGTGGAGGCAAGAGTCATGGTTAGACTTCTCCATTCTCTTGGTAGAGAGTCCAGAAATTTGACATTTCTCTCATCATTTGATTTTTCTATACCAAATTTCTTTAATTCATTTAAGATTTTTGCGAAACGCATATATGTTTCATATAAGTTTTCATTTGGTAGACTTTTAAAACGTTCATATGAGGAAACACAGTTGGTTCTTTTGTTTCTTTTCATTCTTTCTCCTCCTTCACATAAATTTTCCAGCTGATCCCATATTTCCTTAGCTGATGCACAAGTATCAACTTGAGAAAATATGTCACTTGGAAGTGCCATAATCAAGAGTCTTTGGCCCTTTCATTAGCATCCACCAGTGCTTTATCTTGTCCATCCCGCTGTTTTTCAGACTTTAGGACATAAGATGCAGGCACTGCTGGAGTGTCTTCAGTTGCTGGAATTTCTGGTATTTCAAGTTTGGGTACATGGGGACCTCTCACAATGGATTGCAACAAATCTCGAGCATGTCCATTTAGGAAATGGATTATCCTAATCTTCCATTGGCGGTATTCTTCCCTTACCAAAGTTGGTGGTTTTGACATTGACCCAATATTGAAAGCGTTATTCCATGTTTGAAAGTTTGCCATAACTTTAGAAAATGAAAGTGAGCAGTTGATCTTTGGAAAAGATTTTATTCAATCGGCTCTGATACCAATTGTTGGTCCCGGATTAACAATGAGATTCCTTATCTTTGGTTATGGCAAGTGATTTCAACAAAGATTAAAAATATTGTCCGGAACTAGAAATCAAACTTTCAAGGACGCAAGATACAGAATTTTCTCGTTTATATCACTTTGAAAAACAAATAGGTTTACAAAGAGATTATTGGCTGTTGAAAAACAAATACATGAGAGAATACTGTGGTGAAAGGGTGTAAGAGAGTTGTGTAGTGTATTTAATGCTAAGTTTGTACTCTCTTATCCATCTTTCTTGTGATTAGCTCTCCTATTTATAGAAGGCCTGAATGAATAAACAATTTGTTTATTCTTCTACTTGCACCTGCTAAGAAAAGCTTCCCTTGGGTATGCTCAATGAATTTGCATGGGCCAACTTGTTACGTTCGAAAATGGCAGAGACAAGCAGTGAGCAAGTTGACAGGATCAGAACCTGAAACTTGTCGACTGACTAGAATTTCTGGTGGCTAAAATTATCAGAAATTCTGATAATTGTTCCTTTTACCAGAAACTGCTGGTTTCTACCAGAAACCATATCAGGTTTACCAGAAATGTTGTTTCTGATTGTTTTCTGATTATTTGAAGAATGTTTCTTCTCTGTTCTTTTCTTCCTTCTATTGCTGATTTCTTCATTCTTCATGCATGATCTGTTATGATCATATTTTTCTTCAATACTTACATTTAAAGTATCCTAACAATATGCATCAACAGAGTCGCTGAGAGGAAGCACAGGACACTGATTGAAGCCGCTAGGACTATGTTGTTTGATTCCAAGCTTCCAGTTCTTTTCAGGGGAGAAACTGTGAACACAACTTGTTATGTCCTATAAAAAGTTTTAACTGTTAAACGATTTAACAAAACATGTCATGAACTATTGTTTAACAGGAAACGAAACTTTATGGGCTTTGAACCATTTGGATTACCCCGCACAATTGTGAAAAATAAAGATAAACAAAAATTTGGTGAGGTGGCTGACGAAGGTTACTTTCTAGGTTATGTGCCTGGATCACCTAACAAAAGGGTTTTTAATCTAAAAACGTGTAAAATTGAGGTTGTGTTTAATGTTGAAATCACTACTTACTCACCTCAACAATCAACGAGTGGTCCTGCTATATTATATGATTATGATAATGTGTTTAAATCATTTAATATACCTGAGTTTTCTAATGCAGATGAGACTCAGTTGATCTAAACAGTGATTAGTGAGGATGAAGAGGGTGACTTTATGCCGAGATCAAGTATTTCAATGACAGATGTTCCATAAACTTCCTCAAATGCAAATGCAAATGCATATGCAACGGATTCAAGTGATAGTGAGTCTGAACCTATTCAGAGGGAGGACTTCACTAACCAGTTTGCAAATCAGAATATTCAGGGGGAGGTTGGATCTAATCTGGGTGATAATTTAGATGTTGACGCCATCTCGCTACTACACGAGAAAACAGAGATCATCCAGTTGAGAACATTTTAGGTGATCCTACTGCAGGTGTTCAGACAAGAAGAGGTGTCATTGAAGGTTGCTGATTGTTTGCGTCGATTGAGAAGATAGGAATTATCAATGAGTGCTTGTGTAGCTGCTTTATTGCCTAAGAGGAGCCAAAGAATGTGTATATGGCTCTAAGAGACAATTCATGGGTTGAAGCAATGCAAGAGGAACCAACTCAGTTCTCGAAAATGAAGGTTTGGGAGCTAGTTGATCTACCAGAAGGAGAAAAGGAAATAGACACTAAGTGGGTGTTTAAGTGCAAGAAAGATGATCTAGGGATTGTTACTAGGAACAAGGCTCGATTAGTTGTGAAGGGATTCAATCAACAAGAAGGGATAAACTACAATGAAGTGTTTGCACCAGTGGCAAGGTTGAAGTAATTCGTTTGTTCCTAGCCTTTGCATCATTCAAGGGCTTCAAGGTTTACCAACTAGACGTGAAGAGTGCGTTTCTTTACGTAAAAGTCCAAGAAGTGGTGTATGTCTCACAACCAGATGGGTTTACTGATCCAGACTATCGACATCGAGTGTATAAGCTGAATAAGGCTTTGTATGGATTGCATCAGGCACCTAGGGCGTGGTATGAGAACTGTCCAAGAATTTGTTGAAGAATGGATTTGAAAGAGGTCAAATTGACAGTACATTGTTCATTAAGAGGAAGAATGAAGATTTTTCTGCTGGTACAAGTATATGTGGATGACATCATATTCGGGTCATCTGATGAGAGCATGTGTCATGAATTTGAAGAGGTGATGAGGAGCACTTTTGAGATGAGTGCGATGTGTGAGCTGTCCTACTTTCTGGGTTTACAAGTTGAACAGAAGAAGGATGGGATGTTTATACATCAGACAAAGTATGTGTATGACATTTTAGCTCGTTTCAAAATGGAGGATTGCGCTACTTTCAACGCGCCTATCTGTGAGAACACAATCTTGGTCCAAATCATGAGAGTGTGGAAGACGTTGATCCAACTCAATATAGGGAAATGATTGGTTCTCTTATGTACTTGACTACTTTAAGACCAGGCATCATGTTCGCAGTGTGTCTATTTGCTAGATATCAAGCAAAGAGTCCATCGTTCGTGTCATAACCCATCGTCCATTGTTCGTGTCATAAACCAATTGTTCATCGTCCTTGTTATAAATCACTCGTCCATTGTTTGTGTCATAATCAATTGTTCGTCGTCCGTGTTATAAAAAAAATCGTCATTGTTTTCATTGTGAAAACATTTAGTCATTTTGGTGAATACATTCAAACCTGTGTTGACTCGTCTATACCACCAAAGGGTATCTTTAAATTGCAATAACAAACCACCAAAGGGTTTGTTAAAGTAAAAAGTTTTGGTCATTCCACAAACTTCCTCACAAACACCGGGAACCTTGGTAACGGGATTGTCAGTCCTATGGTACCATAACTTACTACTGGTCGGCTTGGCCAAAGCTAATGAATGTCATTTGTGTCATGTATATAACACACCAACAAGTTTGTTCACATTATTGAAATCGTCGTGTTTAATATAAACCATAGCATTTGAAATTTGAAAACTTGAAAACAATTTGCACATATGTGTCACCCCAAAACATTTGCAAAACATAAAAGAGGGGAACTATGTACTCACTTGGGATTGCAAAGTAATCTTGAATCAAAGATCAAATAAGCTCAAAAGTCCGAGAATTCAAGCGTGTCCTAAATTCGGATAATTGTGTAAATGTCGGGACTTTTATCGGCGGATCGGATAGAATGAGGTCTTGTAAACCAAATGAGTGTTGTAACTCATATGAAATGGTTTAACAAAGTCTATATTCTGATTTGAAATAAAACCTAACTGCTTTTGACCCGTTATGACTCGTTAAGGTAGTTTACGCTACTTTAACGTGTCATTTGCGTAAGTACGTGTTTAGATGGTTATACATGTGTTATGATAAGTTTAATTAAGTTGTAACATCAGTTTATATGTCAAAACATTAGTCACATATGCCTAAAGTTGATTTATGCGCAAAAAGGGCATTTTGGTCATTTATCAAGGCACAACTAGCGACTTAACAAAACATTAACCAAACGACGTGACCATAAGGTATAACCTCAGAGGGTTATTCCCTATATAACTATGGTCACAAATATGTGTTTGGTCGGATCCTAAGATCGACCAAACGGGTCGGATTTGAAAGTCAAAGCGGTGGTCAAGACCGCTCGATTTACGACCCTAAATAAGCACTAACTAAAAGTGACGAGTTAGACATGTCAAAACATGTCTAACTAAGTTATAAAATGTTTTGGTATCAAAACTTAGTGTTTTGATACCCGAAAATAGTTCCGTCGCAAAATGCACATAATGCGCATTTTGACTGAAACTTTGACTCGTCACTTCGACTAGTAAACGTTTAATCAGTAGGTATGATCGCTAAGGATCATAAACATTGTGATTACGATCACGTTACAAATTCCAATTGGACATTGCTTTGACCAATTCATGGTCAGAACTGAAAGTCAAACAGAAAGTCAAACTGTTTGACTTTTAGCTCAAATAAGCTAAAAGAAATAAACAAGACCAAGAGAGAGCACTTACTTGTGTTTGAAGAACACGTGAACAGCTCATGTGTAACACCCCGACTGTGTAAAAACAACATACCGTGGAGGAAAACGTCAGGGAGTCACGTTACAAATTGTTACACAACCATGGTACTTGAAGTTTCATTTTATTTGAAAGTTAATATAGTTACATTGTCTTTTGGGATTAAAAACAAACTAAACAAACATAGTTATTGTCTTTCTTATTTTAAGGCACTAAAGTCCCCGTCCGTTCCTATGTGAGCATGCTTCAAACCATCAAGTATTGTTCCATGAAACATATGTGAAAATGAGTCAGCATAAAAGAATGACGGCGAGTACATAGGTTTTGTGAGTGTGTCAAATTCATGGTCTTGTATACATGTTGCTATACCTCGTCGGACTACTCGAGTCGTTAAATGAAAACTTGTATCAAATGTGTTTGATATTGCAATATAGTTAACCAACCACAACTAGTTGGTTAAAGTTTGTGAAAAGTCTCGTAACCATGAAGGTTGACTAAAATGTTTCTTTTGTAAAACCAAGTGATAAACAGATTCAAAAGAAAACTTCGTATGGTTTATATCTTTCAGTGAAAATCGTTTTGTGACATCGTTTAAAAACATTGTTCCAAGAAATTTAAATAAGGCCACTGTATGTAATACGATGAAAGCACTTATATATAGGAAATACCAGCGGCGTATCCACCATGCTTTTATCACATTACACCCGTCATGTTATCTAAATTACTTATCATAAACCAATCATCCAATCGTCTTTGTTATAACCAATCGTCCAAATCGTCCTTGTTATAAACCAATTCGTCATTGTTACAAACCAAATCGTCATTGTCATTAACCAATCGTCATTATCATAAACCAATCGTCATTGTCATAAACAAATCGTCATTGTCATAATAAATTGTCCTTGTTTTAGTTGTGAAAAAAATTTGGTCGTTTCGTTGAATACATTTAAACCTTTTTTGACTCATCTATACCACCAAAAGGAATCTTTAAATTGCAATAACAAACCACCAAAGGGTTTGTTAAAGTAAACAGTTTTGGTCGTTCCCCAAACTTGCCCACAAACCTTGGAAACCTTAGTAATGGGATTATCAGTCTTATGGTACCATAACTTACTACTGGTCGGCTTGGCCAAAGTTAATGAATGTTATTCTTGTCCTCAATACAACGCACCAACAAGCTCGTTCACATTATTGAAATCGTCGTGTTAATATAAACCATAGCATTTGTAACTTGAAAACTTGAAAAGAATTTAGCACATATGAATCACCCCAAAATATTTGCAAAACGTAAAAAGAGGGGAGCTATGTACTTACTTGGGATTGCAAAGTATTCTCGAATCAAAGATCAACAAAGCTCAAGAGTCCGAGGAACAAAGCGTGTCCTAAAATCGGATAACTATGTAAATATCGAGATTTAATCGGAAGATCAGATAGGATGAGATCTTGTAAACCAAATGAGTGATGGAACTCATATGAAATGGTTTAACAAAGTCAACATTCTGATTTGAAACAATTCCTAAGTACCTTTGACCCATAATGGCTTGTCAAGGTAGTTTATGATACTTTAACGATTCATTTGCGTAAACATATGGTTAGATATGTGTTATAATGAGTCTAATATGCCAAAACATGTTTGATTAAGTTGTAACATAAGTTTATATATCAAAACATCGATCACATATACTTAAAATTGATTTATGCGCAAAATGGGTATTTTAGTCATTTATAAAGGCATAATAAGCGACATAGCATAACACTAACCAAACGACGTGACCATAAGGTTTGGTTGGATGCTAAGATTGACAAAAGGGGTCGGATTTCAAAGTCAAAGTGGTGGTCAAGACTGCTCAACTTACGACCCTAAACAAGCACTAAACTAAAAGTGACGAGTTAGACATGTTTTGACATGTCTTACTAAGTTATAAAAATGTTTTGATATCAAAACAAAGTGTTTTGAATGATACCTTAAAATAGTTATGTCGTATAATGCGCATTTTGCGCATTATTGACGGAAACTTTAACTCGTCACTACAACTAGGAAACGTGGTAATAAGTAGGCGTGATCGATATGGACCACAACCCTCATGATTACGATCACGTTGCAAAGTCCAATTGACTTTGTTTGACCAATTAATGGTCAAAGCTTAAAGTCAAACACTGTTTGACTTTTAGCTTGAAATAGCTAAAATAAATGAAACAAGACAAGGAGCGAGCACTTACTTATGTTGATGAACACTTGAAGAGCTCCAAGAAGAAGAATGCTCAGATGGGAGGCGTCCACAAAGGTGGTAGCACTCTAACTTAGAGCAAGGGAGGAAGAATAAGGAAATGAGCAAGGATCCATGGCCAAATATGCAAGCTATTTATAGTAATCTTGAAGCCATGAGATCAATACACATGTCCCTTGAGGTGTCATGATCTTAGGAGGGTCCTAACACATGTTCTTTGCAGGTTAAATGGTGGCAAATTCGTTTGCTTTGTGTCCAAGAGAATAAATAAGAAGCTTCCACATTGCTGCAATAATTCTGCTGAGCTAGGGGGGTCCTTACGGACTGTAAGAGCTATTGGCTTACGGTCCGTAAGCCCTTTAGCGGGCAGAAACTTTGGGATATTGGAAGAACAGGCCCCTGCACTCGTTTCGTCGCTTTATAACATCTCTAACATACGTTAACCACATTTTTGAACTCTATAAGGACGCCAAAACATTGGGAACTTGAAATAAGTCCAAAAATGTCCTGGGTGCAGTTCGTTTGGTCGTACGGTTGAGGTTTTCGGTTAATTACGACGAAAATCGCAACGATCACGCAAATGACCGTAAATGCGCAACGAATGACATTTTTGCATTCCAATCACTAAAATACATGATTTTAATGATTACAAAATTTTTTGGATGCGCGTACATACCCGGATTAAGAAATACGCGAATCAACATAGTGTCACAGAATTTGCAAAATAGCCCCTGAAGTTGCATAAGCATGTTTTTTCCATACCGAACCCTTCAAAACTTATTTCTAAGTTATGTAAAGGTTATTTAAGGTATTTTGAGCTTGTGTCATCGTTCTGGAGTATATGTCGCGTTAAACTGATTATGTTTACATAACAATTTGTGATTTCACTTCCACAAGTCGTTCGAGAGTTCGTTATCGTGTAAGAATCAAATATTTGCAATTGTCGTGATAAATAAACAAAACTCACAAATAAAACATAAAATTTAATTGATTGTTTGTTCATAATCGTTACATAATTGAATCACCACAATTGTCACAGTCTCCTTTACTTTAGGAAATTTCGTCCTGAAATTTATTGAGAGGAAACTTGTGGAAACAGATGTGGGTATTTCGCTTTCATTTGATCCTCTTGTTCCCAAGTAAATTCTGGGCCATGTTTGGATTCCTAGCGATCTTTGACAATTGGTATTCGTATTCATTTAAGTTTCTTGACTTCACGGTCCAAAATCTCCACGGGTTTCTCGACAAAGTGCATAGTGTCATCAACGTGAATTTCGTCGAGAGGGATGTGAAGATTTGCGTCGGCTAAACACTTCTTTAGGTTGGACACATGGAATGTTGGGTGAACGTTCCCAATTTTAGGAGGTAGCTCAAGTCTGTAAGCCACCTTTCGGATTCTTTCAACGATCTTGAATGGTCCAACGTATCGTGGTGCAAGTTTTCCTTTCTTTCCAAATCTGACCACTCTTCTCAAGGGGATACCTTGAGTAGGAAGTGATCACCAACTTGGAATTCCAAGGGCTTGTGTCGCTTGTCCGCATAACTCTTTTGACGGCTTCTAGCTGCCAGAAGGTTATCGCGTATTTTCTTGACTTTGTCTATTGTGTCATGAATAAGTTCAGGTCTAGTAAACTGAGACTCTCCAATTTCATTCCAACAGCCAGCTGAATGACATTTTCGACCGTATAAAGCTTTAAAAGGTGCCATGTTGATGCTGGCGTGATAACTATTGTTGTAAGAGAATTCGATCAATGGTAGATGTGAATCCCAACTACCACCAACGTCGATCACACAAGCTCTAAGCAAATTCTCTAGTGTTTGTATTGTTCTTTTGGTCTGTCCACCTGTTTGAGGATGATAAGCAATGCTCAAATTTTGTTTGGTTCCCATAGCAGTTTGCATGGTCCTCTAAAAGTGAGATGAGAACCGAGCATCTCTGTCAGATATGATGTCCAAAGGAACACCATGACAAGATACAATCTCATCGACATAGATTTTGGCGAGCTTGTCAGCGGAGTAATCTTCACGAATTGCCAAAAAGTGTGCTGACTTCGTTAGACGATCGATGATCACCCAAATAGCATCATGACCACTAGATGTGCGCGGTAGTTTAGTGATGAGATTCGTCACAATGTTCTCCCACTTCCATACCGGTATTTCTGGTTGTTCAAGCCAACCAGATGGGTGTTGGTGGTCTTCCTTAACTTTAAGACAAGTTAGGCATTTCGATACATACAAGGCTCTATCCTTTTTCATACCCGGCCACCAATACTGGGCATGAAGATCCTTGTACATTTTGTCTGTACCAGGATGGATTGAGTAACGAGACTTGTGAGCTTCTTCCATCAATAACGTGCGGATACTTTCTTGACTTGGAATCCACAAACGATTCAAATAATAGAGTAACCCATTGTCGTTCGTTTCGAGTTGAAGCTCAAGTTGATGTGGTAATTCACTACCCATCATGCCTTGTGTAGCGCAAGTACGCTGCGCTTGAAGGATACGTGTCTGGATATCAGCTTGAATACAAACACAATGAAGCTTGACACGTTCATTACGACTAAGCGGATCGGCCATGACATTCGCCTTACCAGGATGGTAGCAAATTTTGCAGTAGTAGTCGTTTAATAGCTCGACCCAGCATCATTGTCTCATGTTCAGCTCCTTTTGATTGAATATGTGTTGGAGGCTTTTGTGGTCAGTGAAAACCACACACTTCATATCATAAAGATAGTGCCTCCAAATCTTGAGAGCAAAAACTACGGCACCTAACTCAAGATCATGAGTCGTGTAGTTCTTCTCGTGGATCTTTAATTGTCTTGACGCATAGGCTATGACTTTATTTCGTTGCATGAGGACACAACCAAGGCCTAGGTTCGAGGCGTCACAATAGACAACAAAATCATCATTGCCATCAGGTAAAGATAGGATAGGAGCATCACAAAGTTTTTGTTTCAATGTCTGAAAAGCTTCCACTTGTTTGGGTCACCACTGAAAAGGCTTATTCTTCTAAGTTAGAGCGGTGAGGGGAACCATGATCTTCGAGAAGTTCGCGATGAATCGACGGTAATATCCAGCAAGACCAAGAAATGAGCGAACTCTGTGGGAGTAGTGGGTGTGTTCCAATCCTTATTCACAGTGATTTTGGAAGGATCCACATGTATACCTTGCTCGTTAACTATGTGCCACAAGAATTGAACTTCTTTCAACCCAAAGTTGCATTTGGAGAATTTAGCATAAAGTTGTTCTTTCTTTAGGAGTTCCATTGTTAATCGAAGATGTTTTTCATGCTCAGCTCGAGACTTTGAATAAATGAGAATGTACTCGATGAAAACAATGATGAACTTATCCAAATAAGGTTTACAAACCCGATTCATCAAGTCCATGAATACAACAGGTGCATTTGTCAAGCCGAATGGCATGACTATAAACTCGTAGTGGCTGTATCTTGTGCGGAAAACAGTCTTGGGAATATCTCCTCGAGTACACGAAGCTGATGATACCCAGAACGTAAATCGATCTTTGAAAAACATGTAGCACCTTGTAGTTGATCAAAAAGTTCGTCAATTCGAGGTAGGGGATATCGATTTGTGATCGTGAGTTTGTTGAGCTCATAATAATCGACACACATACGGAAACAACCATCCTTCTTTTTCACAAATAGGAAAGGAGTGCCCCAAGGAGAATAGCTCGGATGGATAAATCCTTTGTCTGATAACTCTTGTAATTGCTTTGATAACTCTTGTAATTGCTTTGATAACTCTTGCATCTCAGACGGTACAAGACAGTAAGGAGATTTAGCAATCGGGTTGGCACCAGGTACAAGATCAATGCGAAACTCAACTTGTCGTACAGGAGGTAAACCAGGAAATTCTTCAGGAAACACCTCAGGATAATCCTGAACAACAGGAATATCTTGAATAGTTTTGCTCTTGCCTTTCTTCTCTACAATTTGTGCCAAGAAGGCAACGTAATTCTTTCGTAAGTACTTTTGGGCTTGGATATAAGTCATGAGTTTCAAGTTGCTAGAGGGTTTCTCTCCACGAACTTCTAATACTTCACCAGAGGAAAGAGGTATTCGAACTATCTTGTCATAACAAATAACTTCGGCTTGGTGTTTGGTTAACCAATCCATTCCTATGATAAGATCAAAACTCCAAAGTTGCATTGAGGTTTAACTTGCAATTTCGAATAACATGATCGAGCACAAGAGGTTCATCGCTAGCGACTTCTACTGTCAAAGGCTTTCCTAGTCTAGTTCTAGGTGTTGAAAGCAAAGGTTCGAAGGCTAGTGATACAAAGCTTCTATCGGGATGTGAATCAAAAAGAACTGAAGCATGACAATTGTTAACAAAGAACGTACCATTTACGACTTCGTTATCAGCACAGGCTTCGTTGGTGTTGATATTGAATGCTCTTCCACGAGCTTGATTGGCATTCGCTAGCCTCGGGCAGTTGTTTCTGTAGTGACGCATTTCACCACAATTGTAACATGAACCAGGTGGGAAGTGAGGTCGAGCAACATTTGCTTAAGGTTGAGCGGGGTTTTGAACAGCTGGGTTGAGAACAAATCGACAAATGTTGGCCAAGTGACCATGTTTTCCCCAGGAGGTACACTGACGACATGGTTGGTGAGTTTGGTGATGTCCATTGCATCGGTTGCACAATCATGCAGTACCAGCATATGGCTTCCTTGCAATAGGCTGAGCTGATTGGTTTGGTGCGACTTGAGCGGGTTGTGCAGTAACAGCAAAATTTTGCGAAGACTTACGCTTCCTCGATCTCTTGGATGGTTTGGTTTTGTTTTCCTTCGGTTTCTCTGGAGTTGACTTAGTAGAGGATTTCTTATCGCCCTTGCGATGAAGTGTACCCTTTTTGACCTGAGACTCGGTCAAAGTTGCAGTTAGCTCAATGGCCTGGCGAACGGTAGTGGGGTTACTGCTAGTGACAATATCCTGAACCAGATTAGGCAAACCATTGATAAATTTTTCAATCGCCTTATCCAAAGGCGTCACCATCCCTGGACATAACAAACTCAACTCTTCGTATCGGTCAGTATAAGCACGGTTTTCCCCACTATCATGCTTAAGATCATAGAATTCATCCTCGAGCGCCCTCTACTCGTGACGAGGACATAATTCATTCATCATTAGAGCCCTAAGTTGTTCCCAAGTTTGTGCCAAAGCCACATCAGCACCCCTGTCTCTCATCAAACCATTCCACCATGTAAGATCTCTTTTCTTGAACATACTCGATGCAAACTCAACTTTCGCTCATTCGGACATTGCACGTGACGGAAAGTACTTTCGATACTCTCGAACCATTGTAGGAGTCCAGTAGCTCCTTCAGACCCAGAAAAACGATAGTGGTTTAGCCGAACAAAATTGTTTATAGTTGCACTGAGCAGGTGCATTATTATTGTTGTTGTTTGCTTGATTTAGTTGGGTCATGAGATTCGGGAGTACTGTAGCAATTTGCTGAGTGATAAGAGCTACCATTTCAGCATTTTGAGTTGTATCACATTGAGAAGGCATTCTAAAAGAAAACATGAAGGAAGATATGTGAGATTGACATTGAAATAAATAAAGAGGGGTACTGAAAATATCAACAAAATAAGGATAGTGCTCATTCGTTCGTTTCCCAAAACAAACAAAAGACGCACGGTGACTAATCAAAGTAAATGGGCCTTTATAATGTATCTCGAAGCCATGCTTTAGCCTATAAGTGGACACTCACCCCAAGAGTTCCCAGGTAAGAGTGACTGGTCCGATTAACTGGAATTTTACGAACACTCTAGCCTTAGACAAAAATCTCAGGGTACAGGCACCCACCCTTCCAGATTGCAGGTGTTCAAATTAATAAAACCCAAACTTTGACGACATTTTGAAAACTTTCAAGGCTTAGAGCCGAAAAAGATTCATTTGAGAATAGATTTTTTCTTGTAAAAAGTTTTCGGAAAAGATTTTTGTGACTTTTGTATTGTTTTTGGTAATTATCCAAGAATAGGTGATGTATTGTCTTTTAAATCTAAACGCAAGCAAACTCGCGTTAGGGTCCTAGGAAGGTTATAGTCTAGGTCAAAGCATTACTAATAACCTAATTACCTATAACCATTGGCTCTGATACCAATCTGTAACACCCCGACCGCGTAAAAACAACAAACTGCGGCGGAAAACGTCAGGGAGTCACGTTACAAATTGTTACACAACCATTGTATTAGAAGTTTCGTTTTATTTGAAAGTTAACATAGTTACATTGTCTTTTGGGATTAAAAACAAACCAAACAAACATAGTTATTGTCTTTCTTATTTTAAACCACTAAAGTCTGCGTCCGTTCCTATGTGAGCTTGCATCAAACCATCAAGTATTGTTCCCTGAAACATATGTGAAAACGAGTCAGCATAAAAAATTGCTGGCGAGTACATAGGTTTTGTGAGTGTGTCAAATTCATGGTCTTGTATACATATTGCAATACCTCGTCAGACTACTCGAGTCATTGAATGAAAACTTGTATCAAATGTGTTTGATATTGCAATATAGTTTACCAATCATAACTAGTTGGTTAAAGTTTGTGAAAAGTCTCGTAACCATGAATCTTGACGAAAATGTTTCTTTTGTAAAACCAAGTGATAAATTGATTTAAAAGGAAACTTCGTATGGTTTATATCTTTAAGTGAAAATCGTTTTGTGACATCGTTCAAAAACATTGTTCCAAGAAAATTAAATAAGGCCACGATATGTAATACGGTGAAAGCCCTTATATATAGGAATTACCAGGGGCGTATCCACCATGCTTTTATCACATTACACTCGTCACGTTATCTAAATTACTTATCATAAACCAATCGTCCAATCGTCTTTGTTATAACCAATCATCCAAATTGTCCTTGTTATAAACCAATTCGTCAATGTTACAAACCAAATCGTCATTGTCATTAACCAATCGTCATTATCATAACCCAATCGTCATTGTCATAAACCAATCGTCATTGTCATAATAAATCGTCCTTGTTTTAATTGTGAAAAACTTTTGGTCGTTTCGTTGAATACATTCAAACCTTTGTTAACTCGTCTATACCACCAAAGGGTATCTTTAAATTGCAATAACAAACCACCAAAGGGTTTGTTAAAGTAAACAGATTCGGCCGTTCCCCAAACTTCCCCACAAACCCCGGGAACCTTGGTAACGGGATTGTCAGTCCTATGGTACCATAACTTACTACTGTTCGGATTGGCCACAGTTAATGAATGCTATTCTTGTCCTCAATACAACGCACCAACAAGTTCGTTCACATTATTGAAATCGTCGTGTTAATATAAACCATAGCATTTGTAACTTGAAAACTTGAAAACTTGAAAAGAATTTAGCACATATGAATCACCCCAAAATATTTGCAAAACGTAAAAAGAGGGGAGCTATGTACTCACTTGGGATTGCAAAGTATTCTCGAATCAAAGATCAACAAAGCCCAAGAGTCCGAGGAACAAAGGGTGTCCTAAAATCGGATAACTATGTAAATATCGAGACTTAATCGAAAGATCGGATAGAATGAGATCTTGTAAACCAAATGAGTGATGGAACTCATATGAAATTGTTTAACAAAGTCAACATCTGATTTGAAACGAGTCCTAAGTGCTTTTGACCCATAGTGGCTCGTTAAGGTAGTTTATGCTACGTTAACTATTCATATGCGTAAACATGAGTTCAGATGGTTAGATATGTGTTATGATGAGTCTAATATGCCAAAACATGTTTGATTAAGTTGTAACATTAGTTTATATATCAAAACATCGATCACATATACTTAAAAATAAAATTGTTTATGCGCAAAATTGGCATTTTAGTCATTTATAAAGGCACAATAAGAGATATAGCATAACACTAACCAAACGACATGACCATAAGGTATAACCTCAAAGGGTTATTCCCTAAAACTATGGTCACAAATATGTGTTTGGTCGGATCCTAAGACCGACCAAATGAGTCGGATTCGAAAGTCAACGCGGTGGTTAAGATCGCTCGACTTACGACCCTAAACAAGCACTAAACTAAAAGTAACGAGTTAGACATGTTTTGACATGTCTAACTAAGTTATAAAATGTTTTGATATCAAAAAATGTGTTTTGATACCCGAAAATAGTTCCGTCGTATAATGCGCATTTTCCGCATTATTGACCGAAACCTTGACTTGTCACTTCAACTAGTAAACGTGGAAATCAGTAGGCATGATCGCTATGGACGATAACCCTCGTGATTACGATCACATTGCAAAGTCCAATTGGACTTTGTCTTGAGCAATTAATGGTCAAAGCTGAAAGTCAAACACTATTTGACTTTTAGCTTCAAATAGCTAGAATAAATGAAACAAGACAAGGATAGAGCACTTACTAGTGTTGATGAACACTTGAAGAGCTCGAAGAAGAAGAATGCTCATATGGTAGGCCTCCACAATGGTGGTAGCACTCCAACTTAGAGCAAGAGAGGAAGAAGAAGGAAATGAGCAAGGATCCATGGCCAAAAATGCAAGCTATTTATAGTAATCTTGAAGCCATGAGATCAATATACATGTCCCTTGAGGCGTCATGATCTTAGGAGGGTCCTAACACATGTCCCTTGCGGTTAAATGCTGGCAAATTCGTTTGCTTGGTGTCCTAGAGAATAAACAAGAAGCTGCCACATTGCTGCAACAATTCTACTGAGCTGGGGGGTCCTTACAGACCGTAACAGCTATGGGCTTACTGTCGGTAAGCCCTTTAGCTGGCAGAAACTTTGGGAAATTGGTAGAACAGGCCACTACACTCGTTTCATTGCGTTTTGGCACTTCTAACATACGTTAATCACAATTTTAAGCTCTCTAAGGACGTTAAAGCATAGGGAACTTGAAATAAGTCCAAAAATGTCTCGGGTGTCGGTTCGTTTGGTCGTACGTGCAAATGGCCGTAAATGCGCAACGAATGACATTTTTGCATTCCAATCACTAAAACACAAGATTTTAATGATTACAACAATTTTAGGATGCGCGTACATATCCCGGATTAAGAAATACGCGAATCGGCATAGTTTCATAGAATTTGCAAAATAGCCCCTAAAGTTGCATAGCATGTTTTTACCATACCTAACCCTTCAAAACTTATTTCTAAGCTATGTAAAGGTTATTTAAGGTATGTTGAGCTTGTGTCATCGTTCTGGAGTGTACGTCGCGTTAAACTGATTATGTTTCCATAAGAGTTTGCGATTTCACTTCTAGAAGTCGTTCGAGAGTTTGTTGTCGTGTAAGAATCGAATATGTGCATTTGTCATGATAAATAAACAAAACTCATAAATAAAACACAAAATTTCATTGATTGATAACTTGATCATAATCGTTACATAATTGAATCACCACAATTGTCAATCAAGGAGGAAGAATGCTCAATTAGGAAGCCTCCAACAATGTGGTAGCCTCCAAGTAGAGCAAGGGAGAAAGAAGAAGTGAATGAGAAATTTGAAATGGCCAAGATCAAGGCTATTTATAGATGTTGGAGAGCTCTAGGATCATTACACATGTCCCATGTGTTTGCATGATCCTATGGAGGTCCTAACACATGTCCCTTGCAGGTTAAATGGTGGCAAATTCGTGTGCTTGGTGTCCAACGGAGTAAACAAGAAGCTGCCAGGTTGTTGCAACAATTCTGCTGAGCTGGGGGTCCTTACGGACCGTATGGGCCATGGGCTTACGGTCCATAAGCCCTTTAGCTGGCGGTAACTTTGGAATATTTGTAGAACAGGCCCTTGAACCCGTTTTGTCGCATTTTGGTACTTCTAACACCCGTTAACCATATTTTCAAGCTTCATAAGGATGATAAAGAATATGGAACTTGAAATATGTCCGGAAATGTCACGGATGTCGGCTCGTTTGGTCGTACAGTTGTGGTTTTCGGTTAATTACGACGAAAATGGTAACGATCGCGCAAATGACCGTAAATGCGCATTTTGCATTCTAATCACTAAAATTCAAGATTTTAATGATTACAAAAATTTTTAAATATGCGTACAGGTTCCGGATTAAGAAATATGCGTAACGGCAAAGTTTTGCAGAATTTGCAAAATAGCCCCTTGCTTGAATAACCTTGTTTTTGCCATTCCGAATCCCTCAAAACTCATTTCTATGTTATGTAAAGGATATATAAGGTATGTTTGGCTTGTATCATTGTTCCAGAGAGTACGTCGCGTTAAACTGATTACATTTGTATAACAGTTTGCGATTACACTTCCATAAGTTGTTTGAAAGTTTGTTATCGTGCAAGAACTGAATTAGTGCAAATATCATGATAAATAAAAAAATCTCAGAAATAAAACATAGAATATCATTGACTGATAATTGGTGTGGAATTGTTACATGATCGAATCACCACAAATGTCACAGTCTCTCCTACTTTAAGAAATTTTGTCCCGAAATTTAATTAGAGGAAACTTGTGGAAACAGATGTGGGTATTTCTCTTTCTTGACTTAACGGTCCAAAATCTCCATAGGTTTCTCCAAAAAGTGAAGAGTGTCATCAACATGAATTTCGTTGAGGGGAATGTGAAGATTTGTGTCGGCTAAACACTTCTTCAGGGTGGACACGTGGAATGTTGAGTGAATATTCCCGAGTTTAGGAGGTAACTCAAGTCGGTATGCCACCTTTCCAAGTCTCTTAACGATCTTGAATGGTCCAACGTATCGTGGTGCAAGTTTTCCTTTCTTTCCAAATCTGACCACTCCTTTCTAAGGGGATACCTTGAGTAGGACGTGATCACCAACTTGGAATTCCAAGGGCTTGCATCGCTTGTCCGTATAACTCTTTTGACGGCTTCTCGTTGTCAGAAGGTTATCGCGTATTATCTTTACTTTGTGTGTTGTGTCACGAATAAGTTTTGGTCCAGTAAACTGAGACTCTCCAACTTCATTCCAACTGACAGGTGAACGATATTTTCGACCGTATAAAGCTTCGAAAGGCGCCATGTCGATGTTGGCGTGATAACTATTGTTGTAGGAGAATTCGATCAACAGTAGATGCGAATCCCAACTACCACTAAAGTCGATCACACATGCTCTAAGCATACCCTCTAGTGTTTGAATTGTTCTTTTAGTTGGTCCATCCGTTTGAGGATGATAAGCAGTGCTCATATTGAGTTTGGTTCCCATAGCAGATTGCATGGTCTTCCAAAAATGATATGAGAACCGAGCATCTCTATCAGATATGATGTCCAAAGGAACACCATGGCGAGATACAATCTCATCGACATAGATTTCGGCGAGCTTGTCAGCAGAGTAATCCTCACAAATTGCCAAAAAGTGCGCTAACTTTGTTAGGCGATTAATGACTACCCATATAGCATCACGACCTCTAGATGTGCATGGTAGTTTAGTGATGAGATCCATCGCAATGTTCTCCCACTTCCATACAGGTAATTCTGGTTGTTCGAGCAAACCAGATGGGCGTTCGTGTTCAGCCTTAACTTTAAGCCAAGTTGGGCATTTCGACACATACAAGGCAATATCATATTTCATACCCGGCCACCAGTACTGGGTACGGAGATCCTTGTACATTTTTTCTGCACCAATATGGATTGAATAACGAGACTTATGAGCTTCGTTAATCAACAAGGTGCAGAGATTATCTTAACTTGGAACCCACGAACGGTTCAAATAATAGAGTAACCTACTGTCTTTCGTTTAGAGTTGAAGTTCGAGATTTTGTGGTAGCTTATATTTCAACAAGCTTTGGTTCACACATGTACGTTGTGCTTGTAGGATACGTGTCTGGATATCAGATTGAATTCAAACACAATGAAGCTTGACACGATCCCTACGACTAAGCGCATCGGCCACGACATTCACCATACCAGGATGGTAGCGAATCTCGCAGTCGTAGTCGTTCAAGAGTTTAACCCAGCGTCGTTGTCTCATGTTCAGCTCCTTTTGATTGAATATGTGTTGGAGACTTTTGTGGTCCGTGAAAACCACAAATTTTGTACCATAAAGGTAACGTCTCCAAATCTTGAGAGCAAAAACTACATCACCTAACTCAAGATCATGAGTCATGTAGTTCTTCTCGTGTACTTTCAATTGACTTGACGCACAAGCTATGACTTTATCTCGTTGCATGAGAACGCAACCAAGGCCTAGATTCGATGCGTCACAGTAGACAACAAAATCATTGTTGCCATCGGGCAAAGATAGAATAGGAGCATCACAGAGCTTTTGTTTCAGTGTTTGGAAATCTTCCTCTTGTTTGGTCCCCACTCAAAAGGCTTATTCTTCTGAGTCAAAGTAGTGAGGGGAACCGCGATCTTTGAGAAGTTCGCAATAAAACAATGATAATACCCAGCAAGACAAAGAAATGAGCGAACTTCTGTAGGTGTAGTGGGTGTGTTCCAATCCTTAATAGTAGTGATTTTTGAAGGATCCACATGTAAACCTTGCTCGTTGACTATGCAACCCAAGAATTGAACTTCTTTCAACCAAAAATCGCATTTGAAGAACTTAGCATATAGTTGTTCTTTCTTCAGTAGTTCCATTGTTAATTGAAGATGTTGTTCATGATCGGCTAGAGACTTTGAATAAATGAGGATATCGTCAATGAAAACAATGATGAACTTGTCCAAATAAGGTTTACAAACCCGATTCATCAAGTCCATGAATACGGCAGGTGCATTTGTCAAACCTAAAGGCATGACAGTGAACACGTAGTGACCGTATCGTGTGCGGAAAGCAGTTTTGGGAATATCTTCCTCGAGTACACGAATCTGATGATACCCAGAACACAGATCGATTGGAGAAACATGTAGCACCTTGTAGTTGATCAAAAAGTTCATCAATTCCATGTAGGGGATATCAATTTTTGATCGTGAGTTTGTTGAGCTCACGATAACGATACACATTCGGAAGGATCCATGCTTCTTTTACACAACTAGGATAGGAGTGCCCCAATGTGAATAGCTCGGACGCATGAATCCTTTATCATATAGTTCTTGAAGCTGTTTCGATAACTCTTGCATCTTAGACGGTGCAAGACGGTAAGGAGATTTAGAAATTGGGTTGGCACCAGGTACAAGATCAATATGGAACTCAACTTGTCGTACAAGAGGTAAACCAGGTAGGTCTTCAAGAAAGACCTCGGGACAATTCCGCACAACGTGGATATCCTAACTGTTTTGCTTTTGCTCTTCTCCTCTATGATATGTGTCAAGAAGGCCACATAATTCTTTTGCAAGTATCTTTGAGCTTGAGTACAAGACATGAATTTAAGATTACTAGCGGGTTTCTCTCCACGAACTTCTAAGACTTCACCAGAGGGAAGAGGTATTCGAACTATCTTGTCAAAACAGGTCACTTCAGCATGGTGTTTGGTTAACCAATCCATTACAATAATGATATCGAAACTCCCAAGTTGCATAGGCGTGAGATCAATGGGAAAAAGGTGGTTATTGAAGTTCAATTGGCAATCACGAATGATTAAATCAAGTTTAAGAGGTTCGCCACTAGCTATCTCGACTGTCAAGGGCTTTCCTAGTTTAGTTCTCGGCATTGAAAGCAAAGGTTCAAAGGCTAAACACGCAAAACTTCTATCGGCACCCGAATCGAAAAACAGAAGCAGGATGATTATTGACAAGGAACATACCGTTAACAACTTCGTTATCAGCACAGGCCTCATAGGCGTTGATATTAAATGCTCGTCCACGAGCGAGTTTAGCATTTGCTAGCATCGGGCAGTTGTTCTTGAAGTGACCCATTTCACCACAGTTGTAACAAGAACCTGGTGGGTTGTGAGGTCGAGCAGGGTTAGCTTCGGGTTGAACAGGGTTCTGTACAATTTGATTTGGAACAGATCGACAAATGTAGGCCAAGTGACCAAATCTTCCACAAGTAGTACATTGACGACATGGTTGATGACTTGATGGTGACTGTTGCACCGATTGCACAATGGTATAGTACCAGCATATGGCTTCCTCACAAGAGGTTGAGTTGGTTGGTTGGGAGCTATTGGAGCGGGCTGTGCAGTAACAACAAAGTTTTGAGAAGCCTTACGCTTCTTCGATCACTTGGAAGGCTCGGCTTTGATTTCCTTTTGTTTCTCTTGAGTGGTTTTGTCAGATTGTTTCTTGTCACCCTTGCGATGAACCGTATCTTTCCTGACTAAGGAGTCAGTTAGGGTTGCAGCTAACTCAATGGCTTGTCGGACGGATGCAGGGTTGTTACCAGTAACAATATCCCGAACTGGGTCAGGCAGACCATCGATATAATTCTCGATCGCCTTATCTAAAGGTGTCACCATGGTCGAGCACAACAGACTCAACTCTTTGTATCAATCGGTATAAGCATGCTTCTCTCCGCTATCTTGCTTGAGATCATGGAATTCGTTTTCGAGCGCCCTCTGCTCGTGACTAGGACGTAATTCCTTCATCATTAGAGCCCTAAGCTCTTCCCAAGTTTGAGGTAAGGCCACATTGGCACCTCTGTCTTTCATTATACCATTCCACCACGTAAGAGCTCTCTTCTTGAATACAGTTGACGTGAACTCAACCTTTCGCTCATTTGGACATTGAACAAATCGGAACGTGCTTTCAATACTTTCAACCATTGTAGAAGCCCAGTAGCTCCTTCAAACCCAGAAAACAAAAGTGGTTTAGCCGAACAAAATTGTTTATAGTTGCACTGAGCTGGTGCATTGTTATTGTTATTGTTGTTGTTCGCTTGATTTAGTTGGGTCACTAGATTCGGAAGTACAACTGCAAATTGCTGAGCGATAATGGCTGCCATTTCGGCATCCTGAGTTGCATCATGTCGAGGAGGCATTCTAGAAAGAAAACATGAGGGAAGATATGTGAGATAGACATTGGATAATCAAGAGAGGTATTGAAAATATCGACAAAATAAGGATAGTGGAAATTCGTTCGTTTCTCCAAACAAACAAACGACACACATTGACTAATCAAAGTAAATGGGTTTTATAATGTATCGCGAACACATGCTTTAGCCTGTAAGTGGACACTCACGCCAAGAGTTCCCAGGTAAGAGGGACTGGTCCGATTAAGTGGATTTATACGAACACTCTAGCCTTAGACAGAAAACTCGGGGTACAGGCACCCACCCTTCCAGATTGCACGTGTTCACATTAATAAAACCTAACCTTAGACGTGATGCCAAAATGATTGATTTAAGAATAGGTGTTTTCTTGTAAAAGTTTTCATGTAACACCCCAAAAACAGATTTGGAAATCAAACCATGTTATCATTGATGAACAGGTAAGATTCCACTGGTGGTAAAAATTAACCGGAAAATATTAGGATTTAAATAAATAAACCTAATATTAATTAATAGGAAAATAAATGCTTTGAGAAAACAAAGTTTATAAGAGGCCCAAGTTAACGAGACTTAAAAGAGAACGGGTTATAACTCCCGGGACCAACTAAGTTAACTAGGAATATAAACCTAGTTAACAAAACATGGTTAAGTAAGAAAACAAGGAATAGTGGCCTTGTATAACAAAAACCATACATGAGGACTAAAATGGACAATTTGAAAAGTAGTTTCATAAAAAAATTAAAAAATTAATTAAACACAAACACACACATGTAAGTGTGTGTGTGTGTGCGTACAGAGAAAGAGATGGAGAGGGGTGAACCCTAGTTCATCAAAATCTTCAAATTCAAAGGCTAATCGAAGACCTAATTCGGATTTGAATGTATGTTAACAATCACCTAGTCGTGGGGATCATAAGGTATGTCACAAAACCTAGATTGGTTAAAGTTGAAATTTGAGACAAGTGGGTTACTTGCAAATAGATTGTTGGATTATGATCCAAAGTTGGAATTGAATGTTTGTGTATGCTTAGTTTCGTTAGTTTTGATGAAATTATGAAGTACTTGATGAAAGGTTACTTGTAAGTGATTAACAAGTAAACTATGAAGTGGGTTTTTACTATATAATGAAGATGATGATGTGCATGTGCTTAAAATCATCATAATTGTTAGTTGAAGCGAGATACTTGAACAACTTATAGGTTCGAGTGAATGCTCATACATGACTTAGAATGGGTTTGGTATGTTATGATGAAATTGGTAATTATGTTCATGTATATGGATGTTTGAAATCATGATATCTACTAGTTGATAGGTAGAACTTGATTACGTTAGGTGTTCGGATGAATGTCTAATGATAGAATGAAATGGGTTTCACTTATAGATGAAAACCCTTAATTCTTGCGAAATGAATGAATAAATTAGCTTAGATAATCACTTGAACTAGTTAAAGTGTTGGAAATGTAACGAACTTGGTCAGAATTATAGTTAAAACGATGGCCTAAAAGTAATGCCTACCGGGTAATTAATGGAATGCCTAATCAAGTTGTTGAACTTGATTGTGCATTTCATGTGCTAATGGGCAGTTGACTTTAAAAAAAGTCAAACTGACCAATAAGATCGAATGATAATTTCGACATAAAATCCGTAAGATGGAATAGTCATAATTAATGATGACTAATCTAACCGTCTTACAAATTATGATGATAGTTTGACGCTTGACAAGCTAGGTGGAGGCCTGGAAAGGAAGCGGGTCGAACAAACCAAGTATGAAGGAAAAACGTATTTAGGATGCAAGTTAAGTGAAGCTTACACCCTTTTATAAGATACCTACTTGTGTGTATTGGATATTAGGGTATATTTGGTAATAGAAATATGATGTTCCGACGTGAAATAATATGAGTCGGAACAAGTGAAAATGGTGGAAACCATAATTTATGGTAAAAAGGGTAAAATGGTAAATTAGTCATGTGATGAAGAACAAACAAAGAATTTTGAAACATTACGTTGTGGTATAAACAATGATGGGTAAAAGTTGTAAAATATTAATCCGGACATGAGTTGACGGATAGATAAAAAGATTTGAAAAGACACCACATGACGTAAGTCATAACGGGTCAAACAAAATAAGAAACGACTTTTGAGAAATACGAACTCACAGAGTAAACGGGAATAGGCTAAAGAGGTGAGATGGTAATTAAATACCATTTCAAAAGATAAATGGTTATTTCAACTAAACGGGTCAAATGGTGTTAACACCATTTGACAATAATAATTGATGATCGCTTGTTGAGTTTTGTGATCACAGGGATATAAGATATGGTTCGCGTTGCTATTATCTTGTAATTAATAGTGGAAGGTATTTAAACGGGTTAATGCTATGACCCGAGCCAGGTACGCATAAATAAGACTATAGCTAAACCAGCAATTTTGGTTGATTATCTAGTAAAAGTCCTTTGTTGTAAAATGAGGGGCTAAAGTTGACTAAAACACCCTTGACGGGTAAATCGGACAAACGACCCTTATGGGTTGTTTAGAAATTAGTTATTTGATCAAATAAACACCTGGGACAAGTATAAAAGCGAAAGGTATGATTCTTGTGAGTCAAATGCCTTAAAATGCGTTTTGTCGTAAATTAGTAATCCGAGAGATAAAATCGAAACAAAAAGTCACCACATTAAAATCCACTACAATTATAGTTGTCACGGAAGATTATTTGTTTAAGTAATGTGGTAATATAATGATAGAGGCGAATGTAAGTGAATTATGCGGAAAAGTGCTTAAACAGCCCTTAATGGGTCAAAAAAAGCATCTAAGTAAAAATGGATATAAGAATGTATATAAACTTGTGAATTGAATCTAGTATGATAAATAATATTGAAATTATGAGGTTCCCGAGAAATTGGGATCAAACAAACATGTTTGTTTGATAAATACATGAACGGGTCAAAATTTAGTAAATATATATAAGCCGAAGGCTTCAAAAATCTGAAATTTTGTTAATTCGGATGTTGGGTTTTGACTCATATGATGGAGAATCAAATTAATATCACGTAGGAAGAAACAGATCGTAAAACGGATAAGAATTGAGTGAGTTATTAAGTTTTAGGCGAAAGATAGGATTGCTGAAAATATGCAGCAAGAAACTTTCTGTCAAAAAGGGGGGGGTGGCGTATGGCGACGCCCCGTGGCGTACGGCGAGCCCCTAAAACGTATCGTGTTGAATTATGGACTTGATTTAAACATGCTATAAGTTTATATGACTAATCATTTCATGGTTTATGAAATGTAGGAATATCTCGAGATGCCGAATGACGATCAAGCTCAACGAAGAACTGAACACATTCAAGATACAAGCCTCCGCGCTACGTTTCATCGTCATTTTTAAATGACGAACTTATTTACATAATGTCGTGTTGTTTCAATATAAAAATGCTTTTAATGAACCCGTATTTTCAAATGTATGTGTAAACGTAATTGCAGCATTATGGTCGAAATCTATATAAAAAACAGTTAAATAGAAGTAAGGGTCTTACAAGTTGGTATCAGAGCCTTGGTTTAAGAGATTCAAGCATGGTGGGGGACTATGCTTGGACTTAAACCTTATGCTCTTGGTAAGGGTTGATGTTCGGTTCGAGACTTGATCGCAAATCCGGTAAGTATATTTTTATTAACGGTTTAGCATGATTAAAGTGTTGTGAACAACATATAGGGTTATCATGTAATACATGTTACCTCAATTAAAGGAAAGATATAGTTAACGAAATTACGTGTGTTGACACGTATAGTGGAGAGCCTTGTATTATAGTACAAGAGTTTATTGATGTCGACCTTACAAATCTTTGTAAATGTTTTAGTAGAAGGACACTCGCATCTGAAGATGGCGAGAAGTTTAACAAATTGCGGATATGACGGAGGAACGATCCGAAGGATGACAAGCAGAGGATGCTCACCAAGGACCTAAATCGCGTAATGATCACGAATGAGGTTAATAGCAAGGAAAGCCCGTTAGGGCAAGCATTTACCAGGTGCATGTTTTAAATTTATTGCACAAATAATAATATGCAACAAGTACGTAGAGATTGACTGTTGCATATGTAGGATAAAAACTTGGAAAACCTGAACAGGATAACTATCCTGGGTGAGGTTTCCAAGAGAAATCTAGTAGAAATATATGTTGTTCACTATTGTGAATAGCAAAGAAAATGACAGAATTAGTTTACATAGTAACTTGGACGGAAGTTATCATCCAAGTAAATAATTCTAAATATAATACTATTGAGAAAAGTAACGATCACATTAACGAATGTGATAGTATAATTGTTAATAAAAGGAAAACATTTTTTATGTTTAAGAGCAAAACGAGTAAAACTAATGATTGTTGTTTAGCAATTAAATAAAGTTTTACCGATTGAAACCATGTATATGGAAATTATTAGAGGAGTTACTTACATGGGGCATGATGCGAAGATTATAAAAAGGTCATGTGTGACATGTGTTACTCGCTTACTCTGGCAAAGTAAGTAGTGAACACATGATACCATGAACTTCTTATGATGGACACATTTACGTCTGATGTGGTAAGGATGGGGCGAATGAGACAAATTAAAAAGGTACCCAAAACGATCAAATAAGTAAAATATTTGATAATAAATGTAAACACAAGCCGGGTAACGGAAGCGTAATACATTAGAATAAAGAGCCTGAGGGAAGGGACAAGAATCAAAGTAAATGAAAATACAAACCGACTAATGAGAATGCTAAGGCATATGGGATAAAGTTTGTTTGATTGTAATAGGTGATGAAATTCACACGGATAAGTCAAACGGATGAAATTTGCTAAAACGACCAAATAAATTAAAACCAAAGTCTAAAGGCATACCAGAATTGTTGTTTTGATGATGACTTTGGTAAAAATACCCCGGGTAGGATTTTGAGAATATGCGTAAACCAAGAGACGGGAACACGGATTAGAAAGTCAAAAGACTCGGATTATGAGTTATGACTAAAAGATGATAAAATTTCGCTTTTTGATAAAGATGTTCAACTATTTCGAAGTTGAACGAGCTAAATAAAGTTTGTTTAACTGTCATAAGTGATGAAATTCACACAGATAAGTCAAACAGATTAAATAAAAAATAAAGTACTTGGTCGAATAAAAGTGATGAAATTCGCTAAGACGACTAAATAAATTAAAAACAAAGGTCTAAAGGCATACCAGAATTGTTGCTTTGATGATGACTTCGATAAAAATACCCCGGGTAGGATTTTGAGAATATGCATAAACCAAGAGACGGGAACACGGATTAGAAAGTCAAAAGACTCGGATTATGAGTTATGACTAAAAGATGATAAAATTTCGCAAATAGAATTTTTGATAAAGATGTTCAACTATTTCGAAGTTGAACGAGCTAAATAAAGTTTGTTTGACTGTCATAAGTGATGAAATTCACACGGATAAGTCAAACATATTAAATAAAGAATAAAGTACATGGTCGAATAAAAGTGATGAAATTCGCTAAGATGACCAAATTAATTAAAAACAAAGTCTAAAGGCATACCAGATGGTTGCTTTGATGATGACTTCGGTAAAAATACCCGATAGATGGGTAGGATTTTGAGAATATGCGTAAACCAAGAGACGGGAACGCGGATTAGAAAGTCAAAAGACTCGGATTATGAGTTATGACTAAAAGATGATAAAATTTCGCAAACATAATTTTTGATAAAGATGTTCAACTATTTCGAAGTTGAATGAGCTAAATATAGAATGAAGTTTAACTGTCATAAGTGATGAAATTTCACACGAACAAGTCGAACGGGTCAAATAAAGTACAACGCTTGATAGTGCAAGTAAGGGCAAAACGAATAAAGAAGCGTGAAATATTAATGAACCTATGTGATAGGTCGTAAAAGAATATAGAAAGGAAAACGCAACCCAGTGAAGCTGGGGTGTTAAAAAAACATTAAGATAAAGAATCCAGGTAACGGATTGAAAAGAAATAGAGGCATAAACCGAATAATGGTAAGCAGAGAACAAACCGACGAGTAAATGATGTAAGAAGTCATAGAGTCGGAAGATTAGTCCAAAAGAAAACGAATGTAGCCCTAGACTACGGTCATGGTCAATAGAAATTAAAAACAAATGATGATGAATGAATGAAAATAATTGATTTTAAAACTTAAAAATGGTGCTTTGACACCAAGAATAAATATTTTAAGAACGAAATGACACGAGTAAAAAGATGATCTACGGGATCCCCATAACCTCCGGGTTATAAACAATGAAAAGGTATACGAGACCAAAATGACCCACGGGTCGAAAAAAAAAAGAGAAATGAACTATAAGGGCATCGCCTTGATAAGGTAAAAGCCTAATGAAATAGCCCACGAGGCTAAGTGAAAGAACCTATGGGATATTTAGACGAAGCGAGGAAAATATTTGAGAATTCCCGCGTAAAACAAGGACTATAAAGAAATATTTTCAATAATGAAAGGATGATATAAACTTAAACATGACGTGACATGATCACGGTCAAGAAAGGTAATTTGAAATATAATCACATTGTAGCCCGAGTGATGGATATAAAGTAACTGGACTAATAAGTCTAGTCAGTGAAACTGGTTAAGGACAAAATTTAAATTAAGAATTTGTTTAATACGGTATTTTGTTATGAAATTAGCGTGGAATAAACATAAACAAAGACTTATATGACCAAGTGGCCAAAATGGCGACTCGGTCAAATAAAACAATAAAGGTAAATGGGTACAAAACAAAAGTGATGGCCCATGAGGCCTTACTAACGAAGAACATTGACCACTTATACTAAGCGATCATAAGGCAATACAAGCAATGTGTCGGGAAGTCAAATCGAGCAAAAGCACTATTGAAGGATAAAGCTAAAAGGTATGTGGTTATATGCTTTGTAGAGTTTCGTTAATAGTACATATTGATAGTGTTATAAAAAAATAAGATAAAAATCAGAAAATTCGGCTTGTTCTTAAGCGGTGGATTCGGTATGAATGAACCGAATGAATAAATTCGTAAATAAAAAAGTCTGGTTGGGAAAGTGAAGGATTTACTAAAACATCTAAACGGGCAGAAACGAAGAAGAGAATTCACAATTATTCAAATTGAGTTATTTCACAAAAAGAGCGAATACATTACCGAAATGACAACGGAAAGGAATAAATCCTTGGACGTAAATTCTTGATATGAGAGATTGACATGAATTAAAGAGAAAACGTCAAACTAAAATTCAGTTTTAGTGAGAAATAACGTTTTAACAAACATATATATTATGCGAGGAATTGGAAAAAAAAGGAAAACACTAAAAGAATGGGTGTAAGACGATACATTTGAAAAGAAGATTCTCGGTAATGAAAGGTTTACATAAACTTAACCATGAAGTGATGCGATGCGATCGTGGTCTAGAAAAGAAATATGAATATAACCACGTTATAACGTGAGTTACGGGATGGGAGATCATAAACACACAAAAGGCCGGTAATGGCAATTTAGTATACCCGAATGACGGGGTATAAAGTGACGGTGACTAATCAGTCTAGCCGGTGAAAACCATTTAAAGTCAAAATAGTGTTATGACTTATACAAAGTGCCTGTCAATAAAGGATTAGCGTGAAGAAAACATGTCGACGGACTCATACAACCGAGTGGTCAAGTGACAACTCGGTCAAATAAGTGACACAGATAAGAAATACAAGATAAAAGTTATGGTCCATGAGGACTTACACATGAAAGGCGCACTCGCCAATGCAAATGATAACTTTTGACCAAAAGAATGATTGTCTTGAAACGAAACTAAGTCCACATGGTCTAAACCAAAGAACTACATAAAGAAGGTTTCGGGGACGAAACCTCTTTAAGGGGGGTAGACTTGTAACACCCCAAAAACAGGTTTGGAAATCAAACCATGTTATCATTGATGAACGGGTAAGGTACCATTGGTGGTAAAAATTAACCCGGTAAATATTAGGATTTAAATAAATAAACCTAATATTAATTAATAGGAAAATAAATGCTTTGAGAAAACAAAGTTTATAAGAGGCCCGAGTTAACGAGACTTAAAATAGAACGGGTTATAACTCCTGGGACCAACTAAGTTAACTAGGAATATAAACCTAGTTAACAATACATGGTTAAGTAAGAAAACAAGGAATGGTGGCCTTGTATAACAAAAACCATACATGAGGACTAAAATGGACAATTTGAAAACTAGTTTTATAAAAAAATTAAAAAATTAATTAAACACAAACGCACCCATGTAGGTGTGTGTGTGTGCGTACAGAGAAAGAGATGGAGAGGGGTGAACCCTAGTTCATCAAAATCTTCAAATTGAAGGGCCAATCGAAGACCAAATTTGGATTTGAATAATGGGGATCATAAGGTATGCCACAAAACCTAGATTGGTTAAAGTTGAAATTTGAGACAAGTGGGTTACATGCAAAAAGATTGTTGGATTATGATCCGAAGTTGAAATTGAATGTTTATGTATGCTTAATTTCGTTAGTTTTGATGAAATTATGAAGTACTTGATGAAAGGTTACTTGTAAGTGATTAACAAGTGAACTATGAAGTGGGTTTTTACTATATAATGAAGATGATGATATGCATGTGCTTAAAATCATCATAATTGATAGTTGAAGCGAGATACTTGAACAATTTATAGGTTCGAGTGAATGCTCATACATGACTTGGAATGGGTTTTGTATGTTATGATGAAATTGGTAATTATATTCATGTATATGGATGTTTGAAATCATGATATCTACTAGTTGATAGGTAGAACTTGATTACATTAGGTGTTCGGATGAATGTCTAAGGATAGAATGAAAAGGGTTTCATTTATAATCGCTTGAACTAGTTAAAGTGTTGGAAATGTAATGAACTTGGTCAGAATTATAGTTAAAATGGTGGCCTAAAAGTAACGGCTACCGGGTAATTAATGGAATGCCTAATCAAGTTGTTGAACTTGATTGTGCATTTCATGTGCTAATGGGCAGTTGACTTATAAAAAAGTCAAACTGGCCAATGATAATTTCGACATAAAATCCGTAAGATGGAATAGTCGTAATTAATGATAACTAATCTTACCATCTTACGAATTATGATGATAGTTTGACGCTTGACAAGCTAAGTGGAGGCCTGGAAAGTAAGCGAGTCAAGCGAACCAAGTATGAAGGAAAAACGTATTTAGGATGCAAAGTAAGTGAAGCTTACACCCTTTTATAAGATACCTACTTGTGTGTATTGGATATTAGGGTATATTATGTAATAGAAATATGATGTTCCGACGTGAAATAATATGAGTCGGAACAAGTGAAAATGGTGGAAACCATAATTTATGGTAAAAAGGGTAAAATGGTAAATTAGTCATGTGATGAAGAACAAACAAGGAATTTTGAACTTACGTTGTGGTATAAATCGTGACGGGTAAAAATGGTCAAATATTAATCCGGACATGAGTTGACGGATAGATAAAAAGATTTGAAAAGACACCACATGGCGTAAGTCATAACGGGTCAAACAAAATAAGAAACGACTTTTGAGAAATACGAACTCACGGAGTAAACCAGAATAGGTTAAAGAGGTGAGATGGTAATTAAATACCATCTCAAAAGATAAATGGTTATTTCAACTAAACGGGTCAAATCGTGTTAACACCATTTGACAATAATAATTGATGATCGCTTGTTGAGTTTTGTGATCACAGGATATAAGATATGGTTCGCGTTGCTATTATCTAGTAATTAATAGTGAATGGTATTTAAACGGGTCAATGCTATGACCCGGGCCAGGTACGCATAAATAAGACTATAGCTAAACCAACAATTTTGGTTGATTATCTAGTAAAAGTCCTTTATCGTAAAATGAGGGGCTAAAGTTGACTAAAACACCCTTGACGGGTAAATCGGACAAACGACCCTTTTGGGTTGTTTAGAAATTAGTTATTTAATCAAGTAAACACCTGGGACAAGTATAAAAGCGAAAGGTATGATTCTTGTGAGTCAAATGCCTTAAAATGCGTTTTGTCGTAAATTAGTAATCCGAGAGATAAAACTCGAAACAAAAAGTCACCACATTAAAAAATCCACTACAATTATAGTTGTGACGGAAGATTATTTGTTTAATGATAATGTGATAATATAATGATAGAGGCGAATGTAAGTGAATTATGCAGAAAAGTGCTTAAACACTCCTTAACGGGTCAAAAAAAGCATCTAAGTAAAAATGGGTGTAACAATGTATATAAACTCGTGAATTGAATCTAGTATGATAAATAATATGGAAATTATGAGGTTCACGAGAAATTGGGATCAAACAAACATGTTTGTTTGATAAATACATGAACGGGTCAAAATTTAGTAAATATATATAAGCAGAAGGCTTCAAAAATCTCAAATTTTGTTAATTCGAATGTTGGGTTTTGACTTCATACGATGGACAATCAAATTACGATCACGTAGGAAGAAACGGATCGTAAAACGGATAAGAATTGTGTGAGTTATGAAGTTTTAGGCGAAAGATTGGATTGCTGAAAATATGCAGCAACCAGCTCGAAACTTTATGTCAAAAGGGGGGTGGCATATGGCGACGCCCTGTGGCGTACGGCGACGCCCCTAAAACGTGCAAAATAAAAGAAAATTCATTTCTTGTTCGTGTTAATATACGGACTTGATTTAAACATGTTATAAGTTTATATGACTAATCATTTCATGGTTTATGAAATGTAGGAATATCTCGAGATGCCGAATGACGATCAAGCTCAACGAATAACGAAACACAATCAAGATACAAGCTTCCACGCTACGTTTCGTCGTCATTTTTAAATGACGAACTTATTTACATAATGTCGTGTTGTTTCAATATAAAAATGCTTTTAATGAACCTGTATTTTCAAAATGTACGTGTAAACGTAATTACACCATTATGGTCGAAATCTATATAAAAAAACCGTTAAATAGAAGTAAGGGTCTTACATTTTGGAAAAGAGTTTGTGACTTTTGTATTGTTTTTGGAAATCACCTAGGGATATGTGATGTTATCGTGTTTTAAATCTAAACGCAAGTATATTCGCATTGGGGTCCTAGAAAGGTTATAGTCTAGTTCAAAGCATTACTAATAACCTAATTCCCTATAACCAGTGCTCTGATACCAATCTGTAACACCCCGACCGTGTAAAAACAAACCGCGACGGAAATGTCGGGGAGTCACATCAACAGATTGCTTCAACAACACGTGGTAAATAAAGATATGTTTTATTGAATATTTGAAATTACATAGTTGCATTGTCTTGGAATTAAAACAAACTAATAAACAATTGTCTTTCATATTTTAAGGCACTAAAGTTCGCGTCCGATCCTACGTGAGCATGCATCTACATCAAACTTGGTTTCCTGAAACATATGTGAAAAATGAGTCAGCAAGAATATGCCGACGAGTACATAGGTTTTGTGAGTTTGTCAAATTCATGGCCTTGTATATGTAATGCAATACCTCGTTAGACTACTAGAGTCGTTAATTGAAAACCTTATTATCAAAAAGTATGTGGCATTGCAATGATAACTTCCCAACTAAAACAAGTTAGTTATAGTTTATAAAAGACTTGTAGCCATGAATCTTGACAAAAACATTTCTTTTGTAAATCCGAGTAGTAAATCGTCTTGAAAGAAACCTTGTATGGTTTATATATCGTAAATTGAAAATCGTTGCGTGTTATTGTTTGGAAACCTTTGTTTCAAGTGATTTGAATAACGCCACGTATGTAACATGATAAAAACATTTATATATAGGAAGTAACAGCTGCGTATCCACCATGCTTTCATCACATTACACATGTCACGTTATCTATCACATACCAAAAACCAATCGTTCATTGTTCATGTCATAAACCAATCGTCCATTTTTGGTGTCATAAACCAATTATTCATCGTCCTTGTTAAAAATCAATCATCCATTGTTTGTGTCATAACCAATTGTTAATCGTCCGTGTTATAAACAAATCGTCCTTGTTTTAATTGTGAAAACCTTTGGTCGTTTTGGTGAATACATTCAAACATGTGTTGACTCATCTATACCACCAAAGGTATCTTTAAATTGCAATAACAAACCACCAAAGGGTTTGTTAAAGTAAAAAGTTTCGGTTGTTCCCCAAACTTCCCCACAAACACCGGGAACCTTGGTAACGGGATTGTCAATCTTATGATACCATAACTTACTACTGGTCAGCTTGGCCAAAGCTAATGAATGTCATTCTTGTCATGTATATAACGCACCAACAAGTTCATTCACATTATTGAAATCGTCGTGTTTAATATAAACCATAGCATTTGAAATTTGAAAACTTGAAAACAATTTGCACATATGTGTCACCCCAAAAAATTTGCAAAACATAAAAGAGGGGAACTATGTACTCACTTGGGATTGCAAATTAGTCTTGAATCAAAGATCAAATAAGCTCAAAAGTCCGAGAATTCAAGCGTGTCCTAAATTCGGATAATTGTGTAAATGTCGGACTTTAATCGGCGAATCGGATAGAATGAAGTCTTGTAAACCAAATGAGTGTTGGAACTCATAAGAAATGGTTTAACAAAGTCTACATTTTGATTTGAAATTAAACCTAAGTGCTTCTGACCCGTTATAACTCGTTAAGGTAGTTTACGCTACTTTAACGTGTCATTTGCGTAAATACGTGTTCGGATGGTTAGATATGTGTTATGATAAGTCTTTTATGCCAAAATAAATTCAATTAAGTTGTATCATCAGTTTATATGTCAAAACATTAGTCACATATGCTTAAAGTTGATTTATGCGCAAAAAGGGTATTTTCGTCATTTATAAAGGCATAACTAGCAACTTAACAAAACACTAATCAAACCACGTGACCATAAGATATAACCTCAGAGGGTTATTCCATATATAACTGTGGTCACAAATATGTGTTTGGTCAGATCCTTAGATCAACCAAACGTGTCGGATCCTAAGATCGACCAAACGGGTCGGATTTGAAAGTCAAAGCGGTGGTCAAGACCGCTCGATTTACGACCCTAAGCATTAAACTAAAAGCGACGAGTTAGACATGTCAAAACATGTCTAACTAAGTTATAAAAAAATTTTGGTATCAAAACTTAGTGTTTTGATACTCGAAAATAGTTCCATCGCATAATGCACATAATGCGCATTTTGACTGAAACTTTGACTCGTCACTTCGACTAGTAAACGTGGTAATCAGTAGGTATGATCGCTAAGTGTTGGTGCATAATGTCTATGTCTTAGTCTTATATCGAGTCTGTATAGTATAGAGCTGGATAGGCTTGGTGTATGAAGTATTTATGTAGTGTTGTAACAAGTTCGCCCATAAACTTCATCTATAGCCAAGTTCGGCCGAACATGCTAAGGCAAGTTCTGGCAAACTTGAGTCTCCCAGGGGCGAACTTGCAAGTCTATAAATACCTAGCTAGTGCTCCTCATTTGTAACTTTGGCATTTTGGAGGCGAAGCTCTGTTAGTTTGTACTTTTGACGTTTGATCAATAAAATTGATGAGTAACTGATTAATTCTTCTCTATTTGTAAACACGACGTAATATTTCCGCTATTATGGACGTTAGATATCAAATTTAGGTTCCTTAGCATCAAGGATCGGTCCTACAAGTGGTATCAGAGCTAGAACAGCCTGATTTGATAGTATCAAGACAAGAACACTTCTATTTCATCTCCATTATTCTATTTTTCTTAACATTTTCATCAAAAATGAAGAATTCACGGTCAAAAACTTTTCAGTTTTGAATATATCATGTTAAACACAACATAGATAAACCCTTGAAATTTTGGAGACCAAATTCAACCGAATTCACGTCGAAATTTTGAAAAAACCATGTTTTGGAAAACCTTCAATTTCGAACTTGTTAGCCAAGTTCGGCCGAACTTGTGCTAGAAAGTCACTTTTCAAGTCATTTTTTACTAAGTTCGTTCGAACTTGAGTGCTTTGTGAAGAAATTTTAGTAAAGTTCGATCAAAGTTGTTAAATTTTCTTTGATTTTCTATCAAGTTCGACCGAACTTGATAAAAAGTCAAGAGATTTAGCTAAGTTCGCCCGAACTTGCTAACTTTTAGAAAATTCGTTCTGTAAGTTCGCTTGAATTAC
This sequence comes from Scalesia atractyloides, assembly GCA_947069175.1. Classification (NCBI taxonomy): domain Eukaryota; kingdom Viridiplantae; phylum Streptophyta; class Magnoliopsida; order Asterales; family Asteraceae; genus Scalesia; species Scalesia atractyloides. The sequence goes on along the minus strand of CAMTDV010000019.1, from coordinate 36,731,505 downwards.
TAGTTTTTGCCTGATTTTATATTAAGTTCGACCGAACTTGGGTAATATCAAGGAATTTCAAAGATAAGGTCACCCGAACTTACAAGAGTGTTAACAAACTTCATTCCACATGTTCGACCGAAGTTCAAGGGATCTTTTCAAAATCTTAAATCACAAGTTCGACAGAACTTGTGATAAATTTCAAGAATTCTTCATCCTAACTACAAGTTCGACCGAACTTGTAGTAGAATTAACATTTTCAAAAGTTTTTGATTGTTTTCAGCGTACACGTCTCGTTACTCACAATCGATGATATTCAAAGAGCTTTTATGTCTGGAGCTAGTTTGTCAAATGCCAACGTGATCCATCAAGTCAATCTTGATAACGAAATGGGCACGATTGTTAACCCACCCAAGCTAATGAGCATAGACAAGTATGAAGCATGGAAGGAGAAGTTTACAGATTGGATTCAAGCCATGCACTTCACAGGCTGGGTGTCGATTGAAAGAGGTTACACTGTTTCAGTGGATGAACACCAACAAGTGTTGGAAAAGTACAATTACACGACTGTACAAAAAGACGAATACATTGTTGAGAAAAAGATGATCAGTCTTATCAAACAATCCGTCAAAGAAGATATTCTCGTCTCGCTACCGGAATACACAATAGCAAGAGATCTCTGGCTTTCTCTTCAAAATAAGTATCAAGGAAGCGCAGAGATGATAAAGAGCAAGAAAGCCCTCATTACGAAAGAGTTTGATATCTTCAACATGCTGAAGGGTGAAACCATGAAGCAGATGATTGAACGTTTCTGTCATCTTAAAGTCCAAATGCGAAGACACGGTCTCCAGAAGACGGAACAAGAGTACATCGACAAACTTGCAGATACTCTACCAGATGGAGAGTGGACTACTTATCTAATGGTTTTGAAGGAAAGTGATAAATGGGAATTCTTCAAGCTGTCAACATTTATCCATAAACTCGAAGGCCATGAAATGGAACTCTTGAATATTGCAAAGTCAAAGAACGCTAATGTTGTTCAAGACGTTGGTTTGTACTACAAGAGTGGAATTCAGGATAACATTTCAAGTCCAAAGATTCAGACAGCATTTAATGCGAGTTTGAATTCTTCGAAAAATTCACAGCAGAATCAGAATCAGAATCAGTCATATCCTTAATATGATCAAAGTCCACAGTCTTCATTCTCAAGTATTGGTTCAAATTCATCTTATCAGAGTCAAACAAATCAGAATCAACAAACAAATTATGATTCGAATATATACAAGTGCAACATCGCAGTGAATTTGAACAATGTTGTTTCGAAACAAGTCACTAAACAACATATGTCTCTTCTTGCCACTATTCTAGAGTCATACGAAAGTCTTGTAGCCAATAAAATTGGAAATCCCGAAATGACGGTAGAAGATTATGACCAAGTGGATGAAGAAGAACTCGAGTTGATGGATATCAAGTGGTGTTTAGCATCTATTATCTGAAGAGTCACAAAGTTCGTTGCTCTCACTGGCCGAGATATTGGAAATTCAACCAACAAACTGGGTTTTGACAAGACAAAAGTAACATGCTTCAGATGTCGCCAAAAGGGACATTTTAAGAGAGAGTGTAAAAATCCTGAAGCAAGGGGAAATAAAAGTCCATTCGGAGGAGGCAACGAGTATTACAAGAAGTCACTTCAGTACAAGCCTTTCCCGAAGAAGACTCAGGTTGAAATTCAAGAGAAACCAAATAGCAGTAACACTGAAAAAGATATGGTTGCATCAAACGAAGATGATGGTTTCGACTGGAATTCCTACATCGGTAAGAAGACCGAAGTTGCATTAATGGCTGAAAATGTTGAAGATACTTATGCAGAAGAAGCAGCGGCTTTGGAGAATATTCTGCTGGAACAGTATTTGCAACAACGTGAAGAAGAGGAATATATCCACATGCAGAAGCAAGGAATTTTATCTCCTAATTCATGTGATAATTTTGCAGGTCATTTTGATGGAAGTTCTCAGGAACAAGTTCCCGAGAAGAAATCAACTGATGAAGTGGTCATTAATGTTACTCAAGAAGTGAATGCTGAAAACCTCAAGGACATTGCCGACAAAGCATTGATGGCAAATCTAACCAAGGTAGGTCCAGAGGTAAATGAAGTTGTCAAAGTACAAATTGTAGAGGTTGAAAAACTGTGTACAAAATGTATTGAACCATGTTCTGAGTGTGCTGAATAATCAAAGATCATCGCTGAAAACAATGTGCATAATGAGCTTTTGAAATACGATTATCACACAATGAAGGAAGCGTATGATAAAATGAAAAACGCTTATGGAAGGCTTGATAGAAATAACATCGAACAACATGATACAATAAGGATGTTAAAAGGAACAGTAATGGATAAGCAAAAAGCGATTACTATCTATATTAACACCATTGCTGAACTAAGCAACAACTCCAGGACATGACAATTGAAACAGAGCGTGTTCAACAACTTTTGAGAAGTTACACCTGTAACGCATATGTAATTGATCACATTCTTCCGACAATTCCATCGGAAGAGAAACCTAAAAAGAAAAGTGGTAAAAAATACAACAATGTTCCTCCACCCCTATGCGAGAAGTATTGTCGCAAATTTGATGATGGGATGGATAAGGCACTCAATATTGAGTTGTTATCTGAAAAAAATTAGTTTCCAGAGAACATTGATGTAATCTATACTAAAACAGATGATGACAATGTTGTGGTTAAAAAAATTGTTGAAAATGTTTTGAACGATACTGATGAAGGCAGCTTTAAAAGAGCCGACTCGAGCTCAAAGAATTCTGATTCACAGTCCGAAGATGATGATACATCATCGGAGAATGATCTATATGATGATCCTAATGTTGTCATGTACAAGATGAAGGAATCTGATTGATTATACTTTGATGACAGTTTTCTGATTCAGAACGTGAAGGAAGAATTGTTAGACAAATTCTTTAAACTCGTGGAAATCACATCAGATCATCTGGAGATCAATGAAAAGAAATTCTATTCCAAATCTAAAAGAAATAACTACCGAAAGAATGGTGGTGATCATCCGGAAAACCGGAGAGCTGGGTTGGGATTAGAGGAATCAGATGAACCTAAAAAAAGTGTCACCATTTCATGAATACAAGAATAAAAACATGAATTTTGTATATGGGACGAACACGATTCATGAGGAAAGTTTGATCGGGAAGCAATCAAACAATGAGTTCAAGAAACAGAAAGAACTTCGAGATAAAGCCAAAAGTGCAAGTGGTGTAAAACCCATAAAAGGACTCTCGGACTTGTTTCAAGTGCAACGAAATTGGTCATATTACATGTTACTGTCCGAAATCAAAGCCGGCTTATCTTCGAAGGAAAGAAATATCAAATGTTGTGAAACCAAAGCAACCAGTGTTTGTAAAACCTGTAAACATTTTGAAAAGAAATGAACAAAAGCTGAAGTCAAACCTAAGTTTGAAAATTCAATTTTTGAAAAAGGTGAAACTTCAAAGGCTAATGAAAACAATTTTTACATCAAGAAGGCTAACATAAAATCTCATGCCTGGATTGTAAAGAAATTGTCAACAACAACTGAGATCACTAAGTCTGAGCTTGTTAAGACTAGTGATAGAATGAAAGAATCAAAATCTGAAGTCATAATTGAAACCACATCTGAAAATGTCAAAACTACAAGTCGTAACAATTCAAAAGATAAAGAGACAGCAAAGTTTTCAAACATAAATATCATAAAAATCCAAATGATGAATATGAATTTGATTATGCAGATGAGTGTGGATTTGATTATGCTGATGAGTGTGAGTTTGATTTTGACGATGGTTATCCAATTCAACCGAAGACCAAAAAGGCTTGGGTCTCGCTTTTTAAATAGATTGTTTAAATGTGCAGGGGCTCCAGAGATCCATACTTTCTAAGTGGATTTTGGATAGTGGAGCGTCCATGCATATGACGGGAATGAAAGCGTTGCTATTCGACATAAAAGCTATCAATGGTGGATATGTTGGATTTGCGGGTAACAGGGTGGAAGGATAGTCGCCGAGGGAAAACTCTCCAATGGCTTCGTTTCATTCGATCGCGTGAATTTTATTGTAGAATTGGAAAATAATCTTCTGAGCATATCGCAGATTATGTTCTTGATATGGGCGTCGCTACCACTTCATCAAAATCAGTGAAGTGTTTTGTGACAAAGGCTACTGAAAAGGATTTTATTCTTTGGCATCATAAGATGGGGCATATTCATTTGTGAAAAAATGAATTACTTGGTTCATAATGATCTTGTAAATGGTGTAAATCTTTGGAGCTTTCATATGTCTGATCACTGCTTAGAATGCAAAAAGGTAAAGCAGATCAAGAAATCTCATCCGAAGAAAATTCTAAACTCAATCAAGTTGCCATTAGAATGTATCCACATGGATTTATTTGGTCCTGTAAATGTTCGAAGCATCTCAGTACACTTATATTGCTTGGTCGTGACAGATGACTATTCGAGATATTCGTGGGTATTCTTTAAGTAATTAAAAGACGAAACGTTCGAGAACTTGGTTATTCTATTCAAGAAACTCGAGAACCTTTATCATCTGCCGGTCAGACGCATTAGAAGTGACAACGGCACAGAGTTTAAGAATAACAAAATGAAGGAATTCCGCAACGCAAAAGGGATACTGCACGAGTTTAGTGCTCCCTATACTCCACAGCAAAACGGAGTAGCTGAACGGAAAAACAGAACTTTGATTGAAATTGCGAGAACCATGCCTGCAGATTCTAAACTTCCAATCAGCTTCTGGAGTGAAGCGGTTGCTGCGGCTTGCTACACGCTAAACAGAGTTCTCACTATCAAACCAACAAAGAAAACATGTTTTGAGATGATAAACCGACAAAAGCCAAATTTGAAGTTCTTAGAACCATTCGGTGCGCCTTGTACCGTAATAGACCAAGATGGCAAATTCGGAGCTAAATCTCTTGAAGGTTTCTTTGTCGCATATGCGAGTCCGTTAAGAAGAGTATATGTTCCTTCGTTGAGAAAGGTTATTGAAGCACAGCACGTGGATTGTTTCAACTATACGGATCCTATTCAAAGGAGAGGTGACGCATGGCTGTTTAACTATCAAGACCTTTAGAAGTCATTCGACATGCCGGAAGAACCGTTTGACGAAGAAATTGCAGCGTTATATTATCTTCACCAGTCAGCGAATCAAGAACAAATCATTAGACCAATTGTGGTTAATCAACCCACGTTGGATTCTTCATCTTCCAGAGCAGGTCCAAGCAATAGCAGTAGTGTTCAAGTTGAAAATACTTCTGAAACAGAAGTAACACCTGCTACACCTCTAGTGAATGCTTCTAATGAACCAGAAAACACAACAGTGCCCAGTACGCCTTAGAATCAGAATTCTGATTCAGATGAAGCACCGACATTTGATGCTGATGATGAAACTTCATCGGATGAAGAAGTCGAGCAGATTTCTAACCTGTTGAATCAATCTGCTTGTCCGAGAAATCAGAACGAAGCTTCAACAAGTACTCCTAATGTTGATGTGAACAATGATCTGATTATTTCTAATCAGCAAAGCTCTGTTGATATTCCAACAGAAGAAATGCCGCGATCATATTCATACCATCCTTCGACGAATATTATAGGAGAACTACAAACTGGTGTGCGTACACGAAACCAAATCAACAAAGCACTTAGTTGTTTCTTCACCCGAGTTGCACCAACTCAAAATTACTGGTACTACTCATGTTGCATCTCTCAAATTGAGCCAAAGACAGTTGAGGCTCTGGCTGACGAGAATTGGGTAATAGCAATGCAAGAGGAACTTTTACAGTTCAAGAAGTTGGGAGTTTGGAAGCTTGTAGACTTGCCACCGAAGCAGAAAGCTATTGATACAAAGTGGGTTTTCAAGTGTAAAAGAGATGATCGAGGGGTTAAAGTAAGAAACAAAGCTCGGCTGGTTGTCAAGGGATTCACCAGCAGGAAGGTATAGATTATACGGAGGTATACGCAACGGTTGCGCGATTAGAATCTATCCGCATTTTCCTAGCGTTCTCAGCTTGGAAAGGATTTAAGGTGTAACAGTTGGATGTAAAATCTGCATTTCTCTATGGTAAACTTCGTGAACAAGTGTATGTCGGCCAGCCACCGGGGTTTGTCGATCCACTGAACAAGAATAAAGCATATCTCCTGGATAAAGCCTTGTACGGTTTACACCAAGCCCCGAGAGCTTGGTACGAGACGTTATCACAACATCTCGTAGGAAATGGTTTTACACGAGGCACAGTGGACAGCACATTGTTTACCAGAGAAGTTGGATCGCATCTGATAATAGTACAAATCTATGTGGATGATATTATTTTCGGTTATACGGATGACAGTCTGTGCAAAGAGTTCGAAAAGATCATGAAGAAGAAATTTGAGATGTCCTCGATGGGCGAAATGAAGTTCTTCTTAGGTCTTCAAGTGGATCAGCTTCCAGACGGGATATGTGACATCCCGGTTTTTCGGATAACTTAAACGCACTACTTCATTGTTATTAATTCGGAGACTTGAATTTGCACGCTCGAAATAGTTACGATAATTTAGTGAACTTGTCAAATGAAGTATGTGCTATGTGTATTAAACGTTTATGAGTTGGTGAATATGTGATGTTCGATTACGTGATTGTTTTAGTTATAAAATATTTATGGTAAATATGTACACGAACCGAACCGAACCGCGACACGAACCAACCTCGATTCCTTGTGACTCTAGGAGTGAACCAAGTTTTAAACCCAAACCTTAAACCCAAACCCCTCGGCCGGGAATGAACCCAAACCTTAAACCCAAGTCCCTTGTGGCCGCGATCAACCCAAACCTTGAACCCATCTCTTTGCGCTATATATACACACACATGCATGATCCTTCTTCACAAATCAAAATCAAAACACAAACCCTAATATCTAAACAGCCGTCGGCAGCCCTTCACTAGTTCCATCGATCGCGTGTAGCCTCCTACATCATCTCTCGGTCGCGCGGCAGCCCCTCGCCATCTTCATCCTCGGTCGCAATTATCTTTGATCATCGGTTCCTCATCTCACTCACGGTTCATTTACCTTCTCATTAAAGGTTAGGATTTATCATTGTTACAAGATCATGTTCGGATATATGTGTTTGAATGTAGTGATTGTGTTGTTTTCGAATTGATTATGCTAGTTTGAAAGTTTGATGTTTTCGGAAATCATGTAACATAGGCTGCGTTTTGATCGATAAAAACTAGAGATTATGATTAGGGTTTGCATGGATATGATATATATAATGATATATGATTGGAAAAATCTGTTCTTGATCGCATATGTTCAATATATAAACGGTTTAAGCGAGTTAGTTTGTGATAAAGTGCTGAATCAGGCTGCTGAATGATGGTTACAGCCGACTTCAACTGGCTGTAACTCGGTCATTAGTTGTCGAAAAACGGATTTTCTGAAGTCTAAAACGTAGAGTTTTAAATAACGAATCTAATGGCACTGGATTCATATTTTTCTGAAGTCGTTTGATATTTTTAAGTGGCCAATTAAGTTCAGTAACTAAAGCTGTGAAAATCCTGAAATTTTGTTAGTTGTTTATCGAGTTGGATTTAATAAGTTGTAGGGAGTCGAATCATGAAATTTGTACAGCAACTAGATATGGAAATTTCCGGGCAACTCCCACTGGAATTTTGTTAATTGGAAGAACAGTGATTTTTAAATAAATTCTTCCGTGGACTGCAGTCAGAAAGTGACGAATCTGACTGCAGCCTAGTATATTAATATCTATTGATAATTGGTAAAGTATTAGGACTTGAAAAATTTATATAAATTTCTACAGTATAGTTGTCACCTGCTGTAAAATAATTGGAATTTTTGGAACGTTGGAACTATTATATAAAAATCCTAGAAAACAGCCGAATTATGAGTATCTAAGCTGAAACTTGATAACTTGTGAATGTGTGCACCAAAGTGTTGCATGGATTGGATTATGTTCATGATAAATTGTTTTGATTACTATGTTCACATGAGGATACTTGCATGCATGTTTGAGTGTTAGGAATTTTGATTGTGTGTATCACTTTGTGCGTAAATTATGTGTAGAATTTGTATTGGTGTGTTCACACACTGACTTGAAATCAATTGGTTTATTAGGACGCAATTAGCGGTCCCATCATTTGCAACTTCTGTGTTACACTAACCGAGCAACTAAAGGTGAGTTCACGGCCCCTAATTTTATCCGGTTTTAAACAACAGGGGGAGAAAGATGTATACACTCTTCAACTCAATCTCTTTACGTTATACGAAATCAACGTCAAATAACTATTCGGTAACTAAGTTAATGTTAATGTAACGTTATGGTCACTAAGCAGCTATATCACATAAGTCCTTGACAATCTCTCGGATCGTTAGTATTGGGTTTAAATAGCGGGGAAATTATAAGTAGTACTACTGGGCCCGACAAGCCCCATCCGAGCTAGTCGCGCTAGCCGATCGGGTATGGTCAACGGGTGAATAATTTGGCCTAACCTCGCCATGGTCAGTGATAGGCCTGGCAACACGGAGGCACAACAGTCAGCTTCGATCGCGAACACTTACGTGACATAACTTTAGGATAGCTACCTATATATGTTAACATTGAACTTAATTACGAATCAACAATATTATTCCGGGTTAGGAATAATGGAACAAACAACAATATTATTCCGGGTTAGGAATAATTGAACCATCAGCAATATTATCCCAGGTTAGGGATAATAGAACCAACAACATTATTATTCCGGGTTAGGAATAATGGAACTATCGGTATTATTCCGGGTAAGGAATAATGGAACTATCAGTATTATTCCGGGTTGGGAATAATGGAACGAAATCGTTATCCCGGGTTAGGGATAACGGGGGAAACAAACTCATAACCGAACAAACGAATTTATGAAAACCTATGAACTCACTCGTCCTTAATGTTGACACTTGTTTCTTTACATGTTTCTCAGGACTCTAGGAGCTCTAGGTGCACTCACTTGCATTGATCAAGACATCTTTTATCGAGTCTCATTTACAAACATTGTTTTGGGTTTTTCTTTGGTTTTGGCGTTTATGTTGGCGCCCGTTCCGTTACTTTACTTTATGCTTCCGCTCAACTTTAAAAACTAATGCTTCCGCTAAACATTAGTAACTAACTAAGACAATATAAAATCTACGACGAATGGTTAAACAAATGATTTTTGGAAAACGTATTATCAAATCATATAGAGTCGTTCGACGTACTAGTGTTTCAGATTCTGGTTTGTTCACACGCCTCGCGGTAAAACTCCGCAAGTGGAAATTGAGGGTGTGACAGATTGGTATCAGAGCCACTAGCTATAGTGAACCAGGGTTGCATTAAAAGTAGACCTAAACTATAGCTGATTACACGACACTAGACGTAGTTTGGCACCGAACTGATTATATCTTATTATGTGATGTAGATTATGACTTCATAATAAGAAATGAAAACAACTCGTAACTAACTACACGACCTAACAGGCAATGTCATCATCATCATCATCATCATCCGACAAACTTTCGCACCCAAGGGCGCCAGGAAAGGCACCTATGGTGGAACCCTTACCATCTTATGGCGTGGAGACACGTTCAGCTGCGAGAAAAAGGCTCGCTCTGGGGGAGGAGTCGTCATCACGCCCAACCATCGCTGTGCCGGTTGAACCGGTTAACTCGGTAGAAGTAGGGAATGACCTACTTAGAAATATGATACAGAAACAACAAGAACAATTAGAAAGAATGCAGGAAACCATCCTAGCACAGGGATGGATGATACGACAATTGACAGGTAAAACCGACTCGCTCGAGGAAGAGCAACATACGAGTAAGATAGCTCGTAACACCTTAGCCAGAGATCTGCGTGCTGAGCAGATAAGAGCCGACTGGCTCGAAGACAGAGTCCTGGAATCTAGTTGGAGAATTCAGGAGCTAGAGCAAAATCAAGCACCTGCACCAGCACCGGCCCTCCAGTGCCGGTAGAGGAGGATCCGGAAGAGGATCCAGAGGAGGATCCTGAAGAGGATCCAGAGGAGGATCCAGAAGAGGATCCAGAGGAGGATCCAGAGGAGGATCCGGAGGAGGACCCAGCTGCAGAAGCCGGGAATGCCGCGCAGGATGACGGCAACGATAGTGATTTTGGGGATGGAGACGTAGACGACTAACACGTCTCGCTTATTTTATTTACTTTCCTTCAGTCTATTTATTTTCCCACTTATGTTCAAACTTGAGACTTTGTAGTAAACTGATACGTTCGGTTGGCACTTTGTAAGACGTTGAAACTTTATTTAATCAAGTACTTCTTTTGACTATTTAATATATTTGAGCTGACATAACTTGAGAATTATTTAAGTACGAAGTAGGATAACTATATTGGATATATAGACTTATCGGGGTGTGTTTATGTTGTCTTTCGAAGATCTAAATGGCAACTGGGCGACGCGGAAACCTTAACATGACGCCCGAAGAACTAGCTGCAATGATTCAAGAGCACGTGAACGCAGCTTTAGCGGGTGTTCAGAACCAACCGGCAGGTAACCATTATTAAATTTTCAGGAGAAAATCTAATAGTTAGGCTAGTAGAATTCCTCGCTGACTACCTGTCCTCTGTCAGCAGGAGGGGGTTTTAACCCCTACAAGATGTTCCTCAACGCGAAACCAAGCAAATTCTCGGGGGCAGAAGGACCCATAGGACTTGTCCGCTGGATCGAAAAATCTGAATCGGTATTTGAAATGTGCAACTGTCTGGAGGCCAACAAGGTCAAGTATGCAGCCTCAACACTGGAAGATGGGGCACTAACTTGGCGGAATGCACAAGTCCAAACGCGTGGACTTATTGCTGCAAATGCAATGGCCTGGGTCGAGTTTAAGGCCCTAATCAAAGAGGAGTACTGTCCACGAGACAGAGTGCAACAGTTGGAGCAAGCCTTATGGAACCACAAGATGGTGGGATCAGAAATCGAAGCATACACAGCAAAACATCACGACTTGGTATTTCTATGTCCCGATCTGGCCAACACTGTGGAGAAACGACTCGAGTTTTACCTTGGGGGTATGGTTCCGGAGATTCAGGGTATGGTAATGGCTAGTAACCCTGCAACGGAGCATCAAGCAATCAGGTGGCGCACAAACTCACCGATAAGGCGGTGGAACAAAGAAAGTTGCCAACTAGGGGTACAACTGAAGTTGCCCCTGATAATAAAAGAAAGTTTGAAGACTCGTCCGTTCGACAGTCTTCGTCATCCCAGCCACAACAGGGGAACCAGAAACGGTTCAATAATTACAACAGCCACCGGGGTCACCAAAATCAGCCCGCCAACAACAACAACCAAAACGCAAGCGGCTATGTAGGTCGAAAGCCGCAGTGCAATCGCTGTAATCTTCATCATCACGGCCCTTGTGCCGGGAATCGCTGCCAACGATGTGGCAAGGTGGGACATGCGGCAAAGGATTGTCGTGGGGAAATCATGTCCCGACAGAACCAAAATCAACCCCAAGGCCCACAGCAGGGTGTTAACCGGGGATGCTATCAGTGTGGTAGCACTGCCCACTTCAAAAGAGACTGCCCACAGCTGCGTAACAACAACAACAATGGTGGGAACAACCACAACCACAATAACCACAACAACAATAATAGCAACAATAAGGGAAATGGTGGCACAGGAGATGCCAAAGGTCGCGCATTTACATTGGGCCGCGGAGAGGCCAGAAACGACTCGAACGTGGTCACCGGTAAGTTTCCCCTTAATGAACATTTTGCTACTGTGCTTTTTGATACGGGTGCGGATAGGAGCTTTATATCTGAGTGTTTTAGGAAGAACCTAAATCTCACGCCTAAACCCTTAGAGACCCGTTATGTCATAGAACTAGCAGATGGTAAATCCGTAGATGTGACCTATATAGTATCCGGCTGTCAACTCAAACTCGCGGGTCACACCTTTACCATTGATCTGATGACAACTACCCTGGGTAGTTTTGACGTGGTAGTCGGAATGGACTGGCTATCCGACGTCCGAGCTGAAGTTCTCTACTTCGAAAAATCTATCCGTATTCCGCTCTCTAACGACGAAATCTTGACGGTGCAAGGCGAGAAGGCAGGCGCCGTCACAAACATCATCTCTTACATGCAAGCGCAGAAGTATCTTCGGAGAAAGAACTCCTTCGCTTTACTCGCACTGGTTACCGAACAGCCTAAGGACGAGAAACGTATAGAAGACATCCCCATCGTCCGTGATTTTTCCGATGTATTCCCAGAGGAATTACCTGGTCTTCTACCCCATCGACAATTGGAGTTTGAAATCGAATTGGCGAACCATGCAACTCCTAACGCCAAGGCTCCATACCGCCTAGCTCCAGCCGAGCTGTAGGAGCTGTCTACCCAACTTCAGGAGCTGTTAGAAAAGGATTTATCCGACCAAGCGCTTCGCCATGGGGAGCTCCAGTCCTTTTTGTCAAGAAGAAGGACGGGACCTTCTGCATGTGCATCGACTACAGGGAACTCAACAAGGTTACTGTCAAGAACCGATACCCGTTACCTCGCATCGACGATCTCTTCAACCAACTCCAAGGGTCAAGCTACTATTCCAAGATTGATCTACGGTTCGGTTACCATCAGCTACGCGTTAGGGAGGAGGATATCGCTAAGACGGCATTTCGTACTCAGTATGGCCATTATGAGTTCTTGGTTATGCCCTTCGGTCTCACCAACGCACCCGCGGTGTTCATGGACCTCATGAACCGTGTGTGTAAACCATACCTCGACAAGTTTGTCATTGTATTCATCGATGACATACTCATCTACTCTAAAAGTGAAGGAGAACATGCTGAACATCTACGATTACTGCTGGGATTACTTCAACAGGAGAAACTATATGCCAAGCTTTCGAAGTGTGATTTCTGGATTCGGGAAGTTCAGTTCCTCGGGCATATCGTAATTGAAAAGGGTATCCACGTCGACCCTGCCAAGATTGAAGCTATCAAAAACTGGGAAGCACCCAGGACACCGACGGAGATCCGCCAATTTTTGGGTTTGGCTGGTTACTACAGACGTTTCATCGAGGGATTTTCAAAGATCGCACAACCGCTTACTACCCTCACCCAAAAAGGCATCAAGTATGCGTGGGGTGACAAGCAGGAAGCAGCATTTCAATTGCTAAAGCAGAAACTTTGCAGTGCACCCATTCTGTCCTTGCCGGAAGGGACAGATGATTTTGTAGTATATTGTGAAGCGTACTCATGCAGCGCGACAAGGTCATCGCGTATGCGTCCCGACAACTAAAGGTTCACGAGAAAAACTACACAACACATGACCTGGAATTGGGAGCAGTAGTGTTTGCACTTAAGATTTGGAGTCACTACCTATATGGAACGAAGTGCACAATCTTTACAGACCACAAGAGCCTCCAACACATCTTTGATCAGAAGGAGTTGAACATGCGACAGCGTCGCTGGGTCGAACTCTTGAACGATTATGAGTGTGCCATTCGGTATCACCCAGGTAAAGCTAACGTGGTAGCTGATGCCCTCAGTAGGAAGAAAACAGATACGCGATTGGGAAGTAAAAACCAATCTCGTCGAGTACGAGCACTACAGCTCACTATTCATTCGGGGTTACCCGAACAGATACGTGAAGCGCAGTTAGAAGCAGTTAAGGAAGAAAACATCAAGGCCGAATCGGTGGGAAAAATGGAACGCGATTGGGAAGTAAAACCCAATAGAGCCCGGTATTTCATGAATCGCATATGGGTACCTCTCTACGGAAACCTCAGAGAGCTAGTCATGGACGAAGCTCACAAATCCCGATACTCTGTCCATCCTGGTTCGGATAAGATGTATCAAGACCTTAAAGCTGCGTATTGGTGGCCCAACATGAAAGCTGATATAGCCACCTACGTGAGTAAGTGTTTGACTTGTGCAAAAGTCAAGGTAGAGTATCAAAAGCCATCGGGGCTACTTCAACAACCTGAGATCCCAGTGTGGAAATGGGATCAGATCTCGATGGATTTCATCACTAAACTCCCGCGAACTTTGGGTGGTTGCGATACCATCTGGGTGATTGTGGATCGTTTAACTAAGTCCGCACACTTCCTAGCTATTAAAGAAACAGATAAGATGGAGAAGTTGACTCGCATCTACATTAAGGAAGTAGTTTCTCTGCACGGAGTGCCAACGTCCATCATCTCAGACAGAGATGCTCGCTTCACGTCAAACTTTTGGCAGTCACTTCAGAAAGCGTTGGGAACACGCTTAGATATGAGCACAGCCTATCACCCTCAGACTGATGGTCAAAGCGAAAGGACCATACAGACCTTGGAAGACATGCTTAGGGCATGCGTAGTAGACTTTGGAAATAGTTGGGAAATCCACCTGCCTTTAGTGGAATTCTCGTATAACAACAGTTACCATACAAGTATATCGGCAGCACCGTTTGAGGCATTATACGGTCGTAAATGTAGATCACCGGTCTGTTGGGCAGAAGTCGGTGACAGCCAACTTACAGGCCCTGAGTTGTTACTTGAGGCTACTGAAAAGATTGTACAAATCAGAAACCGCATGGCGGCGGCACGAGATCGACAGAAAAGCTACGCTGATCAACGACGCAAACCGCTCGAATTTCAAATAGCGACCACGTCCTACTAAAGGTGTCACCCTGGAAGGGTGTAATCCGCTTTGGAAAACGAGGCAAACTAAACCCACGGTACGTAGGTCCGTTTGTGATCTTGAAACGTATTGGACCCGTAGCTTATCAATTAGACCTTCCTGCCGAACTCAGTGGAGTTCACAACGTGTTCACGTGTCAAATCTGAAGAAGTGTCTATCAGATGAAACTCTAGTCATTCCATTGGATGAGATTCAAGTGGATGAACAACTGCACTTTGTGGAACAGCCTATCGAGATCATGGATCGTGAGATCAAGACTCGAAGGCACAGCAAGATTCCTATCGTTAAGGTTCGTTGGGACTCTAAGCATGGACCGGAGTTCACGTGGGAAAGAGAGGACCAAATGAAAAGCAAATACCCACACCTCTTCGCAACTGAGCAGCAAACTAACGATGCCAGTAACTAAATTTTCGGGACGAAAATTCTTTCCACATGGGGATGATGTGACAACCTGGAAATTTCTCATACTTTCGCGTACCATTGTTAACTAAATCCTTGTGCATGGCACTTGGGAATCTTTGTGCAAGGCACTTGGGAACTTCTTGTAACTTCGCGTACCATCATTAACGAACTAACTCTTTGTGCGTGGCACTCTAAACATGTACGCTGCATTCTAAACCGCGTTTACTCAATTTTCGGGACGAAAATTCTTTCAACATGGGGATAATGTGACATCCCGGTTTTTCGGATAACTTAAACGCACTACTTCACGGTTATTAATTCGGAGACTTGAATTTGCACGCTCGAAATAGTTACGATAATTTAGTGAACTCATCAAATGAAGTATGTGCTATGTGTATTAAACGTTTATGAGTTGGTGAATATGTGATGTTCGATTACGTGATTGTTTTAGTTATAAAATATTTATGGTAAATATGTACACGAACCGAACCGAACCGCGACACGAACCAACCTCGATTCCTTGTGACTCTAGGAGTGAACCAAGTTTTAAACCCAAACCTTAAACCCAAACCCCTCGGCTGCGAATGAACCCAAACCTTAAACCCAAGTCCCTTGTGGCCGCGATCAACCCAAACCTTGAACCCATCTCTTTGCGCTATATATACACACACATGCATGATCCTTCTTCACAAATCAAAAACAAAACACAAACCCTAATATCTAAACAGCCGTCGGCAGCCCTTCACTAGTTCCATCGATCGCGTGTAGCCTCCTACATCATCTCTCGGTCGCGCGGCAGCCTTTCGCCATCTTCATCCTCGGTCGCAATTATCTTTGATCATCGGTTCCTCATCTCACTCACGGTTCATTTACCTTGTCATTAAAGGTTAGGATTTATCATTGTTACAAGATCATATTCGGATATATGTGTTTGAATGTAGTGATTGTGTTGTTTTCGGATTGATTATGCTAGTTTGAAAGTTTGATGTTTTCGGAAATCATGTAACATAGGCTGCGTTTTGATCGATAAAAACTAGAGATTATGATTAGGGTTTGCATGGATATGATATATATAATGATATATGATTGGAAAAATCTGTTCTTGATCGCATATGTTCAATATATAAACGGTTTAAGCGAGTTAGTTTGTGATAAAGTGCTGAATCAGGCTGCTGAATGATGGTTACAGCCGACTTCAACTGGCTGTAACTCGGTCATTAGTTGTCGAAAAAACGGATTTTCTGAAGTCTAAAACGTAGAGTTTTAAATAACGAATCTAATGGCACTGGATTCATATTTTTCTGAAGTCGTTTGATATTTTAAGTGGCCAATTAAGTTCAGTAACTAAAGCTGTGAAAATCCTGAAATTTTGTTAGTTGTTTATCGAGTTGGATTTAATAAGTTGTAGGGAGTCGAATCATGAAATTTGTACAGCAACTAGGTATGGAAATTTCCGGGCAACTCCCACTGGAATTTTGTTAACTGGAAGAACAGTGATTTTTAAATAAATTCTTCCGTGGACTGCAGTCAGAAAGTGACGAATCTGACTGCAGCCTAGTATATTAATATTTATGGATAATTGGTAAAGTATTAGGACTTGAAAAATTGTTTTGATTACTATGTTCACATGAGGATACTTGCATGCATGTTTGAGTGTTAGGAATTTTGATTATTTGTATCACTTTGTGCGTAAATTATGTGTAGAATTTGTATTGGTGTGTTCACACACTGACTTGAAATCAATTGGTTTATTAGGACGCAATTAGCGGTCCCATCATTTGCAACTTCTGTGTTACACTAACCGAGCAACTAAAGGTGAGTTCACTGCCCCTAATTTTATCCGGTTTTAAACAACAGGGGGAGAAACATGTATACACTCTTCAACTCAATCTCTTTACGTTATACGAAATCAACTCCACATAACTATTCGGTAACTAAGTTAATGTTAATGTAACGTTATGGTCACTAAGCAGCTATATCACATAAGTCCTCGACAATCTCTCGGATCGTTAGTATTGGGTTTAAATAGCGGGGAAATTATAAGTAGTACTACTGGGCCCGACAAGCCCCATCCGAGCTAGTCGCGCTAGCCGACCGGGTATGGTCAACGGGTGAATAATTTGGCCTAACTTCGCCATGGTCAGTGATAGGCCTGGCAACACGGAGGCACAACAGTCAGCTTCGATCGCGAACACTTACGTGACATAACTTTAGGATAGCTACCTATATATGTTAACATTGAACTTAATTACGAATCAACAATATTATTCCGGGTTAGGAATAATGGAACAAACAACAATATTATTCCGGGTTAGGAATAATGGAACCATCAGCAATATTATCCCAGGTTAGGAATAATGGAGCCAACAACGTTATTATTCCGTGTTAGGAATAATGGAACTATCGGTATTATTCCGGGTAAGGAATAATGGAACTATCAGTATTATTCCGGGTTGGGAATAATGTGTCACACCCTCAATTTCCACTTGCGGAGTTTTACCGCGAGGCGTGTGAACAAACCAGAATCTGAAACACTAGTACGTCGAACGACTCTATATGATTTGATAATACGTTTTCCAAAGATCATTTGTTTAACCATTAATCGTAAATTTTATATTGTCTTAGTTAGTTACCAATGTTTAGCGGAAGCATTCGTTTTTATGGTTGAGCGGAAGCATAAAATAAGTAGAGAAACGGGCGCCAACACAAACGCCAAAACAAATGAAAAACCCAAAACTATGTTTGTAAATGAGACTCGATAAAAGATGTCTTGTTCAATGCATGTGAGTGCACCTAGAGCTCCTAGCGTCCTGAGAAACATGTAAAGAAACAAGTGTCAACATTAAAGATGAGTGAGTTCACAGGTTTTCATAAATTCGTTTGTTCGGTTATGAGTTTGTTTCCCCCGTTATCCCTAACCCGGGATAACGATTTAGTTCCATTATTCCAAACCCGGAATAATAAGTTGTTGTTTCCATTATCCTCAACCCGGGATAATATAGTTGTTGTTTCTACTATCCTCAACCCGGGATAATATAGTTGATGTTTCCATTATCCTCAACCCGGGATAATATAGTTGATTCGTAATTAAGTTCAATGTTAACATATATAGGTTGCTAGCCTAAAGTTATGTCACGTAAGTGTTCGCGATCGAACCTGACTGTTGTGCCTCCGTGTTGCCAGGCCTATCACTGACCATGGCGAAGTTAGGCCAAATTATTCACCCGTTGACCATACCCGGTCGGCTAGCGCGACTAGCTCGGATGGGGCTTGTCGGGCCTAGTAGTACTACTTATAATTCCCCCGCTATTAAAACCCAATACTAAAGATCCGAGAGATTGACGAGGACTTAAGTGATATAGCTGCTTAGTGACCATAACATTACATTAACATCAACTTAGTTACCGAATAGTTATGTGACGTTAATTTCATATAACGTAAAGAGATTGAGTTTGAAGAGTGTATACATGTTTCTCCCCCTGTTGTTTAAAAACCGGATAAAGTTAGGGGCCGTGAACTCACCTTTAGTTGCTCGGTTAGTGTAGCAAAGATGTTGTAAGGGATGGGACCGCTAATTGCGTCCTAACAAACCAATTGATTTCAAGTCAGTGTGTGAACACACCAATACAAATTCTACACTTAATTTACGCACAAAGTAATACACACAAACAAAATACCTAACACTCAAACATGCATGCAAGTATCCTCATGTGATCATAGAAATCAAAACAATTTATCATGAACATAATCCAATCCATGCAACACTTTGGTGCACACAATCACAAGTTATCAAATTTCAGCTTACATACTCATAATTCAGCTGTTTTCTAGGATTTTTATAAAATAGTTCCAACGTTCCAAAAATTCTAATTATTTTACAGCAGGTGACATTTATACTGTAGAAATTTATATAAATTTTCCAAGTCCTAAATCTTTACCAATTAACCATAAATATTAATATACTAGGCTGCAGTCAGATTCGTTGCTTTCTGACTGCAGTCCACGGAAGAATTTATTTAAAAATCACTGATCGTCCAATTAACAAAATTCCAGTTGGAGTTGCCCAAAAATTTCCATACCTAGTTGCTGTACAAATTTCATGATTCGAATCCCTACTGATTATGAAATCCAACTCGATAAACAACTAGCAAAATTTCAGGATTTTCACAGCTTTAGTTACTGAACTTATTTGGCCACTTAAAAATATCAAACGACTTCAGAAAAATATGAATCCAGCGCCATTAGATTCGTTATTCAAATCTCTACGTTCTAGACATCAGGAAATCCGTTTTTCGACAACTAATGACCGAGTTACAGCCAGTTGAAGTCGGCTGTAACTATCACTCAGCAACCTGTTTCAGCATATTGTTACCATAAATTCGCATAAACCGTCCATATAATTAACCTAGGCGATCAAGAACCGGTTTTTCTAATAAAAAATCAATACATATATTACATCCATGCAAACCCTAATCAACATCTCTAGTTTTTATAAACAAACACAGCCTATAATTTTCAGATTTCGAACAACATCACTTGCAAACATTATTAACAAATCGGCTAACATAACCTTTCATTCAAACATACAATCCGAAAACAACAAAATCAAAACATATGTATCCGAATATGATCTTGTAACATATGATAAATTCTAATCTTTTAATGATAAGGTAAACGAACCATGAGTGAGATGAGGAACCGGTGATCAAAGATAGTTGCGACCGAGAGGATGAAAAGAACAAGCTGCTCGCAACCGAGAAGGTGATGTAGGGCTGATCAGCTCAAGATGATGAAGGAAGAGGTTGCTCGCGATCACTGGAACAAGAGTAAGGCTGTTTGCGGTCGAATGGAATGAACAAGGGCTGCCGTCGGCCTCTTAGGTATTAGGGTTTTGTGTTTTTGTTTTTGTGAAGAAGACCCATGCATGTGTTTGTATATATAGCGCAAAAAGGATCAAGAATAGGGAATGGGTTTGCGGTTTGGGCTTGTCCTCGGCCGAGAGTGGTTTGGGTTGGTTCGGTTTGGGTTGCACGCGGCCGAATAGTTTGAGTTTAAAGTTTAAAACTTGGTTAACTCCTAGAGTCACATGGAATCGAGGTTGGTTCGTGTCGCGGTTCGGTTCGTGTACATATTTACCATAATTATTTTATAACTAACACAACCACATAATCGCACATCACGTATTCACTAACTCGTACACGTTTAATACATAGCATATAATTTATTTGACAAGTATTACGTTTAAGTTATCCGAAAAACCGGGATGTCACATTATCCCCATGTTGAAAGAATTTTCGTCCCGAAAATTGAGTAAACGCGGTTTAGAATGTAGCGTACATGTTTAGAGTGCCACGCACAAAGAGTTAGTTCGTTTATGATGGTACGCGAAGTTACAAGAAGTTCCCAAGTGCCATGCACAAAGATTCCCAAGTGCCATGCACAAAGACTTAGTTAACAATGGTACGCGAAAGTACGAGAAATTTCTAGGTTGTCACATCATCCCCATGTTGAAAGAATTTTTGTCCCGAAAATTTAGTTACTGGTATCATTAGTTTGCTGCTCAGTTGCGAAGAGGTGTGGGTATTTGCTTTTCATATGGTCCTCTCTTTCCCACATGAACTCCGGTCCACGCTTAGAGTCCCAACGAACCTTAACGATCGGAATCTTGCTGTGCCTTCGAGTCTTGATCTCACGATCCATGATCTCGATAGGCTGTTCCACAAAGTGCAGTTGTTCATCCACTTGGATCTCATCCAATGGAATGACTAGAGTTTCATCTGATAGACAAATCTTCAGATTTGACACGTGAAATACGTTGTGAACTCCACTGAGTTCGGTAGGAAGGTCTAATTGATAAGCTACGGGTCCAATACGTTTCAAGATTACAAACGGGCCTACGTACCGTGGGTTAAGTTTGCCCCGTTTTCCAAAGCGGATTACACCCTTCCAGGGTGACACCTTTAGTAGGACGCGGTCGCCTACTTGAAATTCGAGCGGTTTGCGTCGTTGATCAGCGTAGCTTTTCTGTCGATCTCGTGCCGCCGCCATGCGGTTTCTGATCTGTACAATCTTTTTAGTAGCCTCAAGTATTAACTCAGGGCCTGTGAGTTGGCTGTCACCGACTTCTGCCGAACAGACCGGTGATCTACATTTACGACCGTATAATGCCTCAAACGGTGCTGCCGAAATACTCGTATGATAACTGTTGTTATATGGAACTCCACTAAAGGCAGGTGGATTTCCCAACTATTTCCAAAGTCTACTACGCATGCCCTAAGCATGTCTTCCAAGGTCTGTATGGTCCTTTCACTTTGACCGTCAGTCTGAGGGTGATAGGCTGTGCTCATATCTAAGCGTGTTCCCAACGCTCTCTGGAGTGACTGCCAGAAGTTGGACGTGAAGCGAGCATCTCTGTCTGAGATGATGGATGTTGGCACTCCGTGCCGAGAAACTACTTCCTTAATGTAGATGCGAGTCAACTTCTCCATCTTATCTGTTTCTTTAATAGCTAGGAAGTGTGCGGACTTAGTTAAACGATCCACAATTACCCAGATGGTATCGCAACCACCCAAAGTTCGCGGGAGTTTAGTGATGAAGTCCATCGAGATCTGATCCCATTTCCACACTGGGATCTCAGGTTGTTGGAGTAGCCCCGATGGCTTTTGATACTCTACCTTGACTTTTGCACAAGTCAAACACTTACTCACGTAGGTGGCTATATCGGCTTTCATGTTGGGCCACCAATACGCAGCTTTAAGGTCTTGATACATCTTATCCGAACCCGGATGGACAGAGTATCGGGATTTGTGAGCTTCATCCATGACTAGCTCTCAGAGGCTTCCGTAGAGAGGTACCCATATGTGATTCATGAAATACCGGGCTCCGTTGGGTTTTACTTCCCAATCGCGTTCCATTTTTCCCACCGATTCGGCCTTGATGTTTTCCTCCTTAACTGCTTCTAACTGGGCGTCGCGTATTTGTTCGGGTAGCCCCGAATGAATAGTGAGTTGTAATGCTCGTACACGACGAGGTTTCAAGTGTTCCTTCCTACTGAGGGCATCAGCTACCACGTTAGCTTTACCCGGGTGATACCGAATGGCACACTCATAATCGTTCAAGAGTTCGACCCAGTGACGCTGTCGCATGTTCAACTCCTTCTGATCAAAGATGTGTTGGAGGCTCTTGTGGTCTGTAAAGATTGTGCACTTCGTTCCATAGAGGTAGTGTCTCCAAATCTTAAGTGCAAACACTACTGCTCCCAATTCCAGGTCATGCGTCGTGTAGTTTTTCTCGTGAACCTTCAGTTGGCGGGAGGCATATGCGATGACCTTATCGCGTTGCATGAGTACGCATCCCAATCCATGAATGGAAGCATCACAATATACTACAAAGTCATATGTCCCTTCCGGCAAGGACAGAATGGGTGCACTGCAAAGTTTCTGTTTCAGCAATTGAAATGCTGCTTCTTGCTTGTCACCCCAAGCATACTTGATGCCTTTCTGGGTGAGGGTAGTAAGCGGTTGTGCGATCTTTGAAAATCCCTCGATGAAACGTCTGTAGTAACCAGCCAAACCCAAAAATTGGCGGATCTCCGTCGGTGTCCTGGGTGCCTCCCAGTTTTTGATGGCTTCAATCTTGGCAGGGTCTACGTGGATACCCTTTTCATTCACGATATGCCCGAGAAACTGAACTTCCCGAATCCAGAAATCACACTTCGAAAGCTTGGCATATAGCTTTTCCTGTTGAAGTAATCCTAGCAGTAATCGTAGATGTTCAGCATGTTCTTCTTCACTTTTGGAGTAGATGAGTATGTCATCGATGAACACAATGACAAACTTGTCGAGGTATGGTTTACACACGCGGTTCATGAGGTCCATGAACACCGCGGGTGCGTTGGTGAGACCGAAGGGCATGACCAAGAACTCATAATGGCCATACCGAGTACGAAATGCCGTCTTAGCGATATCCTCCTCCCTGACGCGTAGCTGATGGTAACTAGACCGTAAATCAATCTTGGAGTAGTAGCTTGACCCTTGAAGTTGGTCGAAGAGATCATCGATGCGAGGTAACGGGTATCGGTTCTTGACAGTAACCTTGTTGAGTTCCCTGTAGTCGATGCACATGGGGAAAGTCCCGTCCTTCTTCTTGACAAAAAGGACTGGAGCTCCCTATGGCGAAACGCTTGGTCGGATAAATCCTTTTTCTAATAGCTCCTGAAGTTGGGTAGACAGCTCCTGCAGCTCGGCTGGAGCTAGGCGGTATGGAGCCTTGGCGATAGGAGTTGCATGGTTCGCCAATTCGATTTCAAACTCCAATTGTCGATGGGGTGGAAGACCAGGTAATTCTTCTGGGAATACATCGGAAAAATCACAGACGACAGGGATGTCTTCTATACGTTTCTCGTCCTTAGGCTGTTCGGTAATCAGTGCGAGTAAAGCGAAGGAGTTCTTCCTCCGAAGATACTTCTGCGCTTGCATGTAAGAGATGATGTTGGTGACGGCGCTTGCCTTATCGCCTTGTACCGTCAAGATTTCGTCGTTCGAGAGCGGAATACGGATAGATTTTTCGAAGCAGAGAACTTCAGCCCGGACGTCGGATAGCCAGTCCATTCCGACTACCACGTCAAAACTACCCAGGGTAGTTGTCATCAGATCAATGGTAAAGGTGTGGCCCGCGAGTTTGAGTTGACAGCCGGATACTATTTGGGTCACATCTACAGAATTACCATCGGCTAATTCTATAACATAAGGGGTCTCTAATGGTTTAGGCGTGAGATTTAGGTTCTTCCTAAAAGACTCAGATATAAAGCTCCTATCCGCACCCGTATCAAAAAGCACAGTAGCAAAATGTTCATTAAGGGGAAACTTACCGGTGACCACGTTCGAGTCGTTTCTGGCCTCTCCGCGGCCCAATGTAAATGCGCGACCTTTGGCACCTCCTGTGCCATTTCCATTATTGTTGTTGTTATTGTTGTTGTTGTGGTTATTGTGGTTGTGGTTGTTCCCACCATTGTAGTTGTTGTTACGCAGCTGTGGGCAGTCTCTTTTGAAGTGGGCAGTGCTACCACACTGATAGCATCCCCGGTTAATACCCTGCTGCTGACCCTGGGGTTGATTTTGATTTTGTCGGGACATGATTTCCCCGCGACAATCCTTTGCCGCATGTCCCACCTTGCCACATCGTTGGCAACGACTCCCGGCACAAGGGCCGTGATGATGAAGATTACAGCGATTACACTGCGGCTTTCGACCTACATAGCCGCTTGCGATCTGGTTGTTATTGTTGTTGTTGGCGGGCTGATTTTGGTGACCCCGGTGGCTGTTGAAATGATTGAACCGTTTCTGGTTCCCCTGTTGCGGCTGAGATGAAGAAGACTGTCGAGCAGACGAGTCTTCAAACTTTCTTTTGTTATCAGGGGCAACTTCAGTTGTACCCCGTGCTGGCAACTTCTTTTGTTCCACCGCCTTATCGGTGAGTTTGTGCGCCAATCGGATTGCTTGATGTTCAGTTACAGGGTTACTGCCCATAACCATACCCTGAATCTCCGGGACCAGACCCCAAGATAGAACTCGAGTCTTTTCTCCACAGTGTTGGCCAAATCGGGACATAGAAATACCAAGTCATGATGTTTTGCTGTGTATGCCTCTATTTCAGATCCCACCATCTTGTGGTTCCATAAGGTTTGCTCCAACTGTTGCACTCTGTCTCGCGGACAGTACTCTTCTTTGATTAGGGCCTTAAACTCGGCCCAGGCCATAGCATTTGCAGCAATAAGTCCACGCGTTTGGACTTGTGCATTCCACCAAGTTAGTGCCCCATCTTCCAGTGTTAAGGCTGCGTACTTGACCTTGTTGGCCTCTAGACAGTTGCACATTTCAAATACTGATTCAGATTTTTCGATCCAGCGGACCAGTCCAATGGGTCCTTCTGCACCCGAGAATCCATCTTGTAGGGGTTAAAACCCCCTCCTACTGACAGAGGACAGGTAGTCAGCGAGGAATTCTACTAGCCCAACTATTAGATTTTCACATGAAAATTTAATAATGGTTACCTGCCGGTTGGTTCTGAACACCCGCTAAAGCTGCGTTCACGTGCTCTTGAATCATGGCAGCTAGTTCTTCGGGCGTCAAGTTAAGGTTTCCACGTCGTCCAGTTGCCATTTAGATCTTCGAAACACAACACAAACACACCCCGATAAGTCTATATGTCCAATATAGTTATCCTACTTCGTACTTTAATAATTATCAAGTTATGTCAACTCAATATATTAAATAATCAAAAGAAATACTTGATTAAATGAAATTTCAACATCTTACAAAGTGCCAACCAAACATATGAATTCACTATAAAGTCTCAAGTTTAAACACAAGTGGGAAAATAAATAAGATAAGCGAGACGTGTCAGTCGTCTACGTCTCCATCCCCCAGATCACTGTCGTTGCCGTCATCCTGCGCGGCATTTCCAGCTTCTACAGCTGGGTCCTCCTCCGGATCCTCCTCTGGATCCTCCTCTGGGTCCTCTTCTGGGTCCTCTTCAGGGTCCTCCTCTGGATCCTCTTCCGGATCCTCCTCTACCGGCACTGGAGGGGCCGGTGCTGGTGCAGGTGCTTGATTTTGCTCTAACTCCTGAATGTTCCAACTATTTTCCAGGACTCTGTCTTCGAGCCAGTCGGCTCTTATCTGCTCAGCACGCAGATCTCTGGCTAAAGTGTTATGAGCTATCTTACTCGTATGTTGCTCTTCCTCGAGCGAGTCGGTTTTACCTGTCAGTTGTCGGATCATCCATCCCTGTGCTAGGATGGTTTCCTGCATTCGTTCTAACTGTTCTTGTTGTTTCTGTATCATGATTCTAAGTAGGTCATTTCCTACTTCTACAGAGTTAACCGGTTTAACCGGCACAGCGATGGTTGGGCGTGATGACGAATCCTCCCCCAGAGCGAGCCTTTTCCTCGCAGCTGAGCGTGTTTCCACGCCATAAGATGGTAAGGTTTCCACCATAGGTGCCTTTCCTGGCGCTCTTGGTGGCGTAAGTTTGTCGGATGATGATGACGATGATGATGATGACATTGCCTGTTAGGTCGTGTAGTTAGTTACGAGTTGTTTTCATTTCTTATTATTAAGTCATAATCTACATAACACAGTGGTGGTACATCGCATAACAAGATATAACAGTTCGGTGCCAAACTACATCTAGTGTCGTGTATTCAGCTATAGTTTAGGTCTACTTCTAATGGAAACCTGGTTCTCTATAGCTAGTGGCTCTGATACCAATCTGTCACACCCTCAATTTCCACTTGCGGAGTTTTACCGCGAGGCATGTGAACAAACCAGAATCTGAAACACTAGTACGTCGAACGACTCTATATGATTTGATAATACGTTTTCCAAAAATCATTTGTTTAACCATTCATCGTAAATTTTATATTGTCTTAGTTAGTTACCAATGTTTAGCGGAAGCATTCGTTTTTATGGTTTAGCGGAAGCATAAAATAAGTAGAGAAACGGGCGCCAACACAAACGCCAAAACAAATGAAAAACCCAAAACTATGTTTGTAAATGAGACTCGATAAAAGATGTCTTGTTCAATGCATGTGAGTGCACCTAGAGCTCCTAGCGTCCTGAGAAACATGTAAAGAAACAAGTGTCAACATTAAAGATGAGTGAGTTCACAGGTTTTCATAAATTTGTTTGTTCGGTTATGAGTTTGTTTCCCCCGTTATCCCTAACCCGGGATAATGATTTAGTTCCATTATTCCAAACACGGAATAATAAGTTGTTGTTTCCATTATCCTCAACCCGGGATAATATAGTTGTTGTTTCCATTATCCTCAACCCGGGATAATGTAGTTGATGTTTCCATTATCCTCAACCCGGGATAATATAGTTGATTCGTAATTAAGTTCAATGTTAACATATATAGGTAGCTAGCCTAAAGTTATGTCACGTAAGTGTTCGCGATCGAAGCTGACTGTTGTGCCTCCGTGTTGCCAGGCCTATCACTGACCATGGCGAAGTTAGGCCAAATTATTCACCCATTGACCATACCCGGTCGGCTAGCGCGACTAGCTCGGATGGGGCTTGTCGGGCCCAGTAGTACTACTTATAATTCCCCCGCTATTAAAACCCAATACTAACGATCCGAGAGATTGACGAGGACTTAAGTGATATAGCCGCTTAGTGACCATAACATTACATTAACATCAACTTAGTTACAGAATAGTTATGTGACGTTAATTTCATATAACGTAAAGAGATTGAGTTTGAAGAGTGTATACATGTTTCTCCCCTGTTGTTTAAAAACCGGATAAAGTTAGGGGCCGTGAACTCACCTTTAGTTGCTCGGTTAGTGTAGCAAAGATGTTGTAAGGGATGGGACCGCTAATTGTGTCCTAACAAACCAATTGATTTCAAGTCAGTGTGTGAACACACCAATACAAATTCTACACTTAATTTACGCACAAAGTGATACACACAAACAAAATACCTAACACTCAAACATGCATGCAAGTATCCGCATGTGATCATAGAAATCAAAACAATTTATCATGAACATAATCCAATCCATGCAACACTTTGGTGCACACAATCACAAGTTATCAAATTTCAGCTTACATACTCATAATTCAGCTGTTTTCTAGGATTTTTATAAAATAGTTCCAACGTTCCAAAAATTCCAATTATTTTACAGAAGGTGACATTTATACTATAGAAATTTATATAAATTTTCCAAGTCCTAAATCTTTACCAATTAACCATAAATATTAATATACTAGGCTGCAGTCAGATTCGTCGCTTTCTGACTGCAGTCCACGGAAGAATTTATTTAAAAATCACTGATCGTCCAATTAACAAAATTCCAGTTGGAGTTGCCCGGAAATTTCCATACCTAGTTGCTGTACAAATTTCATGATTCGACTCCCTACTGATTATGAAATCCAACTCGATAAACAACTAGGAAAATTTCAGGATTTTCACAGCTTTAGTTACTGAACTTATTTGGCCACTTAAAAATATCAAACGACTTCAGAAAAATATGAATCCAGCGCCATTATTCTTCTTTCAAATCTCTACGTTCTAGACATCAGAAAATCCGTTTTTCGACAAATAATGACCGAGTTACAGCCAGTTGAAGTCGGCTGTAACTATCACTCAGCAACCTGTTTCAGCATATTGTTACCATAAATTCGCATAAACCGTCCATATAATTAACCTAGGCGATCATGAACCGGTTTTTCTAATCATAAATCAATACATATATTACATCCATGCAAACCCTAATCAACATCTCTAGTTTTTATAAACAAACACAACCTATAATTTTCAGATTTCGAACAACATCACTTGCAAACATTATTAACAAATCGGCTAACATAACCTTTCATTCAAACATACAATCCGAAAACAACAAAATCAAAACACATGTATCCGAATATGATCTTGAAACATATGATAAATTCTAATATTTTAATGATAAGGTAAACGAACCGTGAGTGAGATGAGGAACCGGTGATCAAAGACAGTTGCGACCGAGAGGATGAAAAGAACAAGTTGCTCGCAACCGAGAAGGTGATGTAGGGCTGATCAGCTCAAGATGATGAAGGAAGAGGTTGCTCGCGATCACTGGAACAAGAGTAAGGCTGTTTGCGGTCGAATGGAATGAACAAGGGCTGCCGTCGGCCTCTTAGGTATTAGGGTTTTGTGTTTTTGTTTTTGTGAAGAAGACCCATGCATGTGTTTGTATATATAGCGCAAAAAGGATCAAGAATAGGGAATGGGTTTGCGGTTTGGGCTTGTCCTCGGCCGAGAGTGGTTTGGGTTGGTTCGGTTTGGGTTGCACGCGGCCGAATAGTTTGAGTTTAAAGTTTAAAACTTGGTTAACTCCTAGAGTCACAAGGAATCGAGGTTGGTTCGTGTCGCGGTTCGGTTCGTGTACATATTTACCATAATTATTTTATAACTAACACAACCACATAATCGCACATCACGTATTCACTAACTCGTACACGTTTAATACATAGCATATAATTTATTCGACAAGTATTACGTTTAAGTTATCCGAAAAACCGGGATGTCACATTATCCCCATGTTGAAAGAATTTTCGTCCCGAAAATTGAGTAAACGTGGTTTAGAATGTAGCGTACATGTTTAGAGTGCCACGCACAAAGAGTTAGTTCGTTTATGATGGTACGCGAAGTTACAATAAGTTCCCAAGTGCCATGCACAAAGATTCCCAAGTGCCATGCACAAAGACTTAGTTAACAATGGTACGCGAAAGTATGAGAAATTTCCAGGTTGTCACATCATCCCCATGTTGAAAGAATTTTCGTCCCGAAAATTTAGTTACTGGTATCGTTAGTTTGCTGCTCAGTTGCGAAGAGGTGTGGGTATTTGCTTTTCATTTGGTCCTCTCTTTCCCACGTGAACTCCGGTCCACGCTTAGAGTCCCAACGAACCTTAACGATCGGAATCTTGCTGTGCCTTCGAGTCTTGATCTCACGATCCATGATCTCGATAGGCTGTTCCACAAAGTGCAGTTGTTCATCCACTTGGATCTCATCCAATGGAATGACTAGAGTTTCATTTGATAGACACTTCTTCAGATTTGACACGTGAATAATGGAACCATCAGCAATATTATCCCAGGTTAGGGATAATGGAACCAACAACGTTATTATTCCGGGTTAGGAATAATGGAACTATCGGTATTATTCCGGGTAAGGAATAATGGAACTATCAGTATTATTCCGGGTTGGGAATAATGGAACGAAATCGTTATCCCGGGTTAGGGATAACGGGGGAAACAAACTCATAACCGAACAAACGAATTTATGAAAACCTGTGAACTCACTCATCCTTAATGTTGACACTTGTTTCTTTACATGTTTCTCAGGACTCTAGGAGCTCTAGGTGCACTCACTTGCATTGATCAAGACATCTTTTATCGAGTCTCATTTACAAACATTGTTTTGGGTTTTTCTTTGGTTTTGGCGTTTATGTTGGCGCCCGTTCCGTTACTTTACTTTATGCTTCCGCTCAACTTTAAAAACTAATGCTTCCGCTAAACATTGGTAACTAACTAAGACAATATAAAATCTACGACGAATGGTTAAACAAATGATTTTTGGAAAACGTATTATCAAATCATATAGAGTCGTTCGACGTACTAGTGTTTCAGATTCTGGTTTGTTCACACGCCTCGTGGTAAAACTCCGCAAGTGGAAATTGAGGGTGTGACAGGATATTCATTCATCAGACTAAGTATGTTCACGATGTTCTCAAAAAGTTTGAAATGGATTCTTCGAAGCCGCTTTCGACGCCGCTGGCACTGAACCATGGGATTTGCGTAGACGAGACGGGAACGAAAGTTGATGAAATACTGTATCAATCGATGATAGGTTCATTGATGTATCTAACGGCATCACGTCCAGACATCATGTATCCTACATGCTTATGTGCGAGATATCAGTTAAGTCCTCGAATGTCACACTTGCAGATAGTCAAGCGAATCTTCCGTTACTTGAAAGGTTGCCCAAGCACCAGCCTATGGTACCCCAAGAACGTCAATTTTGATCTCACTGGATACACTGACTCAGACTATGAGTGGACAAACTGAACTCGAAATCTACAACTACAGGATGCCAGTTCTTTGGCACACGTTTGGTAATGTGGCAGTGTAAGAAACAGACCACGGTCTCTCTCTCAACCTGTGAAGCGGAATACATTCTGCTTCCAGCTGTTGCTCTCAAATCCTCTGGATTCAGCAACATATGAGGGATTATGGTCTGCAGTTTATCTACACGCCTTTATTTGTAGATAACAAAGTAGCCATCGATATAACTAAAAATCCGGTTCATCGCTCACGTACAAAACACATTGAAATTCGTTACCATTTCATTCGTGATTGTTATGAAAAGAGCTTGGTTCGAAAAGAAAAAATCCACACCGATGAACAAAGGGCTGATTTTTATATCAAAGCATTTCCATTAATAAGATTTAAATATCTAATGCGACTTAACGGTATTAAAAATTTGCTTACAGGTGCGGAAGCTGAGGTTGAATACGAATCGGATGACAAATTCACGTGATCCGCATTGGTTTGTATGGTTTGTAAATATCTTTCTAGTTTAGTATTTCTTAAAAAATCTAAAATCCAAAAATATGTTTTTGATTTTAGGGGGAGAAATATTTGGGAAAATACAAAAACATATGAAAATTTTAAAAAATGTACAAAAACATTGAAAAAGACAAAAAGAATTCGATGTCACAAAAAGGAAATGATAGTACATCAGTGGACTATCACGGTATGCTAAAGAAATGGAAAGTTTCAAAGTAATAAATGAGTCTTACTGTGGATGTGTCGATAGGCTTAACACGTTCAGTAAACTGTTTTCGAGATATAAACTAAATTTAGCAACTGCTTATTCTTGTGTGGATTAACACATCTTGGATATATGAACTTAGTACTCCAAAATTTCGTTTGAGAGATTGCCTGATTCTGAGATACGAGGTCTTTATAGATAGTTGATATCTGGGGTATTATACAAGTTCTTCTGAATTTGCGGAAGCAATGACCTAGAACTTTTATAATACTTTCGCCAAAAATACACAAACTGCATGCAATATTGAAAAGAATCGAAAGATCTAATCATTTGCAGTGCTTAAAAGATTCCTTAAGTGGAACACACCTTAAAGATGAGCCTTCATCTCGTTGTCTGTACGGTAGTACTAACCTGAGCTCTCAAGGTCTCGCATTACCCTGATACAGATATCAACTACACTATATTCACTTGTAAGATGGAATCTAGGGAATCTTGATACGGGAGTATATTCAAGAAGTGGAAACCATAGATAAGTCAAGTTTCATAATTCATACCTAAACATATCTTGAAACAGTTGAGAAATGTGGTAAAGTTTAAGTGGACAAACATATCGACAATCTAGGTAAACAAGTTTAAAGCTTAAAGTCATCTAAAGGTCAACGGTACTGGTGATATGTCTCATTAACTGATATGATCCTTTAGGCACGATTTCACAAAAACATGTCTGTAAATATGTTTGTACGTAGTTTACATTGTTCTATACATAGTTTATCAGCTTTACAGATTAAAACGAAAAAGATTTCCAGTGCATTTTAGCATAATCTTACAAAAATTCAAAACGATATTATTTCTACATTGTTTTCAGCAAACCAATGTTGGAGAACGGGTCTTCGAAGTCTGGTAAGAGGCTAGAACTGGTGGGAATCTCATTGACAACGGGCTGGGAGCTAATCTGTAAAATCTAAAAAGCCAAAACGATAAAAAGTTCATTAATTTGAAACTTTGATTTTAAAATATCATCAGTTTGTTCGTAATGGGTCAAACCGGGGTCATTCATTTGGACTCGGCAGACAAATCGGTTAACCAAGGTCATTAGCTTGGACTTGATCAACTGAGTGGATTTTCATAACTGATAAAAGTATGAAAGTTCAGGGATTAAATGAAAAATTTGAAAAAGTTTGAAATTGTGGTTTGGCAAGTTCGGCGAACTTGCTAAACTGAACAAGTTTAACACAACAGCAAGTTCGACCGAACTTGCAGATGGTTGTTTGTTTTTAAAAGGCTAAGTTCTCCCGGACTTCTGATGGGCTTATAAAGTTGGGCTCAGCAAGTTCGCCCGAACTTGCAATGGTATAAATACCAAGCAAGTTCTGCCGAACTCATTCAACAGCAAACATATCCTCTGAGCGAACTTATCTACTTTTGAATGATTTGTAATTTTGGCAAAAATTAGCAGTTACATTGTCCAAATTTCAGTTGTTTTTGGTGATTTACACAATACAATGTCTGAGGTGAGATTTTGAACATTGATCCGTGAATTGAACCTTAATCGAATATTTTGAATTTGGACCTTTAAAATCTAATAGATCTAGGTTTAATTGGACAAAATTGAACATAAAATCAGAATCTACAATTTAAATCCACCGTGTAACTGGTTTTGATTAGATTGAAAACGGCTGATTGCATGTTTGAACAAGTTTGTGTTTGGAGAAGATGACAAGTTCGGCCGAACTTGTTATCAAGTTCAACCGGACTTGTTAACAAAAACCTGAAGAGAAACAAATGCATGTTCGACCGAACTTCTAAAAACTGAATATTGAAAGAATATGTGGAAGTTCGCCGAACTTGATTTATTAAAATCTGAATTTTGGTTAATATAAGTTCGCCCGAACTTATTAGAAAAATAAAGAACATGTGTTGATACATGTTCGGGCAGACTTGGAAATTTTCAGAATGATATAACACTTAATCAAGTTCGCCCGAACTTGATGAATGTGTTAGGATAATTTTGTGATTTTTTCTCGATAAGTGTGCTAATTGTTTTGCGTCGTTTTTCAGGCACAAGTTCCAGCACGTGTAATCTCTATTGAGTTTTCTAAGACACACAACACATGTATTATTCTCGACAAATCGATATGTCCATCTTTGAAGGAGTACGAGAGTATATTGAAATTTTTTGAAGAAAGTCCTATTCATAGAGCTATAACGGAGCTCACAGTATCATATAGATCACACATTTTCCATATTTGGACGAACGCGAGTTTACGTGATGATCAGAAGTCGATTATTTCAACCGTGCAAGTCGGCAATGAAGTCAAACCGATCACTGTTACAGAAGATGATATATGCAGAGTGTTACAATTCAACGATAATGAAGACGATCCAATTTATCTTGATGAAAAGATGGTTCGTGGTTGTTTCTTTCCGATGGGTTACAAAGGAAGCGGGAATAAGCCGACGTTGAAGAAAGGGGAAGTGCCTAACCCCTACAAGCTTCTAATGCATGTGATCATTCATACGTTTAGTCACCGAAGGCGGGCCTTGACGATGTTCAAGATTATCTGGCCTGTATAGCAACGACATTGATCCTGAAAAAGCCGTTCAACTTTTCAAATTCAAGGTTATGTTTATATCCGAGATTTGTGCAAATGTTGATTGATGAGAAGTTCAAGAATATAGCGCGAGATCCGAATGATGTGCTTTATCTAGTTCATCTTGATGAGACAACAGTGAAAAAGCTAATCAAGTTTCAGAAGCAAGTATTAGCTCCTGTTGCTAAACCAGTTTTCGGAGCAATTAAGGATTCAAATTACATTACACCGCCGGAAAACAAATGGAGAAAAGACGGTAGCGATGATGAGAAAGAACTTAATGCTGAAAAAAATGGTTCAAAGACTTCAAGCCGAAAGCAAGAAGTGAATGGTTCTTAAAGGCAGAAGCTGATAAGCCTAAGAAGAAACGAGCTGCAAGGATAATTGAAACTATGCTCGTTGACGAAGATGAACCTGAGAATGTTCAAGGCGAAGTAGGTTCTAGTGCAGTGGTAGTTGTTGAGAGTCAGGAAACTGTTAAGACGACTCAGGAAGATGTTATTTCAGCAACTTCTGAACAAGATGATGAATCTGACGAAGAACCTATGAAAGAACCTGAAAAGACGGCAACAGAAAAAGAAAAAGAAATGGATGCTGATTTCGATCCAAATCAAGAAAAAGTCATATGAGGAAAGTCCAAAGAAAAAATCTAAACGTGTAAAGCCTGCAACTGTTTCTTCGACAAAGACTACAGGGTCTCCTCAGACAAAAGGCAAGAGGAATCAAAGAAAGATCAAAAGGCAGTCAGCAATAGATACAAAGGAACAGTGAGAAGCGTAGAAGCTACACAAGAACCTTCTGGCGCACGGGAGAAAGGAGTTACACAAGAACCTCCTGTTGTTGAGACAAGTGAAACTGAACGTCTAGGAGTTACACAAGAACCTCATGTGATCGTTTCATAGGAAGTTGAAAGGCCAGGAGCTACACAAGAACCTCATGTGTCTAGTTTTGTGGAAGTACCTATTATTCAATCACCAGTTGCTCCAACGACTTCAAATTTAGAAAGTTCTACTCCAAGGAAGTCAACACCAAAGGCTGCTACTCCAAAGGCAACACCAAAATCTTCAGGGCCTAATATATTTGGTGATATGCATAGTGATCCGATTAGCCTGCAAGATCTAAATGACTTCTTTCCAGAGACGAATGTTGAACTTCTAGAAAGCGTGTGAAGGTATTAGAAGATAAAGTGGCACAAAATGAAGTTGAAAAAACAGAACTTATTCAAAACATGAATTAAAGCAATGTTGAGAAAGAAATGCTAGTCGATAAAGTGAAAGTGTTGGAGAATGAGCGAGAATACTTTAAAGCGTTGATAGAGAGTTTGCAAGATGCTAACAAAAAGATGCAAACTGAGATAGTTGATCTGAAGTCTATCCAAGCCCTAAATGATTGAAGATTCTCCAGGATGCAGAAAGTTTTATCTAATGCACTGGATATCGATTTCATCAAAGAATATGATCGTCTGGATCAACAAGAAGCCAAAGAAAAGTCTGAGAAAGAACTAGCATTGAGTGGTAAAGGAAAGAATGTTGAGGGTGAAGCCCCTAAATCTTTTAAAGCTGCTGAGAAATCTGTTGAAGATGTTTCAAAAGCTTCTGAGTCCGATATTCCAAAGGTTGACGAATCTGTCAAGCCTTCTAATCCTATAGTTTCCTCTAAAGAAAAGGACGATGAAGAAGCTGAAAAGAAGGATAAAGATGAAGAAGAAAAAGATAATTCAGAATATGAGGATTGGAATGTAGCTGACGACCATGATGATGATGATGATTAGGGTAGTGTTGGTATTAAAATCACTGAAGCCAAAATCTCAGGTGAATTTTATTTCTCTTCGCTTATGGATGACGAATCAAATAGAATGGATGATAAAAGTGAGGGGGAGTCAGGGCAGAAAGGGCCAACCGATGAGATTGATCTGTTGAATGTTGATAGATTTGCTAAGCTAGTTGCTGCAGTTCCCACGAAGCCTTTATTGTTAATGCTTGAACACAATGTGGAGGAAGGCGAGTTTATACATAACTATACTAAGGAAGATCTTGCAAAGTTAGTTGAAGTTGATGCGGCAGATCTAGTGTTTGATTTCGAAGAAGATGTGTTGAATGTTAACACTTTCGAGCCGAATGATTATCAGTATGTTAGAAGATTTGAGGTTGACGAGTATAATAGAGTGATCGTGGAAGATTGGTCTTCTGATGATGAAACAGATCATACTGCGAAGTACGTCGGTCTTAATTCTGAAAGTTTTCCTACTTTCGAGGAGATGTACAAGCAGCTAGATTGAAGAATCTTTGCGTGAAGGAAAAGTACCTAAGCCAATGACTAAGGAAGAAATTGATCAAGCGAAGAAGTCTTGGTTTAAAGAGATGCCTCACGAACATAAGTTTCGACGTCCTCTAGAATTCTTTACCAGAGATAAAGATGTTTCTTTGGGGGGATATCTTGAGTTGGGGTTGGTTCAAGGAGCTGAATGTTTATGCAATCAAGAGGGAGTTTGGAGTGCAATACTTCAAATACCTTGCTAATTTCAAGACCTTACCGTATTGGGATGTGGAAGAGTTGGTACAGACTGTGAATGTTACATACCACATGATAGTGATTGATCAGTTGTTGCGGAAATTGATCAAGTTTGAAGCGGTGAAAGGATTTAGATATTGGAAGCCATTCATTCCTTGTCGCAGAATCAAGACAAACAAAAAGAAAGGGGAAAAAGACATTACATTCATAATGAAGTGACTGAGGGCAATGAGAAACATGCCGCTGATGCCGATTGAACAAGACTTCTATCCATTGTTCAAGTGGTGGCAGATAGATCCATCGACTTGTGAAGCAGTTATTGTTTTAAAGTTTGAAGAACACTTTGATATTTCAAAGGAAAGAGTTGAAGTATTAGGATATCAGGGTATGAGGGGGTTATGGAGAACAATTAGGGTTCTTGATCCGATGTGGTTGGTTAACTGCTCAAGAGAAGACATCAAAACCTTGTTCTACAGCAAGATTCTTTTTTGAAGAACGTGAAAAGTTACAGGCGATGCAGTTTTAGAAAGTTGGTAATGTTTGTTATGCACACGAAGTTAATTCAAGAAAGATGTGGCAAACAAAGTGGAGAGATCTAGAAAGAGTAGAGTTTCTGAAAGAGGAAAGGCGTCTTGAAGAAATTCATGAAAGAACTAGGAAGGCAAGTGTCAAAAGATTTCAGCATTTGAACAAAGTGCCTCCTACAGATCAGACGCCAGATCCTAAGCAAGAACGATGAAAGAAGCCGTACAAGAACTTCTTCGGTCGTGTGCGTTAACGTTTATATGAATACAGAGTTCTGGAGACTGATACAAGACAAAGACTATATCCAAGGGGAGTCTGTTGGTGCATAATGTTTATGTCTTAGTCTTATAGTATAGTATAGAGCTAGATAGGCTAGGTGTATGAAGTATTAATGTAGTGTTGTACAACCAAGTTTGGGCGAACTTGCTGGTCTATAAATACCTAGCTAGTGATCCTCATTTGTAACTTTGGCATTTTGGAGGAGAAGCTCTGTCAGTTTGTACTCTTGTTGTTTTATCAATAAAACTGATGATTAACTGATTAATTCTTGTCTATTGGTAAGCACAACGTAATATTTCCGCTATTATGGATGTTAGATATCAAATTTAGGTTCCTTAGCATCGAGGATCGGTCCTCACTACGGATCATAACCATCATGATTACGATCACGTTACAATGACCAATTGGACTTTGCTTTGACCAGTTCATGGTTAATTGAAAGTCAAACAGAAAAGTCAAACTGTTTGACTTTTAGCTTAAATAAGCTAAAAGAAATAAACAAGACTAAGAGAGAACACTTAATTGTGTCTGAAGAACACTTGAAGAGCTCAAGGAGGAAGAATGCTCAGTTAGGAAGCCTCCAACAATGTGGTAGCCTCCAAGTACAACAAGAGAGAAAGAAGAAGTGAATGAGAAATTTGAAATGGCCAAGATCAAGGCTATTTATAGTTGTTGGAGAGCTCTATGATCATTACAAATATCCTATGTGTTGGCATGATCCAATGGAGGACCTAACACATGTCCCTTACAGGTTAAATGGTGGCAAATTCGTGTGCTTGGTCTAAGGGAGTAAACAAGAAGCTGCCAGGTTGTTGCAACAATTTGCTAAGCTGGGGGGGGGGGGGGTTCCTTATGGACCGTATGGGCCATGGGCTTAAGGTTCGTAAGCCCTTTAGCTGGCAGAAACTTTGGAAAATTGGCAGAACAGGCCCCTGAACCCATTTTGTCGCGTTTTGGTATTTCTAACACCCATTAACATGATTTTCAAGCTTCATAAGGATGATAAAGCATAGGGAACTTGAAATATGTCTGGAAATATTTCGGCTCGTTTGCTCGTACGGTTGCGGTTTTTGGTTAATTACGAAGAAAATCATAACGATCGCACAAATGACCGTAAATGAGCAATGAATTATATTTTTCATTCCAATCACTAAATTACAAGATTTTTTATGATTACAAAAGTTTTTGGATGTGCGTACTGGTTCTGGATTAAGAAATACGCGTAACAGCATAGTTTCGTAGAATCCCTCAAAACTTATTTCTATGTTATGTAAAGGATATTTAATGTATGTTTAGCTTGTGTCTTTGTTTCGGAGTGTACGTTGAGTTAAACTAATTACGTTTGCATAATAGTTTGCGATTACACTTCCATAAGTTGTTTGAAAGTTGTTATCATGCAAGAATTGAATTTGTGCAAATGTCATGATAAATTAACAAATCTCGGAAATAAAACATAAAATTTCATTGATTAATAATTCGTTTGGAATCGTTACATGATCGAATCACCACAAATCGTTCATTGATTGATAATTCATAGTAGAATGCCAAAATCTGAAATTTTGGGTCTTTATACTGTTAATTCATCAAGGGTATCAGGGTTGTCCTACTGCTGCATCAAGATATATGCTGACCTTGGCACAACCAGGATATCTTAAAAGTGCTAAAATTACAAAAACCCAGAAATGAAGAAGCTCTCCTAGAGAGTCATTCAAATGTGCAAAATGCATAAGTCGTACCAAAATCTGTGGTATTTGTCCTAACCCTCGTTAGATGTGGTCTCTCTGTTGTACGGAAGTACTGACCTGATCACCAATTATCTAGCGTTGTAAATCAAAAGGACGAAATCCGGTACCTTGATCATGGGGATATGTCCTGAAGTGGGATACACTTCTATATCAGTATAATATTACTTTAACGTATCACACGGTAATGGAACTTGAAATGTTCGTGCATTTTGTTTAAGTGGACGAACATACTGGTAATCGTCTTGGACTGCTTTTCACGAAAAATTAATTAAAGAATTATCTGATAGTGTGAAAACCATTTGATTTTGCTGATATGACTTCTTCTGGTGATTCTCACAAAAAATAGAGTGTTTACGTTTATGTTATTTATTTGCTTTCAGAAAACATAAAAATCCAAAAAATATTTTCCTTTTTTTGTTAAAATTCTTAGAGTAAGGAAATGATTTTTCATGGAGGAGTTGTTACCGATAGGGGGAGACGGTGTTAGAAGATGAGTTCAAAAATTTTAAAACCTTGCAGGTTATAGTGTGTTGGACAAAATTGTTTGAGAGTCGTGTTGAATTGACGACTTTGCTTAATCTGTGATACAGTTTTACCATATCTTGATTAATAATAAGGTGTTTAACTTTGTTAAAAAAATTCTTATGGTTTCTCGATATGTTTGTTTTATAGTATACAGATTGAATTAGTGTGTTGCTGAGAAGTTGAAGTGATGAGATAAGAGTTTGTTGCTGCTTGGTAGAACCTCCTTTCTACAATGCAGATTGGAAGATATGAAGACTTACTTGGATTGCTAATTCAAAACTTGTAAAATTTGGTGATTGGATGCATCAGCTTAGGGGGGGGAGTCTGTTGCTGACAGAATTCATGTTGAAGCTGACGCTATCCAAAGTCCAAAGACTGTGAGACTCTAAAGACTAAAGTTTACCTTTGCAAGCTATTGTCAAGGGGGAGTTTATTGGTGCATGTTATGTGAAAATAGCTTTGGCTTGGTCTTTGGATTTTAAACAAGACTTGATCATGAAGACTTAAAGGAATTCGAGTTTGTTATGAAGTCCGAATAGTGTTATAATTGTATTTGGGCTTGGCCCAATTCGTATGTATGTTGTGTGTATATAAACATCACTGAGTTATAGAGTTAGGGTTAGACTGTTAGACATTCTGTTAGAGAGTTCGGGTTAGTAAGAGTTTGAGAGAAAACACAGAAATCGGCTGTGAGTACTTGATAGATCTTGAGGATTGTAAAACAGTTTCGTGTGTTTAATAATCACAGAAGATCAGTTTGAATATTGTGTGTACGATTTTCTTCATCTGATAATATTCTTGTTTCTGGTTATTTGATTAATCAAGGAGATTCCGCATCCTTGATTAGTTATCAGTTTTGTGACGATCCATCAGGAATAGGGGCCTACAGAAGTAGTCTATCATGGCTAGCATAAATACTTTTCCTCCTGGTGCTTTTGGGAGTTTACCAACTATATCCATCCCCCATCTCATGAAGGGCCAAGAGGAAGTTATTGGATGTAAAGGCTCTGCTGGCTGATGTAAAATGTTGTCGTGTCTCTGACAAGCATCATATCTTCTTGCATATTCAACATCTTTCTTCATTGTAGGCCAGTGGTATCCTATTCAGAGGATTCTTGAAAATAATGCTATGCCCCTAGTGTGATTTCCACAGTCTCCTTCATGAAAATCTTTCAGGACTTCTTGAATTTCTAGATCTTCAATGCATCGCAAATAGGGACCTGAGAGATCTCTTATATAACATATTATTTAGTATGGTGAATTGAGATACCTTTATCTTGGAGGCTCTAGGATTCTCCCCCAGTGGGAATTTCCCCACTCTGGATATATTCAAAATTAGGAGGATCCATGATCCTGAATTTGACTGCACATCATCACTAGGTACAATTACAGTATCTTCCACTATCTCCATCGCTTCACTTTCTTAAATTGAAGGAGACAAGACATGGATGATAGGTATCTTGACATCTTCTGGTATCTTCAAAGATGATCCAAGGTTAGCCAAAGCATCTGCTTCTGCATTCTCTTCTCTAGGTACCTGTGTCAAGCTGAAAAAAAACAAAAGAATATACCAGCTTCCTGACTATATCTAAGTATTTGATTAGCTTTTCTCCTTTAACAGTGTATGAGCCGTTAAAATGGTTAGTAATTAGTAATGAATCTACATACACTTGAAGATACCTAATCCTCATTTTCCTAGCTAATTTTAAACCTGCGATTAAGGCCTCATATTCTGCCTCATTATAAGTAGTTTGGAATTCGCATGCAATGGATTGGGGTATTATGTCCCCCTATGGCGATTTTAGTAGTATGCCTAGTCCAGTTCCCTTGACATTTAAAGCTCCATCCATGAAGAGTGTCCAACGATCCTTGGTTTCCTCAAGTTGTTGAACTTTCGATTCAGCTTCCCTTTGTAGGACACTACTGAAATCAACCACAAAGTCTACTAAAGCTTGAGACTTGATGGCAGTCCTGGGTCCATACTTAATGTCATATGCACTAAGCTTGACATCCCACTTTGCCATCCTACCTGACATCTCAAGTTTCCTGAGAACAATCTTAATTGGAAAGTTAGTTCTTACAACAATAGTGGAAGTTTCAAAACAATGCCTGAGTTTAGTAGAAGCCATAATTAAAGCAAGAATTAATTTCTTTATATGAGATTACCTGGCCTCAACATCAAGAAGGCTTTTACTTACATAGTACACCAGATGTTGTTGGCCTTCGTGATCCTTAACTAAAACTGCACTCACTGCCTTACCTGAAACAACCAAGTACAAAGATAACGACTCACCATCCTCTGGTTTCATCAGGGCTGGTGTTGAGGATAGATAATCCTTGAGAGCTTGAAGTGCTGCTTCATGCTTCTCAGTCCACTTGAACTTCTTGTTCTTCCTTAGTATGTCATAGAAATCCTTCCACTTCTCTGAAGATTTTGAGATAAATCTGGTCAAGGTTGCAATCCTTCTGGTTAGTCTTTGTACATCCTTTGAATTGGTTGTATACTTGATGTTCACAATTGCTTTGTTCAGGACTAGCTTCAATCCCCCTCTTGGTCACCATGTATCCTAGGAACTTTCCCCATTTGACACCAAAATGACACTTTGAAGGATTCAGCTTCATGT
This sequence comes from Scalesia atractyloides, assembly GCA_947069175.1. NCBI lineage: Eukaryota > Viridiplantae > Streptophyta > Magnoliopsida > Asterales > Asteraceae > Scalesia > Scalesia atractyloides. The sequence continues at coordinate 36,689,284 of CAMTDV010000019.1, read as the reverse complement.
TGTATTGGTCCAGGATATGTAGACCTCCATAGTGTCTCCAAGCTGTTCTTTGAACATCATATTCACCAGTCTTTGATAGGTAGCACCTGCATTTCTCAATTTAAAAGGCATAGCAATATAACAAAATATGCATGTGGGAGTCATGAATGTTGTATCCTCTTGGTCAGATTGTTCCATCTGAATTTACTGAAATCCCGATGAAGCATCCATAAAAGTAAGCAATTCATGGCCCGTTGTTGCATCCACCATGTAGTCAATGCATGGGAGTGGGAAAGGATCCTTGGGACAAGCTGTGTTTAAATCAGTAAAGTCAATGCATACCCTCCATTTTTCGTATTTCTTTTGAACAACAACCACATTGGCTAACCATTTTGGATACTTGACTTCTCTAATCATACATGACATTAACAGTTTTGTCCCCTTCATCTTGGATAATTGCATTCCTCTCAGGTGTAAACTTCCATCTCTGTCATATCCTCATGCTTCCAAGTGAAGGTAGACTTCCTTCTTTTTAATAAGGATACCAGATCTTGCTCTATGCTATCCAGATCCCGGATTCTATAAAAACTTTGGATTCAGGATCCTCAGGGTCTAGTAGTATACCCTTGACATCCCGCTCCCTTGCCTCCATGACATCCCTTGAAGGATACTTTAATTGCTATGCTTCCCTTAGATTCGAAGTTGGCTTCATAGAGGAGGTGTAACAGTTCTTTGCCTCTTGTGGATCACTTTCTATTTTCACCACTCCCCACGGAGTTGGTAGCTTCACGCATTGATGGTATCTCGAGGGAACCGCCTTCATATCATGTATCCAAGGCCTGCCAGGAATAACATTGCAATAGGACAGACAATCAATAACACATAACTTTTGTATAGAATTTACTCCCTTAATGTAGATTGGGAGTTTGTTGTCCCCGGACATGTTCTTCGTCTCGCCACTGAATCCTACAAGGACTGACGATCTTGGAACTGTTTTAGTTTCTGGGATGTTCATCTTTTTTAGCACATCGAGTTGAATAATGTTGACGGGACTTCCTCCATCGATAAGGATCCTGCAAACAACGTGGTTAGCTATAAATGAAGTAATGACTAAGCCATCATGGTGAGGATCCTGGATATCAATACGGTCATCCTAATCAAAGGATATGATTTTCTACTGAGTTAAAGTGGAGGTTCAGATAGGTCTGTCCCCACTTTCTAGCTTGTTCACCTTTGGGTGCCTCTTTGCGGCAGTGAATGAAGTTCCACATATGTCAGAGCCTCCGGAAATGAAGTTGATGATTTGAGCGTTTGCAGGTGGTGCAGGAGCTCTTTTGGGCACTTTTTCAGGATCCTGGATCCTTGATTTCTTCCTTCCGAGCAACTCTTTCAGGTAACCTTTACTGAGGAGGTAACCTATCTCCTTCCAGAGTGCAACACAATCATCAATCAGTTGGCCGAAGTCTTCGTGGTATGTACACCATTTTGATTTATCCTTGGTGGATGCAGATTTCTCGTTCATTTTGGGCCACCTAGCTTTCTCACCTAGATTCTGCATAGCAAGGATTAGTTCACTATTATCAGCAGAAAAACAATTTGAATATATGAGGATACTCCTCACCATCTTCCTCTTGTCAACTGAATGAACATTTTGATTATCACGCTTGGAGTATTGCTTGGATTGATTATTCTTGTAGAAGGATCCTTGCTTCTCCTGTTTAGATGATCCTGATAACCTGTCTTGGATCCTTTTGTCATCCTCTAGTCGGATGAACCTTAGGGCCTTGTTCCTTAAAAATTTCCCCCATCCCCACACTTGGGATACATTGACCCAAATGTATGGCTTTGGAGGAACTAATCACTAAAAACACCTCAACATCCACTTTTGCTTAACTTCTCAAATCCTAATTTTTTTCAACTTAAACATAACAATTCCACCGACACTATCTCAACCCATAACACAAACATCAAAACACCAACCTACCACCAAAGCATGACACAAAATAAAAATATTTACAATAATCTACAAAACGGAAAGAGCACCCCCTGGTTAGTAATACCGCGGCTGAGGAGGTCTGAAGATTGATGTCATAATCTCCTAAAACTCTCCAAATGCAAACGCGCCGCTCCCACTTCCACTTTCTCCTCGCTGCATGGCGTCATGCTGCTGGCTCTGTTGGGGGTCTACCCGCTATGAATGATGTAATGGTGGCGTAGGATAACAAACGCTTCCGTCATAAGGCGACAATGTTGTATAATCCACTATCGCGGGTCGACAACAACTGGTTGGCCCGCGTGCCAAGCATCACGCATACGTCTGTCCTTGTCATCAATGTAACGGTTTATTATCTCCTCTTCATGAGCATACATGTGAGCTCGATTCCATTGTTCCTGTCAATCATAGTCCTGTTTTAAAGCTCACTCCATACTAGCTCCCATGTAAGTTTGATGATCAAAGAACGTTCGGTCGGACCTACTGAAGCTAGAGAATTGAGGAGGATGTTAACTATAAATTACCTCTTGCATTGTACTTTGATGAGCCCAGTTCGGCTCATAATGGTGCCCCATATAACCAAAGAATCCCCCTCCATGCGCTTGACCACTACTCGGACCCCCTTGATCCATTTCCATCCCTTCGACATTCGGCTCATCAGCATAATCCTCATCTCCACTTGGAGGCTCGTCTTTACTCTCAGATTCATCGGCTTCACCTGGTTGAAACGCCCGAGCATCAACCTTCAATGCTCGCCACCTTTGACCTTCAGATTTCAACTTATGATACCTTTCAGATTCCTGATATGACCATCTCGTTCCCATCTTCTGAATATCAAATGGCTTATGCCTTTCTGGAGCACCTCTATCATCCGGTCCAATTGCCCCATACATTTTAACCAGTGCTGTAATCAGCCGACAATGAGGAATGATGCTCCTCCTAACCTTGTTCTGGCATATCCACTCATTGTTTAGCACTAATGTAACACCCCAATCGCGTAATACAACAAGACACGGCGGAAATATCTGGAGTCACGTTACAAATTACTCACAACTACTAGTAATAAATTGTTTCATTATTGTTAACATTGTTTTACAATACAAAGAATACATGAAATTGTCTTTTGATTTAAAGAAGTCTAAAGCCCGGATGCATTCCTATGTGCAGCATGCTTGAATAATCAAAACCTGAAACATATGTGAAAAAGAGACATCATCAAACAATGTTGGCGAGTACATAGTTTTGTTGGTCAAGTAAATGGCAAAAAGTTTAGTGTTGCAATACTTCGACAAATACGAGAGTTGTCTATTGAAAATGGACTCTTTGAAGCCAAGGAATGGCAAAAGATTTAGTCTTGCAATACATTAACTTGATTATGAAACTTGTGACAAAATAGTTTTGTATATGGCAACATGATTAAAACTAAGTAATTTTTATGCCATTGAAAATCGTACTTTTTTCATTGTAATCTCCTTGAATTCGGTCATAAAACTTGTGAGTATGTTATTAGAAATCCAATCAAGGATTAATAATAACAATATTGACATTTGTCATAACTCGCATGAATATTATTAGAAATCAATTCAATGATTTAAAATAATACTTTGGTTATCTTTCTAAGAATCTAACATATAAAAATATGAAAGAGTTCTACAAGGATTTGGATATTGTAATTTGAAACAATCGAATACAAAATCCTAATGTGATTCGGATAACGCTACAAGAGTAATACAATAAGAACACTTATATATAGGAAGTACCAGTGGCGTATCCACCATGTTCTTATGGTATTACACTCGTTTTGTTATCCAAACCACAACTAATCACAATAAACACATAATCTTTATCTCGTCAAAATCGTCTTGTCACATACGCATTAAAGTACACAAAGAATCAAATCAAGGACATCAATTTAGTACTTAAACATCCTATAAGGATCTAACTATAAAGATAGATATATGCTTTAAGGATTTGGTTTAGTTATATCGTCTCGTCATAATCGTCTTGTCACATACGCATTAAAGTACACAAAGAATCAATATAAAGGACTACCATTTAGTACTTTAAACATCCTACAAGGATCTAACTATGAAGATAGATAGATGTTTTAAGGATTCGGCGTAGTTACATCATCTCGTCACATTGAATCATAAAATCCTAGATCCTAATGGTGATTCGGATAAGGCTACAAAGGGTAATACATTAAGCACACTTATATATAGGAAGTACTAGCGGCGTATCCACAACGTCCTTATTGTGTTACTCTAGTTTCGTTATCAAAATCACCAACAATCTCTATACATAAACAAATAACCATCGTCATCGTCGTGTAAAGCACTTCTTAGAAATCTTATTATGAAGATAGAAGATTTAAGACTGTACTTCAAATATCCTACAAGAATCTAACTATAAAGATAGATAGATACTTTACGTATTTAGTTTAGTCACTTGACTTGTCACATTGTCTTGTCTCATACGTATTAAAGTACACAGAGAATCCAAATAAAGTACTACCATTTAGTACTTTAAACATCCTACAAGAATCTACTATACATATAGGTAGGTGCTTTAAGGATTTGGTTTAGTCACATCGTCTCGTCACAATCGTCTCGTCTCATTGAATCACAAAAACCTAAATCCTAATGGTGATTCGGATAAGGCTATCAAGGGTAATACAATAAGCACACTTATATATAGGAAGTACCAGCGGTGTATCCACCATGTCCTTATTGTGTTACTATAGTTTTGTTATCTAAATCACCAAAATCTCTACACATAAACAATAACCATCGTCTTGTAAAGCATTCTTAGAAATCTCACTATGAAGATAGGAAGATATAAGATTGTACTTAAAGTATCCTACAAGAATCTAACTATAAAGATAGAAAGATTCTACAAGGGTTCGTCTTGTCAATCGTCGTGTTTGCATAATAGGAATAATACACAAAAAGTACTTAGTAAACAATACATGCTATACATTTGAGAAAATTTTGCTACAAATAAGAATCACCCCAAAACATTTGAAAAACGTAAAAGAGGGGAGCTATGTACTCACATGGGATTGCGTATAGGTCTTGAAGAAATGATATAACAAGGCTCAATGGATCAAGAATGCAAAAGTTGAAATGGTTCCTAGCGTATCGGATGCTAAACGAGTATCGAAACTTGAAAACAAGAGATCGGATAGAATGAAGTCTTCTAAACCAAACGAGTATTAGAACTCATATGAAATGGTTAAATAGACTTAACATTCTAATTTGGAATGAATCCTTAGTGCTTTTGACCCGTTATAACCCGTTAAGGTAGTTTATGTTATTTTAATGTGTCATTTGCGTAAAAACGCATTCGGATGCTCAAACTAACCTTATGATAAGTCTTATATGGAAAAACAAGTTTAATAAAGTTACAACATCAGTTTATACGTCAAAAAGTTGGTTACATATGCTAAAGATGGAATTATGCGCAAAAAGGGTATTTTGGTCATATTAAGGGCATAATATGGAACTTAACATAACACTAACCGAATGACGTGACCATAAGGTATAACCTCAGAGGGTTATTCCCTATACAACTATGACAACTGTGAAAAATCCCGGTAACCTTTGATTGGTGCAAGTCCGTGGTAATCGGACGTGGTATGTATATCGTGATATTGTTGTGATTATGTGTGATGATACGAATTCTGGAAAATGATACACCGACTATGATGGGAGTGTATGCAGAGTAAGTAATAAAAACATTACAGTGACATTATGAGTCATCTACATGACAAGACAACGTCGTGAATGAACTGATGACTCTGGGAATAAGTATTAGTAAACACACATGACTTGTGTGCTATGCCTAGCAATATCTGTAATGTCTCAAAAGAATCCAAGAGCACGTCATGGTTGACATGACACTATTAAGGACCAATGATGCCTGGTTGGCATCCTTAGCATTTAACAATGTGTTAAACGGAGACTTGACGTTTAACAGCGCATTAAACCTTTCATGTAGATTATTAGGTTATCGGTAGCATTATTTAAGATTCCGAGTTCCAGGAACAACTTAGTTAGGTGCCATAGAATGTGACATAAGGTTTGAAAATAATCAAAGCCTCGGCACGCAAAACGAAGCAGCTCCCGGTTGGGGAAACGCCTTCGTTAACATAAGGCAACCAAATGCACAAGGAACGATCGATCAAGCTTAAAAACACTTAAACGAACGTCAAATAAGACTTTATGATTAAAACATAACTGGGTTCGGATTTTAAGACGGTTATGCGTAATTTTTAAAACCGAGTCTTTTGACCCTAAGTACGCGCAAAACGGAGTCCGTTACGCAAAATGAGAACGCGCGCATGACCCGAAAACGAACCTATACTTATCCAAAAGATAAAAATCATTTTTTTTCACGCATATCAAAGCATGAGGTGGCCCTAGGGGGCCCACCTCCAACCCGCCAACCCCCCCCCCCCATGTATACATATATTTTTTTATTTAATTTTATTTTTTATAATTCATTTTTAACACAAAAACCACAACTATCCTTTCAAAATCTGCTCTAAAGCCCTTTGTATCTCAACTGATTTCACAAGAACAAGTCCTAATTCAAAGGTATTAACCTTGATACTTATGATTCTAAGTCCGTTTCTTCGATTAAACGTGATTTCTAGCCGAAAAAACGCTTTTTAATCTATGAATTTTGGAGTTTTAAACAAGTTTTAGGGCTGAATATGAACACCACCTGAAATCCATGGTGTTATATGGCAGCCATGGTTACTAATCAATGGGGTTTGATACTTTAATCAACTCTTATTCGACAAAAATCGCTTAACTATTCGATTAACCGAAAAACATTGAGTTAAAGCTTGATTGATCTAAGTTCTAGTATATTTGGGTTGTACTTGGTGTGTAGGTACTGAATATAGCCTTCATACACTTCTGGGATTGAGATAAACACTTGGAATCAGAAGAATCGCTAGGTATGACGTGAAACTTGGTCCATGAAACTTGGATTGTGCTGAAATTTGGTGTGGTGATGTAGGGTATTGTCAGGACGGTCCATGTAAAAGTTTAGAAATTTTGGAATTTTCTACGCTTTTTGGTGAATTTTTAGCTGTTTTACCGAAAGAATTTTGGAAAAATTATCAAACGAATTCAATAGATCACCAAATTTTATAGCGACACTAAGGAACATATGGGAATGATATGCGAAAATTCGGAGTCCATTGGTTGAGTTTTGATTTTGGGTTAAAATTCGTGTTTTTGCAAGTTTTCGGTAGCCGGGAACGCACGGAAACGAAATCGGAAAAATAGCAAAATTATGTGAGCAGTTTCTTGACAAGTAAAGAGACTTCTGGAATTTTTTTGGAATTTTTGGACTACTGATGGTATTTAATTTTAATTAGGTGGTTAAAAGTAGTTTTAGAAATAATTTATTTAAATAAGTAAATGAACAAAATAAATTACCAGAAATTTTTCTCAAAACCTACAGATTTTTGCAGATTTAGATAAAAATTTTCAGGTTTTTATATAAAATATAGATTAAATGGGAATTTACGGGATTAAAAATAGATTATTTTAAAGTAATTTCGGCAGTTTACCGTATAACGAACCTGCCGAAACTGGGAACTGACCCAACCCGACAAATACTATAATTGGAACACCTGGAGTATTTCGGGAGATTCCTGGGTAAATTAGGCACCCTGGGTGTGCCCTAAGGCAGTTCGGGAGAATTCCCGACGGTGAAAATGGAAACTCAAATTTGGGTAACCTAGACTCCCCAAATACTCAAACTAAGTTAATCATTCTTAAACAACCACGTGTTGGCATTATTGGTATTCCCGTACCATTAGCCGAACACGTTAAACTACTGACTTTGGTTGGAACGCGAAACGGTGCCCAGAAGCCAAACTAAAAACTAATACTACCCTTACGTCCATCACCATACTAGTGTCCTATAGACTCAATCCGGAGTAAAAACTCCTGACCAGATCCAAGTTATAACCATTACCAATCTAGATACTGATTTGAGTCCATACTTGCATGGGTGTTATTAAAGTTGATCCAGTTGCTTGATCACTCTTGCGTTGAGATCACTACTCGTACTGTGAGTTTCACTACCCCGCTTTTAACTGTTTTATTGTTTTACTTGGGGTGGAATGCATGTCACAAACTATGATGATACACAAACTTATGAAGGGAATTCTACTTCCCAAACACATGAACTTGTTACAAACTCTGAACATTGCCCCAATTTGGGGGTGAGTTTTCACTTCCCCACTTTTGAATTGTTTTATGTTTTCTTGGGACTTGCATGTTAAAAACTGTGTTGACTACACTGACTTGGGAGTGAGTTTCACTCCACCACTTTTAAACTATGATATTGGTTCTGAGATGATTGGCATGTTACGAAATTGTGTTAATTGCACCAACTTTTGATGATGTGAATTATCTAACACACGAACTACCTCCCCTCTACAAGTGATTAACTTAAGCCTTACTAGGCAATGGATAGTACTATTGGTCCGACAGACCCAGTTGCTCCAGGTAGTGTCTAGGTGACACTGTGTTGGTGACTACGCAATTGCACGTGTCCTGAATTTAGTTAAGTCGCCAGATATAACTGCAGGGGAATATTGAACTTTACATGACTCAGTGGCCGGGATGACGTGCCTGTCTTGACACGGCCCGGTGGGAAGTGTCTGTGGTGACACGACCCGGTGCGATGATGTGTCTGTCTGACACGAGTGACTATGACAGGCCAAGGTTTCACTTGTGTCCTCGTGTAATTCCATCTGCGAGTATGACTGTGACCGTCACTGTGACTAAGACTGTGACCAGTGCAATTGAACTTGTTAACACATATTGTTACACAACAATTAAACTAGTGGAACTCACGTAGCGTTTAGCTGACCCTTTTCAAAACTAACATGCAGTTCAGGTAACTTGAGACTGATGTGATCCGTGTATGTTGTTCAAGACATGTTTGTAGGCGAACCCTGATATAGACGCATGTGGCTTAGAAGACATATGTGGTTCATGGGAACATGCAGTTGTAACATACATGTAGAATGTAATCAACATTTTGTAAGTAATAAAACATAGTGTCTTTATAAACAATGTGCTTGTACCAGATGTGTCTGTTGCATCCCGTTTATATTTCTTCCGCTGCAAGTTGGGGTGTGACAGAAGATGGTATCAGAGCCACTGGTTATAGAGAATTAGGTGCCTTTAAGGAAACCTAGACTATAACTACACGCTCGGACTTTAGTGGACATCATTGGAGAAATTAACCTCAACTAAAGATGCTTAGTGAACACTGTAAAGTATCCTACTTGCAAGTACCAGGATGACCTTGTGGGGCAAGTGGGTTATTATGGTCCGGAACGTAATAAAAGACTTGCTCATACGAGGCATGTTGGGAAAGTCGCGGTAATAAACACACTTAAATACATGGAATGATATATACGTGTGCCAGGGTGATAGTGTGTGAATGGTTGTGCGAGAATTGATACATGAATTAGGATTGGTTGATAATGCGTTACCACATATGCCTTTAGGTTTGGTAGAAAACTGGTATTACAGTCCATTCCACATTCCTACTGACCACCTGTTTAAGATACACTAGAGTTGGATTCATACCACTTCTACAGTGGTTACTTATACTTTATGATGTGAGACCCCAAGCCTTTAGTGCAATACGATTTCACCAACTCTATCCTTATAATTATCATGACAACGATGGCATACCAGAATGGTATTTCAAAAAGAACATAGATACATAAAGAACGTGTCAGTAGTTCTGATAAGCTGGAAGGACGTATACGAATCCTTACTCCGCTTCTCGTTGCTTCACATTCGATTGTTATATAATCGCAGAGTTCGAACATCTTATGAAACTTTTTCGTCCTTGAATCCGCGATTCATTTGATTGTCCGCTGGATTCCTCTTTGGCTTGCAATATTGGTTTTCGCTTTTATGCCGTGTGATACCATAATACTTAGCGGTATTCACTAGCACGTGTTTCGATATATATTATATCTGGATATGACGAACTCTGGGTCATGGAGATGGCATGGGGTGCGTGAATAAGTTACCCTTCTTGTTGTCATTTGATTCCTTGGGATACAAAGTTGGTGATGGTACAGGTCCCTTTGAAATGCTTTGTGTTGTGGAACCTCGTTTCGTGTGACCATCGGTTACATTATGGTCTTTTACGATTTTTGATTGTTTTGAATTTCAGTTGGTTAATTGCAGAAAGTAGTATGAGGCCCGAATATCGTGGAGATCGGAATATTGATCAGGTATATGGGTGTGGTGGATATGCTATGGTACTTCCTATATATAAACACCTGGCTACATGATCAAGGTACGGTTACTCAGGGCAGACGGGCTTCATGTTGCGATTTGTTCGGTTATGTTTTGGGCAATGTGGTATTGAGACTTCGACCCTGTGTGATGTGATAGATGATGCCATAGTTGTCGTAACCACGATATCTATATACGGTTGTAGTAATTTTACATGAAAAGTAGTTTGGGGCGACATATAAACGACCATTGAATTTATCCTGGAAGGTCCTTTGGTTCTCAAATACGTGACATGATTTCTAGGGGTACTACACCTCGGTAGTACTCCGTACTGAACTATTTGGGTATAGCCGGTGATAGCTTACCAACATCGATGACCAAAGGGTCGATTCGCGATAAGTAACAATGTTTTTGTCTTCGATAAGACAATTCAGCTATTTCTGTTGGCCGGATTTTCTAGAATGTATAGTCATATATTCGGAATCATTACGATACAGCGAACAACCTATACTCATGTCACCAGCCGTTGTCTATGAAATGACTTAGTGAAGCATATATTTCCGTTATTAGCTGTCGTTCGCTAATGATGCAATCACTAACTCTTAATAAGGACGTGTAATTAACATCGGTGTTGATAATCTAAGGGGATTTAGTATTAACATATAAATGGAGAAAACTCATACGTTGGGATCAAAGATCGGCGAAAGGTGTGGATGCGGATGTGATTGTAATAAGACTCGTGGAGGCGAGAACAATGTTGCCTTTTTTCCTTGTCACGTTAATACTTCGTATTAACAAGGCCCTTCTATGCATACGTTTAGTTATAAATATACAACATTACCGTAGTTTAATCCAAGTGTTGAGTGCTAGATCTCGGTTGGAAGGTGTTGAGGTCCGGTACATGTAATTACTAATTTATTATGCCCTGTCCTTTCAATAAATGTTCAGCCATGATACAGTACCTTGGCTTCCTATGGAACTATGACAGGTGTCTCGGTGATAGAACCCAGTAACTCGAAGAAGTAGTGAATGAACGGTACGAAGGGTTGTAACGAAGCTACCTCTTAATGAATATTTAATAAACAAATGACACAAAGCGAATTTTCCGCCGAACGATTATTTTATTTATATATATTTAGTATGTCAAATTCGAAGGACGAGATTTAAAAGAATCATATAGAATTTTTATATATCAAACGATCCCTTGTTTTTAGCTCGCATAACTTAGTAAAAATTTATTCCAATGAAAAAACGAGATCGCCTTTGAGTAGTACTCGAGTGCCGTAATACGATGACTAATCCATGTGACAACTCTATATATTCGGTCTTGAATCAATATCACCCGTATAAGGGTCGTGCATTCGCGTAAGGGGATACAGGGGTTTTGATTCCTTGTGATTAAGGTTTTTTTTTTCGCGTCATGATACTTACGACGACCTTGTGATCGATCCTGAGTAGGAACAAACTCAGATACTTATATGTCTATAGAACATGGGGAACACCATATGCCTTCTCCTCTTTCTTGAAACATTTGAGGAGTCCAAATAATTATACGCCATGTTATTCACAATTCCTATGGGATAATCGATATTCTCGATGGACCTTTGTAAAGGTGTTATTTGGTAACAATCTCCTACATGTGTAGGAAGATGATACATGGGACACACTGACTTTCATCCGTCGATGGGACACAAAGTGAACGATACTCTACGCGTGTGAGTAACCAAGAATATGCGTTAAACGGTGTTGCTTGTCCTCGTGAGTATACGAGAAGTAAATTCTTTAGATCAGGGGAGTTTTGTTGAAACACCCCTCACCTTCGTTCAACTAGTTGGTACCTTCAATTAATTTTCAGTTTGATCGATTTAAATAAGTATTCGTAAAATACAATGTTACTGAGCAACCCGATTCTTCATTATTTTCGAGTGACGAAAATTCTTGTGTTACTTAAGGAAATAAGAATGGGAGAAATCTTAAGTATAATACTGTATATATATATATATATATATATATATATATATATATATATATATATACATACACCTGTGTAGTCGCACCGTGAGTGAAATTCACGATCGTGGGATGATTGTCGGAAGTTGTGCGCTACATTTATGCGATTTCTGCCTCGGCCATTTGTGGTGAGCGTTTCGGGACCATTCTATTATAAACAAAAGATATATATACATGCATTAATGTCACATTTTCAATCGTCCCATATCACACAAATTCGTCGCACGCATGAGTCCACAACCTGTTTAACCAACATCATTATCATGTATGTAATAAAATCCGTCATCATACCACTGCTAAAATTGCACTTTGACTTAACCCAAAAAGGGCCAGTGCTTAAATGTGCGGTCAAAGCAGGTCACTGGAGTGACGTATATATGCCATACTATGAAAGGCATGAACTACTATGTATGAAGGAACACGGTTAAAACCAAACTTTCTTTGTAATAGGAATAGTCACGAGTTGTTCGAATATTATAATTGGTGTCTTTTGTGCGCTGAACCCACCTAGGGGAAAGCTAACCCGTAAATCTAGTAGTCCCGATGATTTCAGATGAAGGGACTAGTGAATCATCCGAATATGTCCCTCGGATATCATGCCCATCCAGAGGGAAATTCCGTTAGTAAGCACATCGTATATACTTAAAGGAGGAATAAGACTTTGACACAACAACTAATACTCTTCAAGTTTGGAGAGTTACTTAACACACGATATGAATTGTGAATAACTCGATGTGCGATACGAAGTCAAACTAAATAACCAAAGTGTAGATCGGGGCTTGGTTGGATGAACCGACCGGATGTGAAATGGTATTTATAACCTTTATTCGTATCCTAGCCATCAGAGTGCTAGGCTTACCTCGATTGATTACGATTTTCATTCAGCCTCCTTGAAAGGGCTTTTTTTATTTCAAGAGATTGTCGAGCGATTGTGGATCGATGTTACATTTCCCAGCAGCACGTATTCCTTTCGTGCTCTAGTGGGAAACAGAACTAACTAATCCTACGACCAAGGGGTCGAGAAACTCAACAAGCCTAGTCTCGACCAACCCGGGGGCCGGGTCTTCATCTCTTATTTAGATTATTACGAATATGAGACTAACAGGAAAAATCATATTTAGTGGTCAATTGTCCCTATCGGACTAAGGTGACTATGAATTTGGGCTTCAGCCCATGGTTTCATAAAACCGCACGAATTTCCCAATCTAAACCAAGATGGTTTGACATGAACGAATTCGAGGAAACCCTTACGGTTAAGCGGTGATTCAGTTGGTGGAGGTGCCAAGATGGGAAGGCATTATATCTTTTCATACTTATATACAGTTTATATCTTGCTAAGTCCAAATTTGACTCGAAAAACCACGAGACTGAGACGGTCAAGTGGTGATTAACCACCTCGTGACTAGTACGGGTTATATTCGCCTATGCATTAGATAATCTTTCAAGAACATCATGGGAAATGATTACTTCTCATTGTCATGATAGTCGAGCATGGCTATGTTCCTACCCTACGAAGGGTACTCCGTCAATGGGGAAGCTTGATTCGATGACTCGTTACTTAGTCATCTTTTATAGAATTACCCGTACGTCTACGATCAATGCTAATCCCATGGGTAGGGGCATTATCGTGATACTTGTGATCGTTAGACACTCATCATGCCTTAAATATTTCCACGTTATATAGTAGCATTCTAGATGTGGTGCTACTGGGATTAAAACCGCATTGGGCGCACACCCTATCATTCCTGGTGTATGGGAATTTTGATACGATATCTCTCGGAGAATCACATCGATGTCATCGAAGTTACTAAGTTGTTTCCTTCGGGAAAAGACACAGATAGTTGTACAACAGCTGGAGCCAAGCTCCCAAAACTTAATGCAAACTGAAATTATTATTGTAGAAATTTTATATCCTTACGACGTGATCTGACTACTGGTAAGTAGCTCGGGCACACCATTGATGCAAGTATACAGATTCGTTGGTATGCGTGTACATTCTTGTCGTATGGCAACCATAGACTCGTAAAAGCCTTTCTCTTTCTCTATCCTAGGGTAGGGACTTGCTTGGTCGATTAGTATTAATCAAAGACACCCACGTACACGACAACAAGGGAAGACTTTCGCTCACAACTTGGTGAGACCAAAAATTTATTCCCTATTCACAAACGCGCATAGCATGGTGCTCACTATTGCGACATGTGTAACAAACCTTGGAAGAGTACCAATACCCCACCTTTATAGGGAGTGTTCAATAACTATTAATCGAGATCGTAATTCAAACTTATGGTGTATGAATGGTGACGATAATGAATGCAAAGAAAACGTAATAATTGCAGTCAGCTATAAGCTGAATGCGAAGCTCATATCCTACGGTGAGTCAAACAACACCCTCACTTCCAGATTGGGAGTGATGACAGTCGTTATTCTTAACAATACGTAGGAATTGTGGATAGACAAATTTCATTGCTACTATGTAGCACAATTATCATCTTGGTACGACGATAATACTAAATGAAAAGCGAAAACATACTCGTCTGTTGGATGCCTGACTGAGCTTTCCAACGGATTACTAAACGGAATTTCGAGGACGAAATTCTTTTAACCGGGGGAGACTGTGACAACTGTGAAAAATCCCGGTAAACTTTGATTGGTGCAAGTCCGTGGTAACCGGACGTGGTATGTATATCGTGATATTGTTGTGATTATGTGTTATGATACGAATTCTGGAAAATGATACACCGACTATGATGGGAGTATATGCAGAGTAAGTAATAAAAACATTACATTGACATTATGCGTCATCTACATGACAAGACAATGTCGTGAATGAACTGATGACTCTGGGAATAAGTATTAGTAAACACACATGACTTGTGTGCTATGACTAGCGATATCTGTAATGTCTCAGAAGAATCCGAGAGCGCTTCATGGTTGACATGACACTATTAAGGACCAACGATGCGTGGTTAGCATCCTTAGCCTTGAACAACGTGTTAAACAGAGACTTGACGTTTAACAACGCATCAAACCTTTCATGTCGATTATTAGGTTATCGGTAGCATTATTTAAGATTCCGAGTTCCAGGAACGACTTAGTTAGGTGCCATAGACTGTGACATAAGGTTTGAAAATAATCAAAGCCCGGACACGCAAAACGAAGCAGATCCCGGTTAGAGAAACGCCTTCGTTCCGGGCATAACATAAGGCAACCAAATGTACAAGGAACGATCGATCAAACTTAAAAACACTTAAACGAACGTCAAACGAGAGTTTTATGATTAAAACGTAACTGGGTTCGGATTTTAAGACGGTTATGCATAATTTTTAAAACCAAGTCTTTTGACACTAAGTAAGTGCAAAACGGAGTCCGTTACGCAAATCGAGAACGCGCGCAGAACCCGAAAATGAACCTATACTTATCCGAAAGATAAACATCAACTTTTGTCACGCAAAACAAAGTACGAGTTGGCCCTAGGGGGCCCACTTCCAAACCGCCAACCCCCCCCCCCCATGTATACATATATTTTTTATTTAATTTTCATTTTTATAATTCATTTTTAACACAAAAACCACAACTATCCTTTCAAAATCTGCTCTAAAGCCCTTTGTATCTCAGCTGATTTCACAAGAACAAGTCCTAATTCAAAGGTATTAACCTTGATACTTATGATTCTAAGTTCGTTTCTTCGATTAAACACGATTTCTAGCCGAAAAAACGCTTTTTAATCCATGAATTTTGGAGTTTTAAAAAAGTTTTAGGGCTGAATATGAACACCACCTGAAATTCCTGGTGTTATATGGCAGCCATGGTTACTAATTAATGGGGTTCGATACCCTAATCAACTCTTATTCAACAAAAATCGCTTACTATTCGATTAACCCAAAAACATTGAGTTAAAGCTTTATTGATCTAAGTTCTAGCATATTTGGGTTGTACTTGGTGTGTAGGTACTGAATATAGCCTTCACACACGTCTGGGATGGAGATAAATACTTGGAATCGGATGAATCGCTAGGTATGACGTCTGAGAACCAAATCTAGGCTAGGCAGAAAATTGTTTTAGCTATAACTTGGTCCGTGAAACTTGGATTAAGCTGAAATTTGGTGTGGTGATGTTGGATAATGTCAGGACGGTCCACTTGTGGATAGACAAGTAAAGAGAAATCGGAAAAATCTCAAAAATTTTGTGAGCAGTTTCTAGACAAGTAAAGAGTCTTCTGGATTTTTTTTGGAATTTTTGGACTACTAATGGTATTTAATTTAATTATGTGGTTAAAGGTAGTTTATAAATAATTTATTTAAATAAGTAAATGAACAAAATAAATTCCCAGAAATTTTTCCATAACCTACAGATTTTTACTGATTTATTTAAAAATTTCAGATTTTATATAAAATATAGATTAAATGGGAATTTATGGGATTAAAAATAGATTATTTTAAAGCAATTTCGGCAGTTTACCGTATAACGAACCTACCGAAACTGGGAACTGACCCAACCTGACAAATACTATAATTGGAACACCGGTAGTATTCCGGGAGATTCCCGGGTAAATTAGGCACCCTAGGTGTGTCCTAAGGCAATTCGGGAGAATTCCTGACCGTGAAAATAGAAACTCAAATTTAGGTAACCTAGACTCCCCAACTACTCAAACTACCTTAATGAAAAGTTAATCATTCTTAAAAAACCACGTGTTGGCATTATTGGTATTCTCGTACCATTATCCGGACATGTTAAACTACTGACTTTGACTGGCACACGAAACGGTGCCCGGAAGCCAAACTGAAAACTAATACCACCCTGACGTCCATCACCATGCTAGTGTCCTATAGACTCAATCCGGAGTAAAAACTCCTGACCAGATCCAAGTTATAACCATTACCAATCTAGATACTGATTTGAGTCCATACCTGCATGGGTGTTATTAAAGTTGATCCAGTTGCTGTGATTAAAAATAGTACTATCCACTTCCCCGTAAGGCTTAAGTTAATCACTCTTGCGTTGAGATCACTACTCTTACTGTGAGTTTCAATACCCCGCTTTTAACTGTTTAATTGTTTTACTTGGGGTGGAATGCATGTTACAAACTGTGTTGATACACAAACTTGTGAAGGGAATTCTACTTCCCTAACACATGAACTTGTTACAAACTGTGAACATTGCCCCAATTTGGGGGTGAGTTGTCACTTCCCCACTTTTGAATTGTTTTACTGTTTTATGGGGACTTACATGTTAAAAATTGTGTTGCCTACACCAACTTGGGAGTGAGTTTCACTCCACCACTTTTAAACTATGATACTGGTTCTGAGATGATTGGCGTGTTACGAAATTGTGTTAATTACACCAACTTTTGATGATGTGAATTATCTAACACACGAACTACCTCCCCTCTACAAGTGATTAACTTAAGCCTTACTAGGCAATGGATAGTACTATTGGTCCGACATACCCAGTTGCTCAGGTAGTGTCTAGGTGACAATGTGTTGGTGACTACGCAATTGCACGTGTCCTGAATTTAGTTAAGTCGCCAGATATAACTACAGGGGAATATTGAACTTTACATGACTCAGTGGCCGGGATGACGTGCTTGTCTTGACACGGCCCGGTGGGAAGTGTCTGTGGTGACACGACCCGGTGCGATGATGTGAATTATCTAACACACGAACTACCTCCTCTCTACAAGTGATTAACTTAAGCCTTACGGGGAAGTGGATAGTACTATTGGTCCGACAGACCTAGTTGCTCCAGGCAATGTCTAGGTGACACTGTGTCCGTGACTGCGTAACTGCACGTGTCCTGAATTTAGTTAAGTCGTTAGACCTTACTGCAGGGGAACATTGAACTTTACATGACTCAGTTGTCGGGATGACATGCCTGTCTTGACACGTCCCGGTGGGAAGTGTATGTGGCGACACGACCTGGTGCGATGATGTGTCTGTCTGACACGGAGTGACTATGACAGGCCAAGGTTTCACTTGTGTCCTCGTGTAATTCCATCTGTGACTATGAGTGTGACCGTCACTGTGACTAAGACTGTGACCAGTGCAATTGAACTTGTTAAAACATATTGTTGCACAACAATTAAACCAGTGGAACTCACGCAGCGTTTAGCTGACCCTTTTCAAAATTAATATGAATTTCAGGTAACTTGAGACTGGTGTGATCCGTGTATGTTGTTCAAGACATGTTTGTAGGCGAACCCTGATATAGACGCATGTGGCTTAGAAGACTCATGTGGTTCATGAGAACATGCAGTTGTAACATACATGTAGTATGTAATCAACATTTTGTAAGTAATAAAATGTAGTGTCTTTATAAACAATGTGCTTGTACCAGAGGTGTCTGTTGCATCTCGACTTACGACCCTAAACAAGTGCTAAACTAAAAGTGACGAGTTAGACATGTTAAACATATCTAACTAAGTTTATAAAACTGATTTTGTATCAAAACACAGTGTTTTGATACTCGAAAATAGTTCCGTCGTATAATGCGCATTATTGACCGAAACTTTGACTCATCACTACGACTCGTAAACGTGGTAATCAGTAGGCATGATCGCTATGGATCATAACCATCGTGATTACGATCACGTTGCAAAGTTCAATTGAACTTTGTCTTGTCCAATTAACGGTTAAAGCTGAAAGTCAAATACTATTTGACTTTTAGCTTGAAATACCTAAAATAAATAAACAAGACTAGGAGAGAGCACTTACTTGTGTTGAAGAACACTTAAAGGGCTCAAGGATGAAGAATGGACCAGAAACTCAGATGGGAGGCCTCCAACAATGTGGTAGCCTCCACTTAGAGTTATAGAGGAAGAAAAGAGTGAATGAGCAAGGAATGAGGTTGCATCAAGCACCTATTTATACTTGTGGAACTTGCACAAGATCATTCCAGGTGTTAAGGGAGGTTGTAGGATCATTAGAAGTGCCTCCTAACGTGTTACAAGCAGCATGGAAGCCCATAGTTTCGAATTAGTGGTTTAAACATGAGTCTGCCATGTTTCTGCTGTGCTGTGGGTCTCATGCGGACCGTATGGACTTCTGGATGCAGTCCGCATGGCTTCTAGCTGACAGCAAGTTTGCAAAGTTGGCAGAACAGGCCCCTACTCTCGTATAGTCGCGTTTTGGCACTTCTAACACCGTTAACCTGATTTTTAAGCTTTATAAGGACGATAAAGCTTAGGGAACTTGAAATATGTCCAAAAATGTTTTGGATGGCGGTTCGTTTGGTTGTATGGTTGCGGTTTTCGGTTAATTACGATGAACGCCTTAATTAACGTGTAAACGACCGTAATTGCGAAACGAATTGCATTCCAAGCATTAAAATGCAAGATTTTAATGATGGCATAAATATTTGGATGTACGTACGTGTTTCGTATTAAGAAATACGTGAATCAATGTACTTTCATAGATTTTGCAAAATAGCCCCTAGAGTTAAAATAGCGAGTTTTTGCCATACCGAAGCCCTCAAAACTTATATCTAATTATGTATAGGATAATTAGGGTATGTTTAGCTTGTTTCATTGTTCCGGAGTGTGCGTCCCTATGAGAATCGGCAGACTTTCGTAGTTTATTATAAATAGTCCTGTGATCGAATAAGCTTGTTTTTGACATACCAAAACCTTCAAAACTTATTTCTAAGTTATGTAAAGGATATTTAGGGTATGTTTAGCTTGTGTCATTGTTCCGGTGCATACGCTAAGTTAAATGGGTTATGTTATAGTATTAGTTATCGGAAAGCCTTCAAAGAAAAAGTTTTTGAAAGCCCGAAATTTTGGCACAAGGGTTACAACTAAGAACCGAAAAGGGAAACGAGGCGTCCCATCAAGCAGCGAGTAGAGAACAAGTACCTTAGGATAACGAACTTCCACCTTGTCCCCCCTTCTTGGAATCACATTACAAATACATATCATCAACAACAACTTGGCTTCAATCTTTAAATTTTTTCTGTAAAGTGTACCATGCCAAGTACCGGTAGAAATAACGCTTCCAACATATCATTCCATCTTGGATGAGCTTTCGGTTTATGATACAAGTCATCAAGGCTCGGAATCATGTAATCTCTTGTAGCCCGATTGTCAAACTTCGCCACCCTTCTTAACGTGTCAAAAGACATCTCAACCTCTATACCATTCACTGCACCGGATAACTTCATCTGCGCAGGCTTGCTATATGAGGGACACCTAAGAGTAGCCATCCACTCTAGAATTTCTTCCTTACATAGATATTTGGTGTCCATATCGTAGCAACTCAACGTCGCTTCCCAGCCTAAAGCTCTGAATCAATCAAACACATTAAACGACCCAAACTCTACTACTTTTACCTCTTTTTCACAAATAAATGTTGCAGCCCTATCTTTCAATTTATTCATGCGCTCATGGAAGAAAATAGGTTGCCAATATTCCAGTTGATCATCCAATGAACTCGCCACCCAATTTGGTTTGGGGCCCGGATCCACCTGCTGCTCCTCTTCCTCTTCTTCATCTTGATTCGCAAGACGAACTAACCTCCTCTTTCGCCTTGGATTCTCAGCCGGGTTGCTAGAAGAACCCACATGCTCCTTTCCTTTCCAACCCATATTCCTACAAATCACAACCACAACAAACAAGTAAAATCAAATCAGTTTTCTTTTCATCCAACATCCCC
Source organism: Scalesia atractyloides (assembly GCA_947069175.1). Lineage (NCBI taxonomy): Eukaryota > Viridiplantae > Streptophyta > Magnoliopsida > Asterales > Asteraceae > Scalesia > Scalesia atractyloides. The sequence goes on along the minus strand of CAMTDV010000019.1, from coordinate 36,668,363 downwards.
ACACTTGATTACTACTATGGTTGTACATATATAATAGCATTATACTTTATCTTTGTTTATGATAATTGGACATTGTAATATCACTTGGTAAAAACAACTTCCAAAATCACAGATGTTTTAACCGCTATCAACATATACAACCATAATCACTCACAACATTTTCTAACAATCTATGTAAGCAAGTGCATAAGAGCAACAACTACCTCACCTAACCATACCACAATGTACCATCAAAAAAAGTGAAAAATACATACCTTGAACTTGTAGAGGAAGAATTAGCAAAGAACTCCCAAGAAAACATAAAACCCACAAAAAGGCCGAAATTTTCGGACTTACGGTTTGAAAATCGGCTGTCAAAACGTGATTAACCTTCAAATCCTACCCCGAAAACAGAGAGCTCGTGAAATTCTAGTCAAGATAGACCCAAAAATCACTCGATTTCGTGTGATTACATATGGACCCATCCATTTGCTTTTCAATTACCCCGCAAACAACTTCAATCGGGAATTGTATAACCACACTTTTTGACCCACTTCAAAGGTTCTCTTTCGGATCTTTGCATCATGAACCTTCTTGAGCTTATCTTTGTATGCCAATACATACTCATAAGCTTCATCTCGGATTTCTTCTATCTCGCTCAACTGAAGCTTCTGAATCTTGCCCGCTTCATCATAATCCGCATTAACCGTTGTAAATGCCCAATGCGCTCGGTGAGCTAACTCCATTGGTAAATGGCACCCCTTTCCATACACTAACCGGTAAGGAGTTGTACCAATCGGAGTTTTATAGGTGGTTCGGTACGCGCACAACGCATCATCCAACTTACTTGACCAATCTTTCCTATCCGTTCGCACCGTCTTCATGAGAATTTCCTTGATTTGACGGTTGGACACTTCGACTTGTCCACTTGTTTGCGGATGATATGGTGTAGAGATTCGGTGGTTCACATTATACTGGTTCAACAATTTCCCAAAATAAATTTTTAAAATACGAACCACCATCACTAATTATGACCCTTGGAATGCCGAAACGAGCAAAGATGTTTGGATTGTACGAACTTACACACAACCGAATGATCATTGGTTCTTGTAGGAATGACTTCAATCCATTTTGAGACATAATCCACCACCACCAAAACATACAAAAACCCATTCGAACTCGGAAAAGGCCCAATAAAATCTATGCCTCACACATCAAATATCTCAACCACCAAAATGGGTTGTAATGGCATCTCAGCCCTCTTCGAAATACTTCCCATATTTTTGACAATTTTGACAATTCCGGGCAAACTCACACGCATCCTTGAAAATTGTAGGCCAATAAAACCCACACGTGAGTACCCGGTATCCCGTCTTGTTTCCACTAAAATGACCCCCACAAGCGGATGAATGAGCATGAGTCAAAATTTCTAACACCTCCATCTCGGGCACGCATCTTCGAATCACTTGATCGCGCCTAATCTTGAAAAGTTCTGGTTCATCCCATATATATTGCTTGACTTGAACCATGAAATGTTGCCTCCTTTTCTTATTCTGATGGCTTGGGATTGCACCCGTTGCTAAGTAGTTAACGTAATGAGCATACCACAGTGCCACAAAAGTAGACACGGCCAACAATTGTTCATCGGGAAACCGTTCATTAATCTCAATCACATCATCAACTCCTTCCAATGGAATTCAGGATAAATGATCCGCCATTACATTTTCACTTACTTTCTTATCTCGAATTTCCAAATCGAATTCTTGTAAAAGCAAAACCCATCGAATCAACCGAGGCTTTGCATCCTTCTTCCCCATAAAATATCGGACCGCACTATGGTCCGAATACACGATCACCTTGCTTCCCCATATGTATGACCGAAATTTGTCCAAGGCATACACCACTGCTAACAACTCCTTTTTAGTTGTGGTGTAATTCAGTTGCGCCTCGGACAATGTTTTCCTTGCATAGTAGATTGCCACCAGCTTTTTATCAATGCGTTGGCCCAAAACTGGTCCAATTTTTGTGTCTCTTGCATCACACATGATTTCAAACGGCTTCGACCAATCCGGCGGTTGCAAAATAGGAGCTTTGACCAACTGTTTCTTCAAAACATTAAAAGCTTGCAAACATTCATTAGTAAAATCAAAAAGCACATCTTTTAATAACAAATTACATAAAGGTTTAGTAATTACACTACAACCTTTAATAAATCGCCGATAAAATCCCGCATGCCCCAAAAATGATCTTACCCTTTTACATTTTTCGGTGGAGGAAAAGATGATATTACCCGTATTTTTGCCCTATCCACCTCCATCCCTCTTTCTTAAATAACATGACCCAACACAATACCCTCTTGGACCATGAAGTGACTTTTCTCCCAACGTAGCACCAAACGACACATCTTTTTCAAACTTTTTCCAACTCGTCGAGACAAGACTCAAAATTGGTGCCAAAAATGGAGAAATCGTCCATGAATACCTCGAGTGACTCCCTAACCATGTCCAAGAAAATACTCATGATACATCGTTGGAAAGTCACCGGGCATTACACAAGCCGAATGGCATTCGCCAAAAAGCAAAAGTTCCATATGGGCAAGTGAAAGTGGTTTTGTGTTGGTCATCCTTGTGAATGGCAATTTGGTTATAACCCGAATACCCATCTAAGAAGCAATACTATTTTTGACCCGATAATTTTCAATAATTTGGTCAATGAAGGGTAGTGGAAAATGGTCCTTAGAAGTGGCGGCATTTAACTTTCGGTAGTCAATACAAACACGTCACCCGGTGACCGGTCGGGTGGCTATTTGTTCACCACATTCATCTTTAACAACTTGAATGCCCGCTTTTTTAATCACTATCCAAAATCGGATAGATTATTCCGGCATCCAACCATTTAATTATGTCACACCCCGACCGCGTAAAACAACAAACCGCGGCGGAAACATCGGGGAGTGTCATAACAGAAGTATTGTTTCAACAACCATGGTAAAGAAAGTTTTGTATTATTGATTCAAATTGTTTACATTGTCTGGAATTAACAGAAACATAACATAATTTTATTTGTCTTGCTAGATTTTAAGTCACTAAAGCCCAAGTCCGTCCTAAGTGTCGCATGAATCATCCTTAAGCATTAGCTCCTGAAACACATGTGTAAATAGGTACGTCAGCAAAAAAATGCCTGTGAGATACATAGGTTTTGTTGATGAGGATTCATGACTTGAAGTTAAAATAATAGTTTTAACGAAAAGTAGTCATGAACCTTGTGAAATGTTTTCTTTAATAAAACCATATGAAAATCAATATGGAAATCAAATAAAAGAAGGATGTATGGTTAAATAATTAACCAGATGAAAATGAATTGTATAAGATATGCCATTGTAAAACAATGTCTTGTGAAAAATACATGTTATTTGTACCAAATGTGTCATGTCTTTGTCTTTGTCTAAGCGGTTTAAATAACGCTATGAAGCACTTATATATAGGAAGTACCAGCGGCGTATCCACCATGCTTTTATCATATTACACAAATATCGTTATTTAAATCACTTATCAAATGACCACCAAAAATGTCTTGTCTAACAAATGTCAATTGTCATGTATAACCAAATGTCTTGTATAACCAAATGTCATGTACAAAACAATGTCTTGAATAAACCAAAGTTTAAATCAAAGCAAAACCAATGCTTTATTTGATATGAACACTTATGTAGCTTTGTTTATCGCATACATTCAAGCCTTGAGACTGTCGGATAAACCCTTATCAAGCCAAAGGTTTATCAAAAAATGTATTCGGATTCTGTCATTCCCTACTTCCAAACAAACCTAGGAAGCGGGGAACGGGATTTGTCAAGTCCTATGGTACCATTACATACTACTGGGCGGCGTGATCAATGTTAATGAATGTATTATGTCCCGTTTAAACAAACCAAATGTCATAGTCAATGTAGGCAATGCCATGAAAATGTCTTTAAACCATGTACTAAGTATGCTAAGTCAACATACGAAGTAGAAATGTCCATAAAATAGATGTGCTAGCATGCTTAGTCAACGTACATAGCAAAATGAATGTAAATCAATGTGCTCATATTCTAAGTCAACATATGCCGCAAAAGATGTCTTTGAAATCAATGTGCTAGCATGCTCAGTCAACATACATAGCAAAACAAATTGAAATCATGTACTATATATGTACTAGATGAACATAGCAAGTATATGTCATGAAAGCCTGAAAACATGAAAGTATCGAGTAGGCACATGTGTTTCACCCCAAAATTGTCTATGTACTCACTTGGGGTTGCAAAAGTATCCTTGTTCAAGAAAAATAACAAAGCGCAAGAGTCCGAGGAATCAAGTGGTTCCTAAGATCGGATAACTATGTTAATAAGTCGGGACTTTAATCGGCGGATTGGATAGAATGATGTCTTATAAATTAAATGAGTGTTGGAACTCATATGGTATGATTCAATAAACTCAACATTCTGATTTGGAAGTGATCCTAAGTGCTTTTGACCCGTAATGACCCGTTAAGGTAGTTTACGCTACTTTAACGTGCCATTTGCGTAAACGCATGATCGGTTGTTTAATAATGTTGTAATATCAGTTTATATGTCACGTTTAGTCACATATGCTTAAAATGAATTTATGTGCAAAAGGGGCATTTTGGTCATTTATAAAGGGCATAATAATGACCTATCATAATACTAACCAAAAGACGTGACCATAAGGTATAACCTCAGAGGGTTATTCCCTATATAACTATTGTCACAAATATGAGTTTGGTCAGATCCTAAGATCGACCAAACGGGTCGGATTCGAATGTCAAAGCGGTGGTCAAGACCGCTCGACTTACGACCCTAAACAAGCACTAAACTAAAAGTGACGAGTTAGACATGTTAAACATGTCTAACAAGGTTTATAAAACTGAGTTGGTATTAAAACAAAGGGTTTTGATACCCAAAAATAGTTTCGTCGTATAATCGCTTTTTACGCGTTATTGACTGAAACTTTGACTCGTCACCTTGACTAGGAAACGTGGTAATCAGTAGGTATGATCGCCATGGATCATAACCATCATGATTACGATCACGTTGCAAAGTCCAACTGGACCTTGACTTGACCAATTAATGGTCAAAGCCGAAAGTCAAACAAATGTTTGACTTTTAGCTTGAAATAGCTAAAAGAAATAAAAAGACCAAGGGTGAGATCTTACGTGTGTTTAGGAACACCCAAGATCTCAAAGAACTCAGTAGGAGGCCTCCAAAAAGGATGGAAGCAAGCTCCAAGAGTATGGGAGGAAGAAGATGGAAATGAGCAAGTTAGGAAGTGAAAATGAGGGTCTATTTATACTTGTGGATGATGCACAAGATCATTCCAAGTGTTAGGCACTTGATCTAGGATCATTACAAGTGTATAATGAGGTGTTGAAACCAGAAGGAGTGTGGCAATTTCATTTGGTTAGTGTCCAAGAGCTTAAAAAAAAGCTGCCATGAAACTGCTGAGCTGGGAGGGTCCTCACGGACCGTAAGCCCCTTAGCTGACAGCAACTTTCAAAAGTTGGCAGAACAGGCCCCTGAACAAGTTTCGTCGCGTTTTGGCACTTTTAACACCCGTTAACCTAAGTTTTAAGCTTTATAAAGAAGATAAAGCTTAGGAAACTTGAAATATGTCCAAAAATGTCCCGGGTGTCAGTTCGTTCGGTCGTACGGTTGCGGTTTTTGGTTAATTACGACGAAAATCGTAACGAACACGCAAATGACCGTAATCGCGTAACGAATGGTATTTTTGCATTCCAATCATTAATATACTTGATTTTAATGATTACAAAATTTTTGGATGCACGTACATGTTCCGGATTAGGAAATACGCGTAACGGCATAGTTTCGCGGAATTTGCAAAATAGCCCCTGAAGTTGCATATGCATGTTTTTGCCATACCGAAGCCCTTAAAACTTATTTCTAAGTTATGTAAAGGGTATTTAGGGTATCTTTAGCTTATGCCATTGTTCCATAGTGTAAGTCACATTAAACTGATTACGTTTGCGTAACGGTTTGCGATATCATTTCCAGAAGTGATTTGAAAGGTCGAATTTGAACAAGGATTAAAATACGAAATGTCATAAGTATTAACATAAATCTTGGAATAAAACTCAATATTATAAAATTACAAAATCGTTTCAGAATTGTACGATCATTAAAATACACAGATGTCACAGTCTCCCCTACTTTAGGAAATTTCGTCCCGAAATTTAACTAGAGGAAACTTGTGAGAATAGATATGGATATTTCTCCTTCATTTGGTCCTCTCGTTCCCAAGTAAATTCAGGGCCACGTTTGGATTCACAGAAGACTTTAACAATCGTATACGTCTGCGCTTGAGCTTTTTGACTTCACGATCCAAAATTTCCACAGATTTCTCGATAAAGTGTAATGTGTCATCAACACGAATTTCATCAAGAGGGATGTGGAGGTTTTCATCAGCCTAACACTTTTTAAGATTGGATACGTGGAAAGTTGGATGAACATTTCCAAGTTCAGGAGGTAGCTCAAGTTTGTAGGCCACCTTTCCGATTTTCTCAATGATCTTGAATGGTCCAACATATCTAGGTGCATGTTTTCCTTTCTTCCCAAATCTAACCACGTCTTTCCAAGGGGATACTTTGAGTAGGACATGATCACCGACTTGGAATTCTAAGGGCTTACGTCGTTTGTCCGCGTAACTCTTTTGACGGCTTCTAGTTGTCAAGAGATTACGCGAATTGTTTTGACTTTGTTATTGTGTCTTGGATGAGTTCAGGTCCAGTGAATTGAGATTCACTGATTTCACTCCAACAGACCGGTGAACGACATTTTCGACCATAAAGAGCTTTGAAAGGAGCCATGTTAATGCTGGTATAATAACTGTTGTTGTAGGAGAATTCGATTAAAGGTAGATGCGAATCCCAAATACCACCAAATTCAATCACACAAGCTCTAAGCATATCTTCCATTGTTTGGATAGTTCTTTCAGATTGACCATCCGTTTGAGGATGATAAGCAGTACTCAGGTTAAGTTTGGTTCCCATGGCAGATTGCATGGTCCTCCAAAAATGAGATGGGAATCGAGCATCACGATCAGATATGAAGTCGAAAGGAACACCATGACGAGATACAATTTCATCCACATAGATCTTAGCAAGTTTGTCAGCAGGGAAATCCTCACGGGTTGCTATAAAGTGTGTTGACTTGATTAGACGATCAACGATTACCCAAATGGCATTATGACCTCTAGATGTATGTGGTAATTTTGTAATGAGATCCATTGCAATGCTTTCCCATTTCCAAACCGGAATTTCTGGTTGTTCAAGCAAACTAGAGGGACATTGATGTTCTGCCTTAACTTTGAGACAAGTAAGACATATAGATACGTACAAGGCAATGTCTTTCTTAATACCCGGCCACCAATACTGAGTACGAAGATTCTTATACATTTTGTCTGCACCTGGATGAATTGAATAATGAGACTTATTAGCTTCATCCTTATCAAGGTGTAGAGATTGTCTTGACTTCGAATCCACAAACGGCTCAGATAATATAACAACCCATTGTCTTTCGTTTCAAGTTGAAGCTCAAGATGATGTGGCAATTCATCACCCAACATACCTTGTGTAACACAAGTTCGTTGAGCTTGAAAGATACAGTTTTGAATATCAGATCGAACTTGAACACAATGTAGCTTGACTCGTTCTTTACGACTAAGAACATCAAGTACGACATTTGGCTTACCAGGATGGTAGTGAATCTCACAGTCATAGTTGTTCAGAAGTTCAACCCATCGTCGCTGTCTCATGTTTAGTTCTTTCTGATTGAAAATGTGCTGGAGACTTTTGTGGTCCGTGAAAACCACACATTTTGTACCGTATAGATAATGTCTCCAAATTTTTTGAGCGAAAACAACATCACCCAACTCAAGATCATGAGTGGTGTAGTTCTTTTCGTGAATCTTCAATTGTCTTGATGCATAGGCTATAACTTTGTTCCTTTGCATGAGAACGCAGCCAAGGCCTAAGTTCGATGCATCACAATATACGACAAAGTTGTCATTACCTTCAGGTAAGGATAAAATAGGAGCATTACAAAGCTTCTGTTTCAAGGTCTGAAAAGCTTCTTCTTGTTTAGGTCCTCACTCAAAAGGTTTATTCTTTTGAGTCAAAGTAGTGAGGGGAACCGCAATCTTTGAGAAGTTTGCGATAAATCGACGGTAATAACCCGCGAGACCAAGAAATGAACGAACTTCAGTAGGAGTAGTAGGTGTATCCCATTCCTTAATTGCACTCATTTTGGCGGGATCTACATGAATACCTTGTTCGTTGACAATATGTCCCAAGAATTGAACTTCGTTAAGCCAAAATTCACACTTGGAGAACTTTGCATAGAGTTGTTGTTTCTTTAGGAGTTCCATTGTTAAACGGATATGTTGCTCGTGATCGGCTCGAGACTTTGAGTAAATCAAAATGTCATCAATGAAAACAATGATGAACTTGTATAAATAAGGCTTACAAACCCTATTCATCAAGTCCATAAAAACGGCGGGAGCATTTGTCAGACCAAACGGCATAACAGTGAACTCATAATGACCGTATCGAGTGCGGAAAGCAGTTTTGGGAATATCCTCTTCGAGAACACGAAGCTGATGATACCCAGAATGTAGATCAATCTTTGAGAAGCAAGTAGCACCTTGTAGCTGGTCAAAGAGATCATCAAAACGAGGTAGGGGATATCGGTTTTGGATTGTGAGTTTGTTGAGCTCACGGTAATCGATACACATACGGAAGGACCCATCATTCTTTTTCACAAATAGGAATGGAGCGCCCCAAGGTGAAAAGCTTGGATGAATGAATCCTTTGTTAGACAACTCCGGAAGCTGTTTAGATAACTCTTGCATCTCAGACGGCGCAAGACGGTATTGGGATTTGGCTATAGGGTTGGCACCAGGTACAAGATCTATACGAAACTCAACTTGTCGTGCTGGGGGTAAACCAGGTAGATCTTCAGGGAATACATCGGGATAATCTCGAACAATGGGAATATCTTTAATAGATTTGCCCTTGCCTTTCTCCTCTACGATATGCGCCAAGAAAGCAACATAATTCTTTCATAGGTATTTATGTGCTTGGGTACAAGTCATGAGTTTAAGGCTACTAATGGGCTTTTCTCCTCGAACCTCTAGGATTTCGCCAGACGGGAGAGGTATACGAACAATCTTATCAAAGCAAACCACCTCATCATGATGTTTAGATAACCAGTCCATCCCTACTATGACACCAAAGCTCCCAAGTTGCATTGGCGTGAGGTCAATGGCAAAAAGGTGGTTTTTAAGGTTCAATTGGCAATCACGGATGACATAATCAAGAACAAGGGGTTCACAACTAGCTATTTCAACTGTCAAGGGCTTTCCTAGTTTTGTTCTAGGCATTGAAAGCAAAGGTTCAAAAGCTAGAGATACAAAACTCTTATCAGCACCCGAATCGAAAAGCAGGATGATCGTTAACAAAGAATGTATCGTTCACCACTTCATGGCCAGCCCGAGCCTCATTAGCATTAACGTTAAATGCTCGTCCATGAGCCGGGTTTGCATTTGCCAACTTCGGGCAGTTATTTCTGTAGTGGGTGAGATCCCCACAATTGTAGCAAGACCCATGTGGATAGTGAGGTCGTGCAGGCTGCTGAGCAGGGTTTTGAGCTACTTGATTCTGGGTAGGAGCGAAACAACAAGTGTTGGCAAGATGACCAGATTTCCCACAGTTAGTGCAAATGCGGCACTGTAAATGTGGTTGATGGTGACTGTTACACTTGTTACACAAAGGTGCATTGCCAACATATTGTTTCTTGGCTGGTGGCTGAGCACGCTGATTAGGAGCAGCTTGGTTAGGTTGTGTAGTGAGAGCGAAGTTTTTGGAAGCCTTACGCTTTCTCGACTTCTTGGAGATTCCAGCTTTGTTACCCTTTTGCTTCTCATACTTAACAGACAGTTTCTTGTCACCCTTTCGATGAAGCCCTTTTTAACTTGTAATTCAGTAAGGGTTGCAACTAGCTCAATGAATGATGGACAGATGTAGGGTCATTGCCAGTGACGATGTCCTGGACAGGATCTGGCAGACCATCTACGTACTTTTCAATTGCCTTATCCAAAGGTGTCACCATCTCAGGACATAATAGGCTTAACTCCTCATACCGATTGGTATACGCACGGTGCTCACCGCTGTCTTGCTTTAGGTCATGGAACTCATTCTCAAGCACCCTATTTTCATGACGGGGGCAGAACTCTTTCATCATTGGAGCTCTAAGTTCCTCCCAAGTCTGATCCATCACAACATCAGTACCCCTATCTCTCACCACTTTGTTCCACCACGTGAGCGCCCTCTTTTGGAACACGCTCGAAGCAAACTCGACCTTACGATTATTAGGACACTGAACATGACGAAAGGTACTCTCAAGACTCTCAAACCACTGTAGGAGCCCAGTTGCTCCTTCAGAACCACTAAACTTGAGTGGTTTAGCCGAGTTAAATAGTTTGAAGTTGCACGCAGCAGGTGCATTGTTATTGTTGGCTTGGTTGATTTGAGTAATGAGATTTGGTAGCATAGCAGCCATCTGTTGTATTATGATAGTCGCCAGTTCGGTGTTAGTTGGTGATACGTTTCATCGAGGAGGCATTCTAAAAGAGGAAAACATGAGAGAAAACGAGTGAGATGAATGTTCGGGAAATGAGATGTCATAAAAATGAAAGGATGGTGGTCATTCGTTCGTTTACTTGCAACAAACAAACGACAAACAGTGACTAATCAAAGTAAATGAGTTTTTATAATGTATCGCAAAGATATGCTTTAGCCTATAGGTGGACACTCACCCCAAGAGTTCCCAGGTAAGAGTGACTGGTCTGATTAAGTGGATTTGTACGAACACTCTAGCCTTAGACAGAAAACTCAGGGTACAGGCACTCACCCTTCCAGATTACATGTGTTCACATTATTAAAACCCAAACTTTGACGAGATTTTGAAAACTTTGAAGGGCTAAAGAGGTTGATGATTCATTTTTGACTTTACGCCTTCCATTTTGTTTTGTTTTTGGTATTCGCCTACGGATAAGTGATGGTATGGTTTTAAAATCTAAACACAAGATAACTTGTGTTAGGGTCCTAGAAAGGTTATAGTCTAGGTCGAAGCATTACTAATAACCTAATTCCCTATAACCATTGGCTCTGACACCAATCTTTCTGTCACACCCAAACCGCGTAAAACAACAAACCGCGGCGGAAACGTCAGGGAGTGTCGTAACAGAAGTATTGTTTCAACAACCATGGTAAATAAAGTTTTGTATTATTGATTCAAATTGTTTACATTGTCTGGAATTAACAGAAACATAACATAATTTTATTTATCTTGCTAGATTTTAAGTTACTAAAGCCCAAGTCCATCCTAAGTGTCGCATGAATCATCCTTAAGCATTAGCTCCTGAAACACATGTGAAAATAGGTACATCAGCATAAAAATGCCTGTGAGATACATACGTTTTATTGAAGAGGATTCATGAATTGAAGTTAAATTAATAGTTTTAACAAAAAGTAGTTATGAACCTTGTGAATTTTTTTCTTTTATAAAACCATATGAAAATCAATATGGAAATCAAATAAAAGAAGGATGTACGGTTAAATAATTAACCAGATGAAAATGGATTGTATAAAATATGCCATTGTAAAAAAATGTCTTGTGAAAAATACATGTTATTTGTACCAAATATGTCATGTCTTTGTCTTTGTCTAAGCGGTTTAAATAACGCTACGATATGTAATATCATAAAAGCACTTATACATAGGAAGTACCAGTAGCGTATCCACCATGCTTTTATCATATTACACACGTCTAGTTATTTAAATCACTTATCAAATGACCACCAAAAATGTCTTGTCTAACAAATGTCAATTGTCATGTATAACCAAATGTCTTGTAAAACCAAATGTCATGTACAAAACAATGTCTTGAATAAACCAAAGTTTAAATCAAAGTCATGTTTTGAAAAACCAATGCTTTATTTGGTATGAACATTTATGTAGTTATGTTTATCGCATACATTCAAGCCTTGAGACTGTCGGATAAACCCTTATCAAGCCAAAGGTTTATCAAAAATATATTCGGATTCTGTCATTCCCTACTTCCAAACAAACCTAGGAAGTGGGGAACGGGATTTGTCAAGTCCTATGGTACCATTATATACTACCGGGCAGCGTGATCAATGTTAATGAATGTATTATGTCCCGTTTAAACAAACAAAATGTCATCGTCAATGTAAGTAATGTCATGAAAATGTCTTTAAACCATGTACTAAGTATGCTAAGTCAACATACGAAGTAGAAATGTCCATAAAATCGATGTGCTAGCATGCTCAGTCAACATACATAGCAAAATGAATGTAAATCAATGTGCTCATATGCTAAGTCAACATATGCCGCAAAAGATGTCTTTGAAATCAATGTGCTAGCATGCTTAGTCAACATACATAACAAAACATAATTGAAATCATGTACTATATATGTACTAGATGAACATAGCAAGTATATGTCATGAAAGCGTGAAAACATGAAAGTATCAAGTAGGCACATGTGTTTCACCCCAAAATATTTGAAAAATATAAAAGAGGGGTCTATGTACTCACTTGGGGTTGCAAAAGTATCCTTGTTCAAGAAAAATAACAAAGCGCAAGAGACCGAGGATTCAAGTGGTTCTGAAGATCGGATAACTATGTTAATAAGTCGGGACTTTAATCGGCGGATTGGATAGAATGATGTCTTATAAATCAAATGAGTGTTGGAACTCATATGGTATGATTTAATAAACTCAACATTCTGATTTGGAAGTGATCCTAGGTGCTTTTGACCCGTAATGACCCGTTAAGGTAGTTTACGCTACTTTAACATGCCATTTGCGTAAACGCATGATCGGTTGGTTAAACATGTCCTATGATAAGTCTTAAATGCCCAAACATGTTTAATAATGTTTTAATATCAGTTTATATGTCAAAACTTTTAGTCACATATGCTTAAAATGAATTTATGTGCAAAAAGGGCATTTTGGTCATTTATAAAGGGCATAATAACGACCTATCATAATACTAACCAAAAGACGTGACCATAAGGTATAACCTCAGAGGGTTATTCCCTATATAACTATGGTCACAAATATGAGTTTGGTCGGATCCTAAGATCGACCAAACAGGTCGGATTCGAAAGTCAAAGCGGTGCTCAAGACCGCTCGACTTACGACCCTAAACAAGCACTAAACTAAAAGTTACGAGTTAGACATATTAAACATGTCTAACAAGGTTTATAAAACTGATTTGGTATCAAAAAAAGGGTTTTGATACCCGAAAATAGTTACGTCGTAAAATGCGCATTTTGCGCGTGATTGACCGAAACTTTGACTCATCATCTTGACTAGGAAACGTGGTAATCAGTAGGTATGATCGCCATGGATCATAAACATCGTGATTACGATCACATTGCAAAGTCCAATTGGACCTTGACATGACCAATTAATGGTCAAAGCCGAAAGTCAAACAAATGTTTGACTTTTAGCTTGAAATAGCTAAAAGAAATAAAAAGACTAAGGATGAGATCTTACTTGTGTTTAGGAACACCCAAGAGCTCAAAGAACACAGTAGGAGGCCTCCAAAAAGGATCGAAGCAAGCTCCAAGAGTATGGGAGTAAGAAGATAGAAATGAGAAAGTTGTGAAGTGAAAATGAGGGTCTATTTATACTTGTGGATGATGCACAAGATCATTCCAAGTGTTAGGCACTTGATCTAGGATCATTACAAGTGTATAATGAGGTGTTGAAACCAGAAGGAATGTGGCAATTTTGTTTGCTCAGTGTCCAAGAGCTTAAACAAGAAGCTGCCACAAAACTGCTGAGCTGGGAGGTCCTTACGGACCATAAGGGGTATGGGCTTTCGGTCCATAAGCCCCTTAGCTGACAGCAACTTTCAAAAGTTGGCAGGACAAGCCCCTGAACACATTTCGTCGCGTTTTGGCACTTTTAACACCCGTTAACCTCATTTTTTAAGCTTTATATAGACGATAAAGCTTAGGAAACTTGAAATGTGTCCAAAAAAGTCCAGGGTGTCGGTTCGTTCGGTCGTACAGTTGCGGTTTTCGGTTAATTACGACGAAAATCGTAACGAACGCGCAAATGACCGTAATCGCGTAATGAATTGTATTTTTGCATTCCAATCATTAAAATAATAGATTTCAATGATTATAAAAAATTTTGGATGCACGTACATGTTCCGGATTAGGAAATACGCGTAACGGCATAGTTTCGCAGAATTTGCAAAATAGCCCCTGAAGTTGCATAAGCATGTTTTTGCCATACCGAAGCCCTCAAAACTTATTTCTAAGTTATGTAAAGGGTATTTAGGGTATGTTTAGCTTATACCATTTTTCCAGAGTGTACGTCGCATTAAACTGATTGTGTTTGCGTAACAGTTTGCGATTCATTTCCCGAAGTGATTTGAAATGTCGAATTTGAACAAGGATTGAAAATACGAAATGTCATAAGTATTAAAAATAAATCTTGGAATAAACTAAATATTATAAAATTACAAAATCGTTTCGGAATTGTACGATGATTAAAATACACAGCTGTCACAAATTACTTCATTTTTAACCACTTCCCTTAGATTCGGGTTCAATCGCCTTTGAGCCTCTCTAGTTGGTTTCTCATCCTCGGTTGTTATGATTTTGTGCATGAAAATGGATGGAATAATTCCTCTCAAGTCGGCAATCGTCCATCCAATAGCCGCTTTGTTTGCTTTCAACACCATCAACAATGCTTGCTCTAGATCCATCTCCAAATTAGAGGCAATAATGACCGGTAAAGGGTCATTATCCCCTGAAAAGCATACTTCAAATGGCTTGGAAAATCCTTCAACTCTAAATTCGGTGGCTCTTCCAATGACGGCTTCATACCCAAACTAATCTCACGTAAATTTAATCCAATTACAACTAATTAGCTAGCGGTAAGTGGGTATCGAACTCAGGGAGTATGTGGAAAATACGTTTACTATGTAGCTTTATCAATTAACTAAGTTTAAACTAAATTACGGAAAAGTAATTTCGATAGTTGGATAAATTTGTTTTTAATTATCTAATGGAAACTAAATTAACGGCAAATCAAAAGTAGAGTTGTAAACAGATTAAAAGAAAGCGACCATCCTAGATTTCAGGTTTTTCCATCCACACTAATGTTCATGTCCAACTAGAAAGAACCACATAGACATGGCTAATGTTTATTATTTGTTTGTGAAAAAAGGGAACTAAGTACTCGGGTTATGAAAACGTGAGGTTGTTACCCGATGACCAATTGACCATTAGCCAACCCTAATCCCTCCCATGATATCTCGATTGCCAACGGCACCAAGAACGTATGGTTTAGACTAACATCAAACAACAATCAACACTTTACAAACAAACAATCAAATACCATAATAACTTAAACAAACATTGCAAAGTCATTATTCTAGAAATTCAGACATAAACATAGAGTTTCAAAAGCAAACCTTACATCTAGGATTATCACCACGAAATTAGCCGCTCATCGTTCGGTGAATCATCATAATATCAAAGTTAATGTTCATGGGAATCAAAAACAAAAACCAAATGTTTAGAATAGTTCCAAGCCAAAGAACACAAGCCAAATTCGCCCTAGAACTGCTTAGAAACGTCTCCAATGATCGGATAAATGAAAAGACACTTCAAAGCTGATTTTAAGGGCAGTTACACTATCAGCGTCAAGGGCTACCGTAAATTAAGGTATCCACTGTAATTTATGGTAGCATATAAAGTCTTACGCACTGAATATACTGCCTTACGGTGGTTTTCAAGACTTCAGGGGCTACGGTAGAGGCTAAACAGCTTTTATTCTTTCTTCGTTCAATCTTCGTGAATCCCGCAACGGCAATCTTCCATCTTAAGCTTCATAACCGCTCCCTCTAATGCCCCCATCACACCTGAGACCAAAACAACTTTAGTTATCTAATTCAATACAAATACATTATCAAATGCGGGATTTATTTAACATTTAACACACTTAAGGGTTGTCCCGTGGATCACCCGTCATTACCCTTTTGCAGCCCAGGATGTTGAACTTTAGTTCAACAGTATATACTGAGGATAATCAGGGCAACATTATACCAAGTCGCTCCCGGAGCAATATCCCAGAAATCCCCTTACCGGCCAGGATATCGACTATCAGGGATCCAAGATATTCTCCAGGATATGGCCAAAATAGCCGAGCAGGTAACTTGTCCATTAACACTAATATGCCTACTGCTACCAACTTTGAACTTTTATAGGATACAAGTGCAACATCGACATTGTCCAGTGAACTCCGGAAATTGATGGATATGATATCAATTGTGCCTGGGGTAGTGCAGCCAATACCGGAAGCATCCCAGGATTGTCACAACATATCCCGCTTTGCTCGCCATATTTGTGATGCAGAAATTCCGAAGAGATTCCAAACTCCTAACATGAAGCTATATGATGGGACGACGGATCCTGAGGAGCATGCTGCCCAATACAGGGAAAGGATGGAAATAAATCCTATCCTGACAGATCTCAAAGAAGCATGATTATGCAAAGGCTTCAGTTCCACTTTAGCAGGACCAACCTTGAAATGGCTTCTAAATGTCCCACCTTATTCTATTACTTCTTTTGCTCATTTAGTTAACTTGTTTGACTATTAATTTTCTTGTAGCATGAGCTTTGAGAAACTAACAAGTGACCTTTACAAGATAACACAGGGACCACAAGATCCCTAAGGGATTATGTTTACAAATTCAGTAGGGAATCCATGGATATCCCGAATTTTGATGTTGCTACGACAGTACAAGCATTCAAGATAGATTACAGAAGGATTCCCAATTCTATCAGGATCTTGTAATGAATCCTTGCAGGAACTTGGACGAGGCTCGGAATAGGGCCTTGGGATACATAAGGCTTGAGGACGACAAGAAAATGCAAGAGAGGATGAATGCATCCTCATCATATGAATCAACAAACAGGAAGTCAGAATCCTTGTATAAACCATACCGTTCCAAGCCGTATACCAAGAATGACAAAAAAAGAGTGAATGCTGTTGAGGATGAAGATAGAGAAGAATATCCAGAATTATCAGAATATTGTTTTTCGGTTAACATTCCTGAACTAATGTATACCATGCAGGGTCTAGTAGACAAGGCAAGATGGCCAAGAAAAAATCAACAAAAGGCTGACTGCAAGGATAAGTCCAAATGGTGTGCCTTCCATGAAGATTTTAGACACATGATAGAAGACTGTATAGACTTGAGGAATGAGATAAGTTATTTGCTGAGCAAGGGTTACTTGAAGGAACTTCTTGGGAAAAGGAAGAATAAGGGTCAGGATATTGACAAGGATCCTGAAAAAGCAGCATCCCCGCCACCGGATGCCAAGATACTCAATTTTATATCTGGGGTGTCCGATATATGTGGGACTTCTTATTCTGCAGCTAAAAGGCATGCTAAAGAAGCAAAGGCAGAAAGAGGAGACAAACCAACCAAGATGACAATTCTCACGAATGAAAAAGTGATAACATTCGATAGCGACGACCGGGATAATATCCAGGATCCTCACCATGATGGTCTGGTAATTACTTTGTATATTGCTAACCATTTTGTATGCAGGATATTGGCAGAGAACGATAGCTCGAAACATTATTCAGCTGGAGACCTTGAAAAGGATGAATATCCCGGAAGCTGAAATTACTTCAAAGTCAACGGTGCTAGTAGGATTAAGTGGTGAAGCAAAGAATACCGTCGGAGAGATAAAGCTGTCTGTATATGTTGAGGGAGTAAACTCAATGCAACGGTTTTGTTTCATGGATTCGTTGTCCTGCTATAACATTATATTAAAAAGGCCATGGACTCATGCTGTAACACCCCGACCACGTAAAAACAACAAACCGCGGCGTAAACGTCGGGGAGTCACGTTACAAGATTGTTTGACAACCATGGTATTTAAAGTTTTGATATTATTGCATTAATATTGTTTACATTATCTTGGGAGTTAAAGTTGGAAACAAAACATAATTAAATTGTATTTCTTGTTTTTATATCACTAAGGCTCGCGTCCAGTCCTACGTGATTCATGCATTGTAATTCGTCACACCTAAGCTCCTGAAACATACGTGAAAACGAGCAGCAAAAATATGCCGGCGAGTACATAGGTTTTGTTAGTGTGTCAAATTCATGGCCTTGTAAACATATTACAATACCTCGTCAGACTACTAGAGTCGTTTAAATGAAAACCTTGTATCAAAAAGTGTTTAGTATTGTATAATAATTAACCAACTAAAACAAGTTAGTTAGAGTTTATAAAAGACTTGTAGCCATGAATCTTGGCCAAAACATTTCTTTTTGTAAAACCGATATAAACTTCGTATGGTGTATATCTTTAATTGGAAATCGTTGCATGTCATCGTTCAAAATCATTTGTTCAAGTGATTAAGATAAGGCCACGGTATGCAATACAATAAAAGCACTTATATGTAGGAAGTACCAACGGCGTATCCACCATGCTTTTATTATATTACACCCGTCTCGTTATCTAAGTCACTTACCATAAATCAATGGTCCAATCGTCCTTGTTATAAACCAATCCTCCTTGTTATAAACCAATCGTCCTTGTTGTAAACCAATCGTCCTTGTTATAAACCAATCGTCCTTGTTTTAATTGTGAAAAACTTTTTGTTGTTTCGTGAATACATTCTGTAACCCTTGTGCCAAAATCTCGGGCTTTCAAAAACGTTTTCTTTGAAGGATTTCTGATAACTGATACTTAAACGTAACCTGTTTAATGTAACATACGCACCAGGACGAGGACATAGGCTAAACATACCCAAAATATCCTTTACATAACTTAGAAATAAGTTTTGAAGGGTTTGGTATGTCAAAAACAAGCCTATTCGATCATAGGGACTATTTATGACAAACTATGAAAGCCTGCCAATTCTCGTAGCGCCGCACACTCCATAACAATGACACAAGCTTAACATGCCTTAAATACCCTTTATCTAAATTCGATATATGTTTTGAGGACTTCTGTATGGCAAAAACACGCTATTTTAACTTTAGGGACTATTTTGCAAATTCTGCGAAACTATGCGAATTCGCGTATTTCGCTATCTAAAACATGCACGAACATCCAAAAATTTTTGTGATCATTAAAATCTTGTATTTTATTGATTCGAATGCAAAAATATCATTCGTCACGCATTTACGGTCATTTGCGCGTTCGTTACGACTTTCGTCGTAATTAACCGAAAACCGCAACCGTACGACCAAACGAACCGACACCCGGGACATTTTTGGACATATTTCAAGTTCTCTATGCTTATTCATCCTTATGCAACTTAGAAATAGTGTTAACGGGTGTTAGAAACGACGAAACGCGACAAAACAAGTCCAGGGGCCAAAACTACCATTTTTGGAAACTTCAGCCCCTGCAAGGCCTTACGGACCGTAAGGCAAAACCTCTTACGGTCCGTAAGACGTCCCAGCTCAGCAGAATGTTGCTGCTACTTGGCAGCTTCTTGATACACTTCTTGGACACCTAGAACTCGAACTTGCCACCCATTCTCCTGCATCTAACAAGTGTTATGACACTAATCCAAACCCTTGATTACTCATGGACACTTGTAATGACCTTATTGATCCAAGAACTCTATAAATACCATGTTCATTGTCACACCCCAACCGATGGCAAAAACATCGAGGCGGTACGAAATAGATTGCTCATTGCTCATAAAACTAAACGTGACAATAATTAATTAAACCGGATTTCATTTCATACATAAATTGTCATACCTTACAAGAGAAATTCGAATACAACAACATAGTTATAACAAACGTCTAAATGTATATATATTGTCCTTGCTACTTTGATTCCATAGCATCATCTCTATCAACCTGTAACATGTTTTAAAATAACAATTTAATGCAAAAGCACATGCGAGTACACAAGTTTAAGCATAGCATACGTATAAGAATATAGTTTAAACAATCCTCATGGCAACTATGATTTTTACAAGAGCATATACAAGGCATGCAATACTACTAGTCAAACCCTTAACGCAAACACGATGTTTAACATGGCCTCTAGATTTCATGAGGAGGGGGAAGTGTTACTTCTTATAGCGCTATACAAGTCAAACGAAGGCTAAAATAGTTAATGACTAAGGTATTACATAAAGAATGTCCAAGATATAAGCATCAAGTAAACGATTCAA
Source organism: Scalesia atractyloides (assembly GCA_947069175.1). Classification (NCBI taxonomy): domain Eukaryota; kingdom Viridiplantae; phylum Streptophyta; class Magnoliopsida; order Asterales; family Asteraceae; genus Scalesia; species Scalesia atractyloides. The sequence continues at coordinate 36,648,046 of CAMTDV010000019.1, read as the reverse complement.
GTATTCATGGATATAGGATTGTTTATGCATTTCATAAAGTTTATACGTTGTGATTTTGTATATGGAAAACATGTTACACCCGAAAGTGTTGTAAACGAAAGTGGATAGAGTGTACTCACGGTTTTGCTAAGTCTTCTAACTTGACAAGTCCATGAAGGTAGTTGTTTTGATGGGATGAATGCAGAGTTATCCTACAAGAGGAAAACAAAGGCATATGAGTATTATGGATGATGATGGAACATTCGGATTGGAGATTCAAAGTATGACAAAGTATATTATAAGAAAATAGTCACTAAGGTAATAGCACTTGTCTTTGACACTATAATAATCCATAAGGATTGAATGTGTTTTCATAGGTTCAAGACCTATTAGAATCGTGACAAGGAACTATACACATTGGTGATAAACTTATTAACTTGATAGGAGACTATTTAATCATCACCAAGGGTTCGGTTTTTAGGATTTATTTTATAGTCCATATATACATATATAGTTATATAATCATGTAGGAGGTGGGAGGATGAACCATCCACTTTGGAAACTCTTGGTGTCATGTAAGTCAAGTTGGAGGTGGGAGGATTAACCATCCACTTCGGAACCTCGTATGATATTCACCACTACACAAGTTACCATAGGTAAAAAGGAGGATCTTAGAACAATAATATGGACAAGAATGTAAATGACTAGAATGTAAAGTGTGTCACCATGATACCAAGTAACCAAGTGAAATACAACACGGTGAGAACACTTTAACACACATCAAAGGCTAGAAGGGGTTGTGACACTTTCAATCTAGCAAGCTAACTTGGAATAATGATGAAAATCATCAGGCAATGTGTGGTCTCAAAGTTAGGATAGCCCAAGCTAACCAAGGTGGACGCACATGAACAAGTTCATGAACTTGCATCAGTTATGAGCTTAAAGCTCTTCAAAAATAGAAAGTTTGGAGTGTTTAAACACTCCTATTTGTATATATAACATGCCTAGGTTAGTTTCCTTAATCACCAAGTTGATTAGAAGCTCTAGCATACTAGGATGAATGAAGAAATCATGAGTTAAACAAGTTTTGAAAAGATTCTCAACACAACAGAAAGTTTTGGGACATTTTAGGGGCATTTCTAGGTCTGGATTCTCCATGGAGAACCCTTGGATTCAACCCTAAAGATTATCCAAGTAAAAAGAAAGAAGAATCAAGTGATTCCGTTAAGAAATGAGCAAATTATGCTCACTTTTGTGCAAGAGGATGAATCTGTCCGAATTTCTGATATGCAAGAGTTCTTGGGGTGATTTGAGTGTGGTTTGGGAGAGATTTTGGAGATTGTGAAAGTGTAAGAATGCTTGGGGAAGGGTTGTACTTATAGGGGAGGAGTTAGGAGGTGTTAAATGGTGATTAAAGGCAATTGGGTGAGCTTGGTTTGGTGGGATTCATGCAAAACCCGCGAGCTAAACAATTCTGTCCCACCCAGCATGCCTTACGGACCGGGTCCGGGACAAAGTTTTGCATTTTGTTGTTTTGTTCAAATATGACGGGTTTTGGTGCATTTTTATGGTATTTTATGAACATGTAATGTATTATAAGCATAATTAATGTGTCACAACGTATAAAATAAATATGATTAAGTACGAATATCACGTATTAGTCCCGAATAAGTATAATCATCACGTTTTGCAAGTTTATCATACGATTACGAGTATCACGAATATGTTCCAAGTGTATGCATATGTATAAGTATAAAATGGTTATGAATAATATAAAATGGTTATGATTAAGCGTTACATGAATAAAATACGAGTTTTCATTTTGATCCACGTCTCAGAATACAACGATTACAACGACAATTCGAAAACGAGATGCAATGCGTTCCAAAAATAGAAATACAATACGAGCTAGCTATAAATAGAAAGTATGGAAACGCGAGGCGTTACATTCATCATCACATTTGAACTTTTGCAACATCCATTCTTACTCTCATCTGCCTTTCTCTGAAGTTGCAACCATTTGTGAAGCTTTCTCATGAGACTTCTTGGATGCTTTGAGTGTAATTAAGTGTTCCTTTCATGCCTTGTTCAATTCTTTTAGCTTAAATGAGCTAAAAGTCAAACATTTTGACGTCGGTTTGACTTTCAGTTCTAATCATGATTTGGTCCAAACAAAGTCCAATTGAACTTTGCAATATGATCATAATCATGATGGTTATGGTCCTTAGTGATCACGCCTACTGAATTACATGTTTACTAGTCGTAGTGACGAGTCAAAGTTTCGGTCAATAATGCGCAAAGTGCGCATTATACGACGGAACTATTTTCGGGTATCAAAACACTTTGTTTTGATACCAAATCAGTTTTATAAACTTAGTTAGACATGTTTGACATGTCTAACTTGTCACTTTTAGTTTAGTACTTGTTTAGGGTCGTAAGTCGAGCGGTCTTGACCACCGCTTTGACTTTCGAATCCGACCCGTTTGGTCACCTAATCCAACCAAGCCCATTATTATGACCATAGTATTATAGGGAATAACCCTCTGAGGTTATACCATATGGTCATACCGTTTGGTTAGTCAAATGACAAGTCGACTATGTATTCCTTAAAATGCCGAAAATACCCTTTTTGCACATAAATTAGTTTTAAACATATAAGAACATTGTTTTGACATCTAAACTGATTTTACAACTTATATAAACTAATTTTGGCATATTTAACTTGTCATAGGACATATTTAACCATCCGAACCCATAGTTACGTTTTTGACATGTTAAAGTGAGGTAAACCACTTTAGCAAGCCGAAAAGAGTCAAAACACTTTAAAATGCTTCCAATTTTGAATGTTTAATATTATAAGTCATATTATACAAGATCCAACTCTTGTTTGGTTCATATACCTCATTCTGTTCAATGTCTCGTTTTCAACTTTCGACACACTAACATATAGTTATCCGATACACTAGGAACCACTTCAACACTTGAACTCTTGATCCTTTGTGCTTTGTTATATCATTTGAACAAGATCTATACGCAATCTCAGGCGAGTACTTAGCTCCCATCTTTTACGTTTTTCAAATGTTTTTGGGGTGACTCATATATGTAATCAATTTTTCACAATGTATGGCAATTATGTGTTATTAAGTGCATTTAGGTGTGATATTCCTTTATGCAAGACATGACAATTGGGGACACGAAACAAATCCTTAAAGTATCTTTCTATCTTCATAGATTGATTCTTGTAAGATATCTAAAGTACAGTCTTAAATCTTTCTATCTTTATAGTAAGACAATGGTTATGGTTTATGTCTAGAATTGTTGGTGATGTAGATAAGGAAACTAGAGTAATATAATAAGGACATGGTGGATACGCCGCAGGCACTTCCTATATATAAGTGTGCTTATTGTATTACCCTTCGTAGCCTTATCTGAATCACCATTAGGATTATGATTTTGTGATACAATGAGAAAAGACAAGTGACTAAACAAAATCCCTGATGCATCTATTTATCTTTATAGTTAGATACTCGGGGGATGTTTAAAGTACTAATTGGTAGTCCTTTATTGGATTATGTGTCCTTTAATGCGTATGTGACAAGACAATGTGACAAGACAAGTGATAAAACTAAATCCTTAAGGTATTTATATATCTTCATAGTTAGATTCTTGTAGGATGTTTAAAGTACTAATTGGTAGTCCTTTATTGGATTCTGTGTACTTTAATGCATATTTGACAAGACAATGTGATAAGTTGATGATGACTATGTGGTTATTGTGATTAGTTGTGATTTAGATAACGAAACGAGTGTAATACCATAAGAACGTGTTCTTGTTGTATTACTCTTGTAGCGTTATCCGAATCACATTAGGATTTTGTGTTCGATTGATTCAAAGTACAATATCCAAATCCTTGTAGAATTCTTACATATTTTTATATGTTATTTGTAGAATTCTTGAATATTTTTATATGTTAGCTTCTTAGAAGGATATCCAAAGTATTATTTTAAATAATTGATTTGATTTCTAATAATACTCACGCAAGTTATGACAAGTTTTCAATATTGTTGTTATTAATCCTTGATTGGATTTCTAATAACACACTCACAAGTTTTATGATCAAATTCAAGGCGATTACAATGAAAAAAGTACAATTTTCAATGGCGTAAATATTACTTAGTATTAATCATGTTGCCATATATAAAACTATTTTGTCACAAGTTTCATAATCAAGTTAATGTATTGCAATACTAAATCTTTTTGCCATTCATTGACTTTAAAGAGTCTATTTTCAATAGACAACTCTTGTAGTTGTCGAAGTATTGCAACACTAAACTTTTGCCATTAACTTGGCTAACAAAACTTTGTAATCACCAACATTGTTTGTTAATTTCTCGTTTTTCACATATGTTTCAGGTTTCAATTATTTAAGCTTGCTGCATTTAGGAATGCATCCCGGCTTTAGACTTCTTTAATCAAAAGACAACTTCATTTATTCTTCGTATTGTAAAACAATGTTAATAATAGTGAAACAATTTAGTATCAGTTATGGCTGAGCAATTTGTAACGTGACTCCTCGATATTTCCGTCGCGTGTTGATGTATTACGCGATTGGTATCAGAGCACTGGTTATAGGGAATTAGGTTATTAGAATTCCTTTAACCTAGTCTATAACCTTCCTAGGGACCGAACATGAGTAGACTTAGGATCTCTATCCTAATCCTCATCCTTACTCGTGCTGCAACTACTCTATGATTTACAAATCATCTACCCTTAGATGATTTATCTTAAATCTTTAGCTTTATGCCTCAAAGTATTCCTCAAAATATTTTTCTCAAAAACATTTTCATTGGAATACTTCTCAAAATGTTTTCTCAAACGCTCTCAAATAAATGTTTCTCAACCTATTTATCTCTAACATTTTATCATAAGGTTTCTCGAAATGCTTTCTCAAAGGTTTTTGTCAAAATGTTTCTCGATTTATTTATCTCAAACAATTATCAAAAAGATTTCTCCAAATGTTTTACTCTCAAACATTTTCATTGAAATCTTGAGTTTTAATAATGTGAACTCATGCAATCTAGAAGGGTGAATGCATGTACCCCGAGTTTTCTGTCTAAGGCTAGATTGTTCGTACAAATCCGCATTATCGGACCAGTTACTCTTACCTGGGAACTCTTAGGGTGAGTGTTCACTTATAGGCTAAAGCATGTCTTCTCGAAACATTATGTAAACCCATCTACCTTGATCAGTCGAACTATTCCTAAACACTACTACCTTTGTGGTACTACTCCGACATGTTGTCTTTGGCAATATGTTACGACTATATTCAATGCAATTGGAACAAATTTCATTTTTATCTCACGACACTTTACAGTCCTACTTCATTTTCAAATACTACTTTTGTCTTTCAAATTTCCTTTTTTTTATTCATTTGGATGAGAGTGTTTAAATTTTATACACAAAGTTTCTTTATTTTAAAAAATTCGATTAAAAATACTTCTATCTTAAAAATTTATTTTAAAAGGTAAAGAATTTTTAACACAAACCATTAACTTGGTTTGTATTTTCTCATCAAAAAATATAACAAAAGTTCATTTTAAAACAAGTTCCGAAACAAAATCCAGAATACTATTTTCCTAAATACAAGAACAAGATTTTTGAACGAATACCAAGTTGAGATTTTCAATTCACTATGGTGTTTAGATTTACAACAATTTTACAAATCTAACTTATCTTGTTTTCATTATAGCTACTTCTTCAAGATGTCTCGTCATCGTGAGGTCACGAGGAACCCTGAAATGGCGGCAATGATAATTCAGCAAATAGCTGTTGTACTCCCGAACCGTGTGGCCCAACTCAATAAAGTCTACTACAATAACAACAACCACAACAACAGTGTTCCTACGCCATGTAACTACAAACAATTCAACTCGGCTATGCCACTCAAGTTTAATAGGTCTGAAGGAGCAACTGGGCTCCTACAACGGTTTGAAAGTATAGAAAGCACATTCCACCATGTTCAGTGTCCTAGTGAGCGCAAGGTGGAGTTCGCCTTGAGTGTTTTTGAAAAAAGAGCACTCACTTGATGGAACAGAGTCATGAGAGACAGAGGTACAGAAGTAGCTAGGGCACAAACGTGGGAAGAATTAAGGAATCTTATGATGAAAGAATTTTGTCCACGACACGAAATAAGGCTACTTGAAACCGAATTCTATCACCTTAAACAAGATAGTGGGGGAAACCGTGCCTACACTGACCGGTTTGAATAGTTAAGCCTACTCTGCCCTACTATGTGTTGATGCATGTGTCTGTTGCCTATGTCATCGTATTACGTTGAGTCTGTGTTTCGGAGCGAAACCTTAAGTTTATGTGTGATATAAGACAAGTTCGCCCGAACTTGTAGAGCACATGAACAAGTTCGCCCGAACTTGTCTTGTGAAGGACAAGTTCGCCCGAACTTGGTCATGTCTCATTCCGGGCGAACTTGTACTATTATATATAGGAGTCTTTGGTTTCTCATTTGTAAGAATCAGAGATTTTGTCACAACAGAGGCGAAGCTCTGTCCAAGTGTTTCCAGGATCTGTAACGTCTACACTTTAATGAAACAGTGATTAAACATTAAAGAACTTGTGTACAATGTCGCCTATGCAAACGGATTCCGCACGTTTACCTTAGGTTTGCCAAATTAGGACCTGAACGATCCGTACAACGGACCTACAAGTGGTATCAGAGCAGGATTGGACTAATTTGAAGACATTGGACATAGAACTTCACATCTTCTACTCATTTCTTTCATTTTTAACTTTTCTTGGACATTACACGGACAAATGGACTGATTTTCAAGTATATTACATAATATCCATAATAGATAAACCCTTAAAAATATTAGAGCTAAAAACGATCAAAATCATGTCGAAAATTACAAAAAATCAAGTTTTGGAAACTCATTCTAAGCGAAATTGCTGATCAAGTCCGCTCGAACTTGTCAAAATTTGATCAACTTTGCCCGAACTTTGACACATTTTGTTGAAAATTGATACAAGTTCGCCCAAACTTGTCCATGGTTTCTAAAAAAAGTCAGAAAATTCAGAAAAACGTCTTGGACATTATATATCGTTAGATTCGTATCGACGAGACGAGATTAAAGCTCTAATTTGGTAAAAGTGGTTTTCTAAAAAATTTTAAACGTTGTTAGCAAACCGATACGTTAATATTGTCGATTAAAAAGTCAAATTTTCTTAAAATTGTCTGTTTGCTAATCATTTTCAAGTGTTTTTTAACGACAGATAAACTTGGAAAACGAAATGGGGTCCGTGAAGCCGCCAAAGTTGATGGGTACGAACAAGTATGAAGGCTGGAAAGAAAAAATTGAGGACTGGGTACGAGCAAATCACCTCTATGGTTGGGTTGCTATTCAAACTGGATTTAAATGGCTAGTCGATGAACGTGGAGCTGAGCTTTCAGTATAAAAGTTTACACCTAAAAGTTTAATGATGCATATGCCCATGAGAAGATGATACTAACCGTGTTACAGCAATCGATAAAAGAAGATATCTTGGTTTTGTTACCAGAGTACAAAACTACAAAACTGCAAAGGATTTATGGAAATCTCTATGCGTTAAATATTTGGAAAGTGTTGAGATGATTAAGAACAAGAAGGTGCTAATCAAGAAGAAGTCTGATCGTGTTAGTGATCAAGGAAATGATCGGGAAGCACAAAGTTCAAATGTTCAGCTTAAAAAAGAAAGGAGTATAATGGCGAAGAACTGTGAAAGAAAAGATTCTTCAAGTTCTAAACCAGTCTGCCAAGGATTTGATGTAGATCTGAATGATTATCTGGCAGATAATGCCAAACTCTTGAACAATCTAGAGAGTTTGACATTAGAAAATAAAAAGTTAAAAGAAAATGAAAAGAATTTTGAAAACAAAATAAAAATTTTAGAAAATGAAAAATTACAAATGTTAATAGATTTTTAAAATGAAATAAAAATGTTTAAAAATGAAAAAAATGTTTTTAAAAAATTAAATATAGAAAACCAAAAAGCAATACATTCTTATATTGAGAAAATTGTTCAACTTGAAAAAGAAGTTGAGACTATTAAAAATAAAGCTGTTAATTCAGAAAAGTTATTGAAAGGTTTTGTGACTTCTTCATTAAAGTTAGATCATATATGTCCAAAACTGATCAATGTTAATAAAAAGAAAATTCCAATAAGTGATAAAGTCACAAATTATGACGATGTCATAATTGAGGATTTTGATGATGATACCGATGATAAAGAGCTAAAAATGATAAAAATCAAATATTTTTAAAACTAAAAGAAAAATTTCAAGAAACTGTTCTACAATCAAATGAGAAAGGTGAATGCTCAACGCAAAAACCTTCTAAGCAGAATGAAGAACAAAAACAAAACGAAAAACAAAGTTTTAAAAATTCTAAAAACTTTCAAAAGAAAAATAAAAGTTTATCGGTACGATCATCCAATTATGATAGAAATTCACAAAAATTTTTAAATCAAAGCTCACAAAAATTTGTAAATAAGTGGTGCAGGTCGGACCGCAGTGCTTCAACGTCAAATTAAAGTTACAGGAGAAGAAGGAAAGATGGCTACCACACATCAAATCAATGTTATGATTTGAGTGTATGGTTTGCTAAAAAGGATCAGTATGAGAACAGGAAGTGTCATAAATGTGGAGTAACTGGACACATTGCTAGAAAATGTTTTCAAATTAATCCTAAACATGTTCATATTGATAAGAAAAATTTTGAAAATTTGAAAGTACCAACTCAGGTTTGGAAACAATGTACAGAAACTACAAACAAGGTGAAACCAGTTATTACTAAGTTTACAAATTTTGAAACTGGTGAATCCTCGAATAGTAATGAACAAATAGTTTCTACATTGTATTTCAATAAAGCTTTAACAAAAAATCAAACATGGTTGGTAAAAGGAAAGGAAGTGACACCATCAGTGAAAATTGAAAGATTAGTGGACTTTCCAAAACTTGATAAAGTTCCAAATAAACCTGATTGTGAAAAGAAAGTCGAAGTTAAGGTTGAAGAAATAACACCTAAGACTGCAAAGGCTTGGGTGTCACTATTCAACTAATTGTTTGAATTTTTGTGCAGGAACTTCTGAGATGAAAGTAAATTACTGAGAATGGAGTTCCGTGGCACACATGAAGATGGGTCGGGTTAACAAGTTTTATATAAAGACCATTTTTACAAAATTGAAACTCAAATAACGTTTACTTGAAAGTTTTACAAATTTTTAAAGAACACTATCACAGAACCCTCACTGTTGAACAGACAAAACTCAGGGATATAAATGTTTTATTAACATAAAATTTGTCATCATGAGGGGAGAGGATTTAAAAGAAATTTGTGAAGCAGTAATGGATTGAGAATTGAAGTGATTCTCATCGGTTGGTCAATGTTTTTCCATAAATCAAAAAATCCAAAAATATTTTTTTTGAATTTTAGGGGGAGAAATTTGTTTTTCAGCAAATCCAAAAACATATTAAATGCAAAAAGTATAAAAACATGAAAAAGGCACAAAGAGTTTTGTGTATACAAAGGAAATGATAGTACATCAGTGGACTATCACATTATGCTAAGGATTTGTAAAGTTTGAAAAGTGATAAACAAGTCTTACTATGGATGTGTCGATAGACTTTACACGTTCAGTAAATTGTTTTCGGGATATAAACTAAATTTTACAGCTGCTTAAACATGTGGATTAACATCTCTCGGATATATGGACTTAGTACTCCGAAATTTCGTTTGAGAGATTGCCTGATTCTGAGATACGAGGTCTTTACAGATGGTTGATATCTAGGGTCTTATATAAGTTCTTTTGATTTTGCGTAAGCAATGGCCTAGAACTTCTATAATGCTTTTGCAAAAATCCCCTAAAAACTGCATTCAATCGAAAATATCGAAAGATACTACGATAGCGGTAAAAAAAGATTCCATTTTGAAACACTACCTTATAAGTCAAGCCTTCATCTCTATGTGGTACGGTGGTACTAACCTGAGCTCTCAAGGTCTCGCATAACCCAGATACAGATATCAATTACGCTATATTCACCTATAAGATGAAATCTAGGGAATCTTGATGCGGGAGTATATTTTGAGATGGGAACCATAGTTAAGTCAAGTTTCTTAACTCTATCTAACATATCTTGGAACATTTGGGAAATGTGTCGAAGTTTAAATGGACAAACATATCGACAATCTAGGTAAATTTGTTTAAAACTTAGCGTCATGAAAAAGGTCAATGGTACTGGTGAATTGTCTCAAAAACTGATATGATCCTTTAACACAAACTCAACAAAAATATATTTGTAAATATGTTTGTACATACTTAGAGTTTGATATTCTTTACATAAAAACATAAAGATTATATTATTTTTTAGTTTCGACCACTGATGATGAAAAGCTAATTTTCAAAATCTAGAGTTGCTGAAAAAAATCAAAAAACTTTTGAAAATTAATCTGAAAAGTTTAAAAGTTCATCAATTTGAAACTTACATTTGAATAAATGTGTCAGTTTAGTGTCAAAACTTTTAATCAAGATCATTAAGTTGAACATGATACATGAATCATATATTAAAGGTCATTAATTTGGACTTGATTAACTGAGAGGGTTTAAAACAGATAAGAAGATTAAAATTTGATATGTTTGTGTTTAGAAATTTCAAAGTTTGAATCTGAAATGTTTATTTTAATGTTAGAGGAACTTTGAAACAGGAAGTAGATTTTAAAGGGGGGGGCTAGATAAAAACGTTGATTGAAGATACCAGAAAGCTCAAAGCAAGGGGAGCATGGTGATTCAAGTTTATCAAGACAAGCTCAAGAAAAGAGAAAAGGATTGTAGATGCTAGGTAGATCAAGGAAGTTAAAGTTATTCAAGAAGTAAAGATCAAGAGAACATTAAAGACTCAGGGACTTAATTGAAGAATGATGACTACGGCAACATCCGAGGGGGAGTCTGTTGATGCATATGCCTGTTGCCTACGTCATCGTATTACGTTGAGTCTGTGTTTCAGAGCGAAACGTTAAGTTTATGTGTGATATAAGACTGAACTTGTAGAGCACATGAACAAGTTCGCCCGAACTTGGTTATGTCTCATTCCGGGCAAACTTGTACTACTATATATAGGAGTCTTTGGTTTCTCATTTGGAAGAATCAGAGATTTTGTCACGACAGAGGCGAAGCTCTGTACAAGTGTTTCTAGGATCTGTAACGTCTACACTTTAATGAAACAGTGATTAAACATTAAAGAACTTGTATACAATGTCGCCTATGCAAACGGATTCCGCATGTTTACCTTAGGTTTGCCAAATTAGGACCTGAACGATCCGTACAACGGAACTACACTATGGTCACCCCTTTGGATCGAGCCATTGAGAATACATTGATGGCTTACCTGATCCAATTCAAGATATTGTCACTGGCAGCAAACCGGCAACGCTTAGGGAAGCTAAGGAATTAGCCGCTACCTTAACTGACTCCCAAGTTAGAAAAGGGAAACTTTTTCAAAAAGGAGACCAGAAACGAATTGTTGAAACTACTACACAAGAGAAACTAAATGAAACAAGAGGTGAACCTTCCAAAAGTTCTAAGAAGTGTAAGACTTCAACGAATTATACGATCGCTGCCCCCATCCCACTTAACTTAGTACCCGTTAGGGGGTCAAGCTGATAATCAAGCACTTATGATCATCTGAACATTTTACATTCCTGTTTATTATCTAAGAACAATGTACATATTTCAATAATATTTGTAATGACAATATAAATTTCAAGAAGTTTTTCTTCATTCTTGTTATTCGTATACAAATTCCAGTATGATTACACTGTGTGTAATTACAACTACATACCATACTTCGAGGATTCTGTTCTTTATTATTAGGAACAAAATCTCGCAAGAATAGCATATTATGATATGCACACTAGTGCATTCATACAATCGCTGCAAACAAACAATACAAATACTATGTGCCTATTACTATTTCTTTTGTTTTTCTTGTCATTTACATACATGGTTTGTTAAATTATTATGTATAGTACATGATTACAAATACACTATTGCTTAGTATATTAACTTAGCATACCTAGCACACGACTTCAAAGAAAAAATTTATGATATACTTACATTGTTTACAACAATTCATGCTTAGTATATGATGCACGCTATCTGTATGGCTAGTGTGAAACATATATTAATATTTGTACTAGAATGAAATACTTGCTACTAGTTTTTGTTGGATGCAAAACAAGTAGTGTTATCATTGCTAGTATGAAACATGTTCTGATTCAACTGATCTTGTGGTTATGACGATGCTTATTTGATTTGGATATTACAACGACTTTATTATCTGTTTCCCTTTACTTAACAAGAGGAGCTATGTGGACCATGTGACAAAACGCGTAGTTACGAGTGCACACTTAATTACGGGGATCGACACATGAGAATCATAGTAAGCCTTGTTAAGATGGTGACAATAAATCTAGAGAATTAGGTAATGGGAAGGGTATGACACAATAAGAGCATGGTGGATACGCCGCTGGTACTTCCTATATATAAGTATTCTTATTGTGTTATTTTTCAGAACGTTACCAGAGTCACTTATGTCACACCCCGACCACGTAAAACAACAAACCGTGGAGGAAACGTCGGGGAGTGTCGTGACAGAATTTTTGTTTCAATAACCATGGCACATAAGTTGAGTTTCATTAATTAATATTGTTTACATTGTCTTGGATAAAAACGGAAATACAACAAAAGTTAAGCTATTATTCTGATTTTATAGTCACTAAGGCCCAGTCCGCCCTAAGTGTAGCTAACTTGACATCAAACATTTTCACTTGAAATATATGTGAAAATAAAGTCAGCAAAAAAATGCCGGCGAGTACATAGGTTTTGTGTGTTGATGCTTCATGGCTTTGATTAGTTTAAGAAAAGTTTAAAGTAATACAAAAGTTGCCATGAACCATAAAAGGTTTCTTTTATAAAAATCATATTAGAAATCGATATGATATAAAAGAAATAATATATGGTTAAATAGATAACCAAAAGTAAGTTTTTGTCTTGTGTAAAATGTCATGTCTTGTATTTTGTTTAAAATGATTTCGATAACGCCACGATATGTAAGGTAATAAAAGCACTTATATATAGGAAGTACCATCGGCGTATCCACTATGCTTTTATCACATTACATACGTCACGTTATTTAAATCACTCACCATAAACCAATAATCGAATGTCGAGTAAATAAATGTCATGTGAACAAATGTCATATAAACAATGTCGAGTAAACAATGTCATGTAAATAATGTCATGTAAACAATGTCGAGTAAACAATGTCATGTAAATAATGTCGAGTAAACCAATGTCGAGTAAAAATTGTCGAGTTTTATAAACCGTTTGCCTTTATTGTTAAGACATATATTATGGGTTGTTGGCAAATACATTCAAGCCTTGTTGACTGACGGATAAACCCCTATCTGGTCAAGGGTTTATCAGTGTTCATCGGATTCTGTCATTCCCTAGGGTCACTTCCAAACAAACCTAGGAAGCGGGAACGGGATTGTCAATCCTATGTACCATTACATACTACTGTTCGGCGTGATCAATGTTAATGAATGTATCATTGTCGAGTTCAACGTACCAAAATGTCAAATAACAATGTAAGCATGTCTTGAAAATGTCTTTGAAAATGTCCAAAAAATGTCTTTTGAAAATAATTTTGAAAACCATGTACTAGTATGCTAGGTCAAAATACATAGCAAAAATGTCTTTGAAAAACCAAGGTGTTAATTATGCAAATCAACATGTAAATCAAATGCAATAAAAGTCATGTGGTATATGTACTAGTAATCAAAGCATGTAATATATCATGAAAACACGAAAGTAATCATCGGCACAATATGTTTCACCCCAAAACATTTGAAAACGTAAAAGAGGGGGACTATGTACTCACTTGAGATTGCAAGTATCCTTGATCTAGTGAACTAACAAAGCTCGGAAAGTCAAGGAATCAAGTGGCACCTAGTATGGAATCACTATGTTAATAAATCGGAACCTAAATCGGCAGATCGGATAAAATGAGGTTTTGTAAACCAAATGAGTGTTGGAACACATATGATGTGGTTTAACAAAGCCTACATTCTGATTTGAAAGCAATCCTAAGTGCTTATGACCCGTTACGACTCGTTAAGGTAGTTTAAGCTACTTTAACGTGTTGTTTGCGCAAAAGCGCGTTCGGATGGTCTAACTAGTCCTATGATAAGTCTTATATGCCTAAACATGTTTAATAATGTTGCACAATCAGTTTAAGTGTCAAAATTTAGGTTATATACGCTTAGATTGAATTCATGCGCAAAAAGGTTTTGGTCATTTTTCTAAGGCATATAAACTACATATCATACAACTATTTAAACGAAGTAACCAGAATGTATAACCCCTGGAGGTTATTCCCAATACAACTATGGCCACAAAATATGTTTTGTCGGATCCTAATGATCCGCCAAACGGGTCGGGTTCGAAAGTCTAAGCGGTTGTCGAGACCGCTTGACCTACGACCCTAACTAAGCACTAAACTAGAAGTGACGAGTTAGACATGCCAAAACATGTCTAACCTAAGTTTTAAAAGGTTTTGATATCAAAACAAAGTGTTTTGATACCCGGAAATAGTTCCATCGGATAATGCGCATGTATCGCATTATTGACCGAAACTTTGACTCGTCACACAAACTAGTTAACGTGGTAATCAGTGGGTATCTTCGCAAGGACTATAACCATCGTGATTATGATCACGTTGCAAAGTTCAAATGAACTTTGTCTTGACCAATACATGGTCATAGCCGAAAGTCAAATGCTTTTTGACTTTTACTTGAAATAGCTAACAAGCCAAGGAAGACCACTTACTTGTGTTCTAGGAAGAAGATGAACTCAGGTGGGAGGCCTCCAACAAGTGTTAGCAACTCCTCTTAGAGTGTATGATGAGAAAGAAAAGAAATGAGCAATGGATGAATGGAATGGAGTTTGCTTTTTATAGGAGTTCTTGGATTGTAGGATAATTACATGTGGATTATGTGTTTTCTAAGGAATGATCTCCACCACACAAGTGTTAGGGATTGATTTGAGGACTTGTTAAACACTTAACTTGGTCCCCAAAACAACAAAACAATCAAACAAGACAAGTTGCAAATAGCTGGAAGCTGGCTGGAAAGTTCTTGCTGTCTGGGCACTGCTTACGGACCGTATGGGTCCATGCTTACGGTCCGTAAGCACCCCTGCAGAGACCAAGTTTCTCAAAATGGCAGAACAGGCCCCTGAACTTGATTTGTCGCGTTTAGGCACTTCTAACACCCATTATCCTCATTTTCAAGCTTTATGAAGATGAGAAAACATAGGGAACTTGAAAAATGCTTAGAAATGTTTTAGATGTTGGTTCGTTCGGTCGTACGGTTGCGGTTTTTGGTTAATCGATAAAAATCGTAACGAACACGCAAATGACCTTAAATGCGTAACGAATGACATTTTTCCATTCCAATCACTAAAATATGATATCTTAATGATTACAAAGTTTTTGGATGTCTGTACATGTTCCGGATAGCGAAATACGCGAATTGACATAGTTTCACAGATTTTGCAAAATAGCCCCTAGAGCTGAATAAACATGTTTTTGGCATACCGAACCCTTCAAAACTTATTTCTAAGATATGTTAGGGTTATTTACGGTATGTTAAACTTATTCCCTTGTCCCAGAGTGTACGTCACATTAAACTGATTAAATTTACGTAACGGTTTGCGATTTCACATCCAGAAAATGTTTAAGGGATCGGATTTGTACAAGGATTAAAAATACACAAATGTCATAAGTAAATATACAAAACTCATAAAACATAACAAAAAATTTTTATTGATATAACATTGTGGGATAAAATACAAGGGTCGGAAAGCACGGATGTCACAGTCTCCCCTACTTCAGGAAATTTCGTCCCGAACTTTAGCTTGAGGAAACTGGTGAGAAAAGATGCGGATATTTCGCCTTCATTTGGTCCTCTCATTCCCAAGTAAACTCTGGGCCACGTTTGGACTCCCAGCAAACTTTGACAATTGGTATACGTCTGCGCTTTAACTTCTTGACTTCATGTTCCAATATTTCCACGGGTTTCTTAACAAAATGCATCGTGTCATCAACACGAATTTCATCAAGAAGAATGTGGAGGTTCTCATCAGTCAAACACTTTTTCAAATTGGTTACGTGGAATGTTGGATGAACGTTTCCAAGTTGTGGAGGTAGCTCAAGTTTGTAGGCCACTTTTCGGATTCTTTCAGTGATCTTAAATGGTCCAACATAACGTGGTGCAAGGTTTCCTTTCTTCCCAAATCTAATCACTCCCTTCCAAGGGGATACCTTGAGTAGGACATGATCACCGACTTGGAATTCAAGGGCTTGCATCGTTTATCCGCATAACTCTTTTGATGGCTTCTAGTTGTCAGAAGGTTTTCACAAATTAACTTGACTTTGTCCGTTGTGTCTTGAATAAGTTCAGGTCCAGTGAATCGAGATTCACCAATCTCATTCCAATAGACAGGTGAACGACATTTTCCACCATAAAGAGCTTCAAAAGGCGCCATGTTAATGCTAGAGTGATAACTGTTGTTGTAGGAGAATTCGATCAATGGTAGATGCGAATCCCAACTACCACCAAAGTCAATCACACAGGCCCTAATCATATCCTCCAGTGTTTGGATCGTTCTTTCAAATTATCTATCCGTTTGAGGATGATAAGCAGTACTCAAATTAAGCTTGGTTCCCATGGCAGATTGCATGGTTCTCCAAAAATGAGATGAAAATCGAGCATCACGATCAGATATGATATCCACAGGAACACCATGACGAGATACAATCTCATCAACATAGATTTTGGCGATTTTATCAGCAGAAAAATCCTCATAAATGGCTATAAAGTGTGCTGACTTTGTTAGTCGATCAACGACTACCCAAATGGCATCATGTCCTTTAGGTGTACGCGGTAATTTGGTAATGAGATCCATGGCAATGCTTTCCCATTTCCAAATCGGAATCTCTGGTTGTTCAAGTAAACCAGAAGGACACTGATGTTCGGCCTTTACCTTAAGACACGTAAGGCATATAGATACATATAAGGCAATGTCTTTCTTCATACCCGGCCACCAATACTGAGTACGAAGATCCTTATACATCTTGTATGCACTAGGATGGATCGAATAACGAGACTTATGAGCTTCATCCATTATTAAGATGCGGAGATTGTCTAGACTTGGAACCCATAAACGGTTCAGATAACAAGATAACCCATCGTCTTTTGTTTCGAGTTGAAGCTCAAGATGTTGTGGTATTTCATTACCCATCATGCCTTGCGTAACACAAGTACGTTGAGCTTTAAGAATGCGTGTCTAGATATCAGATTGAACTTGAATACAATGTAGCTTGACATGTTCTTTACTGTCACACCCCGACCCGCAGCGGAAAAAGGTGATCGGGGCATGATTGGGTTATCATCAAAGCTCATGACATTTATTATAACGTTTCATATTTATTATTACAATTTAAAGGGAAACATACAATCATAATTACATCATGTCCTACACATCATTCTAGACTTCATTATTTTCTTCTAAGGCATTTCCTATGTTTTCCTTGCTTCATCCTGTTCACCTGTATCATGTGTAAAAATGGTTTTTGGATCAACAAAAAGTTGGCGAGTGAATCCTATGAAAACATTTGAACAAGTTTATTGAATTGATTATAAAATGAGGTGCATAACCACATATGAGTAAATATAGATGTAAACATATTCACAAAACACTTAATATCAGATAATGCACACACATACAATAATAAATTGTTTTGAGGCACGCGTTGCTCAACCCGTCTCTCACGAGGAACTGATGGGCATAATGAATGAGTTTTAAGGCACGCGTTGTTCTACGAACTGATGGGCCTAATGAATGATTTTCATACAACTTGACAATATGTAATACATAACTACAAACAATATTTACATTCAAAGTTTAAATCATAATATGGTATGGCACGAGTTAAATAAACGAATTAATTCTAGTGACACATGACACACCCCAAAACGTGTAATTAAAAAGGGGAGTTGTAAGATTCACTCACATTGGGTGCGTTCGGTTGATGATGTTGAATGCGCACGAAGTTTGATTTAACCACGAGTGAAACTAACCTAGATAATAACATAATGGTTTGGTAAATAAGCGGATTTTATTAATCAATTTTAGTAGGATTATTGGATATATTTTTGTGAGTTTAAGGCTATTTTCTAACTTTAAAAATGTTATTTTTAAGTATTTTTAATTGGTTTTTAAATAAAATAAATAAATAAAAATAATAAAAAATGTTGACTTTTTGACCGTTGACTTGTTGACCGTTGACTTGTTGACCGGTTTTATTGTGTAAATGTATGCGCCGGGCAGGACTCGAACCCGAGACCTCTCGTTCGCGTGCACGCAGCTCTACCAACTGAGCTACGTGTCTAACCGGAAATATTTCTGTTTTTAATTATATTTATATACTAATTGAATTAATCCGAAAATCATTTATTTTAAAAACGATTTTAATGCTCTCCACAGGTCTCGAACCCGGGACCTGTGGGTTAGTTTGGCACACAGTCCACCGCTGGACTGTGTGTCTAACTTGGTAAATAATCTGGTTTTTATTATACTTATATACAAACTAGATAAATTCATTTTTGTCCTTATATAAAAAGTTTGATAATTGCCAGAACCGGTGCGGTAGTCTGGACTCGAACCCGCGACGTATGATTTAAACGCGCACACAGTCCACCACTGGACTGTGTGTCTATCTTGGTTATTATTCTGGTTTTCATTAAACTTAAAATCTATTTGCGAGTGAATCCGGTTCAGTTTAAAAAAACATTTTTATTAAGGCGAGTGTGCGTGTGACAAGAATCGAACTCGGGAAGTATGCGTGTTTATTTGCACACAGTCCACCGCTGGACTGTGTGTCTAACCCGAGATATAACTTGATTTAAATTATATATATATAACTGAAAACTTCATCTTCTTCGTTAAGCTTAATCCCAGAACCAATGTCCGACTGTTTCATCAGTTTAATCAATTTCTTTAGTAGGTGGTGATTAGCTACATGTGAGATTAATAAAAACGAGAGAGATTAGGTGTAAGATATATCGAACAGAGATCCTCTGTTTCGCCGGCGAAATTCCGATGACAGCAGGTTATTCCGACGACGTTTATCTTGCGGCAGAAGGTCTTCAGGAAGCTTGAGGTGAGTGTGGGTGACTTCGGTATGAGCTCTAGGTGTTCTGTTTTTAGAGTAAGGCACAGAGGTGAAGGGGTTCGGTTTTCCAGGGAGTTGCAGAAAGTTTCCGGCGAGTGAAATTTCGTCGAGAATGGGTGTGCTCGTGAGTGAAAAGGCTATCAGAGGTTAGAGGGTGCATTTATAAGGAAAAACATCGACGTATTTGGTCTGATTACCGTCTTGATTCGTTGGTCAAAATTTTCCAGCGGTTATGACCAAAGTCGCGGACTGGACATCGGTTATAACCGATGTTAAGGTTAATGCTTCGGTTAAATCAGAAGAAACCGTCCAATCTCGGCGAAATCGTCGGGATTTCCGACGACTGCGATTTGGGCGCGTCAGTTTGAATTCGAGATTATGTTATATATTAATTGTTTCAATATGTACACAAACAACACAAGTGGCGGAGTGGTTGAGCGTGTGGGAGTTAAGACCTGGTTGACTCGGCTGACCCGGCTGACCCGGGTTCGAATCCCGGCAGCCTGGTTTTATTTTTATTTCATTATTTTTAATAAATTCTCAAATATAAATTATATATTCCAATATACTTATTAATTATGTATCGTTTAAAATTAATTTGAGCATTAAATACGCAACGGAATTTTTAACTGATTGTTCAGTTAATAAACGAAGCGGGTTTGGTAAATCCGGTTTTTAACGGATGTTACAGTATCCCCTACTTTTTAGAAATTTCGTCCCGAAATTTAAGTAGTGACACATTTGTCTAAAAAGGATGATGTTTAGTTTGATAGTTACATACTTAGAAAAAGAGTAAGAGTTTAAATTTTTGTTTGAGGCGGTAACGTTCCTTGTAAGGGTTGAGTACCCTGCTACAGGAATCGCTTTTTGTTGCCTACGGTAAAAATATTGATAAGCAGAGTTGATTCACTGAGTAATGATATCAAGCGTAAGAGTTTTGATATGTTTGGAAAGATAAGGTTATATCCTAAAACAAAACTTCTAATACTACAACTACATGGAACTTCTCATAAGCGCCTGACAATGCCTCTGATCCTTTGGCAAGAATATTTATATATAGGAAGTACCAGCGCATATCCACCATATTCTTGTCAATATCATTGGTTTTATCAGTAAGTTATGATTGGTTCTATGATGTGAATCTAGAACATAAATAAACACCACAACCAATGTCTGAGTCCTAATTCTGATAGTATACATGTTTGATTGGTGACATAATCTGATTTCTTTAAATGATGAGATAATATAAATGCTAGATCAATGAGTATAAAACGAACTTCAACCAAGAAATTAGTAAATCCTACATGGAACTTCTCATAACCGCCTGACAATGCCTCTGATCCTTTAGCAAGAATACTTATATATAGAAAGTACCAGCGGCGTATCCACCATATTCTTGTCAAATTTTCATTGGTTTTATCAGTAAGTTATGATTGGTTCTATGATGTGACTCTAGAACATAAATAAACACAACAACCAATATCTGAGTCCCAATTCTGATAGCATACATGTTTGAATGGTGACAGTTCCTCTCTCGTTTGTTGTGATGGAGAGGTTAGTCTATGTAGAAATGGAACACAATCCAATTTCTTTAGATGATGATATGATATGAATGTTAAATCAGTGAATGTAACACAAATTTCAACCAAGACAATACTAAATCCTACATGGAACTTCTCATAACCGCCTGATAATGCCTCTGATCCTTTGACAAGAATACTTATATATAGGAAGTACCAGCGGCGTATCCATCATATTCTCGTCAAATTTTCATTGGTTTTATCATTAAGTTATGATTAATTCTATGTGACTCTAATACATAAATAAACACAACAACCAAAGCTTGAGTCTTAATTCTGATAGTATACATGTTCGAATGATAACAGTACCTCTCTCGTTTGTTATGATGGAGAGGTTAGTCTATGTAGAAAATGGAACACAATCCAATTTCTTTAAATAATGAGATGATATGAATGCTAAATCAGTGAGTATAACACAAACTTCAACCAAAACAATACTAAATCGTACATGGAACTTCTCATAACCGCCTGATAATGCCTCTGATCCTTTGACAAGAATACTTATATATAGGAAGTACCAGCGGCGTATCCACCATATTCTTGTCAAATTTTCATTGACTTTATCCGCAAGTTATGATTAGTTCTATGTGACTCTAAAACTAACACAATAACCAAAACTCGAGTCTTAATTATGATAGTATACATGTTTGAATGATGACAATACCTCTCTCGTTTGTTATGATGGAGAGGTTAGTCTATGTAGAAATGGAACACAATCCGATTTCTTTAAATGATGAGATGCTATAAATGCTAAATCAGTGAGTACAAAACAAACTTTAATCAAGATAATACTAAATTCTACATGGAACTTCTCATAACCGCCAGATAATGCCTCTGATCCTTTAGCAAGAATACTTATATATAGGAAGTACCAGTGGCGTATCCACCATATTCTTGTCAAATTTTCATTGGCTTTATCCGTAAGTTATGATTGGTTCTATGTGACTTTAAAACATAAACGAACTGAAATAGTAATTCGCATTAAGATCCTTGGATAAGATTCCAATTTATAACTGGGATACGGGAAAATTGAGATAACATAAAGAAAACGTAAAAACTAAGCGGTTGGAGTTGAATCTTGATTTTTGGTGAAGCGGACCAGTTGGGTGGTTTCGTTTGGGCCGTCATTATCTTCAACAGGATTGGCGTTGATGTTGAAAACTCTTCCTCTTGCTGGTGGCCTAGTGATTAGGTTTCCTTGATTTGCTTGGTTAACTGGGTTTGCTTGAGCTTGGGCGTTTATGATGTTAACCAATCGAGGGCACGTGTTTCTAAAGTGGGTAGGGTCGCCACAATTAAACAAGCTCGAACATAAGGTAACATGGGGTATTGGGGTTGTTGATAGGTTTGGATCATGTTTTGAGTAGGGTGAGAGATTTGGTTTTGAGAGGTGCGGCAAGCCTTGCTCAAACGACCATAGCGTCCACAATTCGCACATAGTCGACAAGGTAAGGTAGTTGGATGGTGATAAAAACAGGTGTTACATCGAGGGTAAGGTCCAAGGTATGGTTTCTTATTTGGGTAAGTTGAGTTGGGTGCAACTTGAGTGATTGGGATAGCTTGGATGGGTATGGTTTGTGAAATTGGTTGATTACGTTGGGTGACAGCGACAAGTTGCCCATCTCGTTTTCTCTTAAAAATGGGTTGAGAAGGGGATTCGGTTTGGGTGGAGTTTGAAGTTTCAGTTGATGCTTTATCCTTCTTCTTCTCCTCCTTGAAGTCTTTATTCCGGATGCGGTTCTCGGTGAGCTCTGTAGCTAACTCCATTGCTGCTTCCAAAGTTGCAGGCGTGGTACTTATTACAGAGTCCTGAATCTTTGACGGAAGACCTCGAATGTAGTGCTCGATCAAACGGTAGAGGGGAGTGAATAAGTTGGGAACCATTTGATTTAACTCGAGGAATCTTTTGTTGTATGTGGTGTGGTCTCCTTCCTTTTGCTTCAACGAATAGAACTCATCCTCTAATTTCTTGATTTCGCTCCTTGGGCAAAACCGTCTTGTCATGATTTCCTTCAACTCTTCCCAAGTCAAAGTCATAGCATCTTCAACACCTCGTTTGGCCTTCTCTGTATTCCACCAAGTAAGTGCTATTCCAAATAAACGACCAGTAGCATATCGCACTTTGCGATCATCGGGGCAATCGCAATTTAGAAAAGTGTTCTCCATTTCTTCAAACCAATGAAGGAGAGCGGTGACACCTTCAGTCCCTTCGTATTTTGGAGGGTCGCAAGATTTGAAATGCTTGTAGGTGTATTTAGTGGTATTTGGGGGAGGATTGACAATGTTTTGATCTTCTTGATTGACGGGATTAGCGGTAAGGGCTTGTTGGACTTGAACTACAATGTTGGGTATTACGGCAGCCATTTGTTGAGCGATTTGGGCAGCCATGTGCTCGCGGTCTTTTCCTGCTCTCATCTTCCTACGAGCGAGGCTAGAAGACATCTACAAAGAATACATATCAAGAGTATGAGTTGGATGTTTTTGGGATCATGGGTCGTATTTAGGAATGAACATTCATAAAATAAATATAACATAATAAATCTACTACATCCATAGGATGTCTTGGGCTTTGCTCGTAATTGGGCTTTGCATGCCGCCATACTTCACCTTCGTAATCATGTGGGGCCCCATGAATACCGGGTTTTTCATATGGTTCGCATGTGTTAGCCTGGTTACGTACACTAAAACCCGGAGAAAATCGAGAAATATGTAACGTATGATATTCGGAATGTGTCCAGGTGTGGACACGGTGACACCTCAAAGTGGGGTTAGTTCGAACGACATTTGGTGTGGCATGCTTTGGCCTAATAGGTCCTTCGTACTCTCATCGTTAGTCCCCAGGTAGGCAAACTGGTGCGTTATATTGGATTTATACGAATGCCAACCTAGACAGGACGTTCCGACAACCGGTACTTGTACCCTTACAGTTACTACATGCCCGTCGCAGAAATCACTTTGATGAGATTTGAAAAATTAAAATGCGACAAAATCTTTGAATAACGAAAGTATGAAGATGATTTGAATATGTGAACATTGAAATATGTATGATGAATGTGTATGTAAGTATGTACGTTTGACTGTAAGTATAAACAAATATGAAACAAATAAATATCATAAGTTTGCATGTAACCACATAAACAATTAAAATCTAGTCAACTATAGTATAGACTCTAAGGGTCTAATAACCTATCCTATATCCCTATAGTCATGGCTCTGATACTAATCTGTCACACCCCGACCCGCAGCGGAAAAAGGTGATCGGGGCATGATTGGGTTATCATCAAAGTTCATGACATTTATTATAACGTTTCATATTTATTATTACAATTTAAAGGGAAACATACAATCATAATTACATCATGTCCTACACATCATTCTAGACTTCATTATTTTCTTCTAAGGCATTTCCTATGTTTTCCTTGCTTCATCCTGTTCACCTGTATCATGTGTAAAAATGGTTTTTGGATCAACAAAAAGTTGGCGAGTGAATCCTATGAAAACATTTGAACAAGTTTATTGAATTGATTATAAAATGAGGTGCATAACCACATATGAGTAAATATAGATGTAAACATATTCACAAAACACTTAATATCAGATAATGCACACACATACAATAATAAATTGTTTTGAGGCACGCGTTGCTCAACCCGTCTCTCACGAGGAACTGATGGGCATAATGAATGAGTTTTAAGGCACGCGTTGTTCTACGAACTGATGGGCCTAATGAATGATTTTCATACAACTTGACAATATGTAATACATAACTACAAACAATATTTACATTCAAAGTTTAAATCATAATATGGTATGGCACGAGTTAAATAAACGAATTAATTCTAGTGACACATGACACACCCCAAAACGTGTAATTAAAAAGGGGAGTTGTAAGATTCACTCACATTGGGTGCGTTCGGTTGATGATGTTGAATGCGCACGAAGTTTGATTTAACCACGAGTGAAACTAACCTAGATAATAACATAATGGTTTGGTAAATAAGCGGATTTTATTAATCAATTTTAGTAGGATTATTGGATATATTTTTGTGAGTTTAAGGCTATTTTCTAACTTTAAAAATGTTATTTTTAAGTATTTTTAATTGGTTTTTAAATAAAATAAATAAATAAAAATAATAAAAAATGTTGACTTTTTGACCGTTGACTTGTTGACCGTTGACTTGTTGACCGGTTTTATTGTGTAAATGTATGCGCCGGGCAGGACTCGAACCCGAGACCTCTCGTTCGCGTGCACGCAGCTCTACCAACTGAGCTACGTGTCTAACCGGAAATATTTCTGTTTTTAATTATATTTATATACTAATTGAATTAATCCGAAAATCATTTATTTTAAAAACGATTTTAATGCTCTCCACAGGTCTCGAACCCGGGACCTGTGGGTTAGTTTGGCACACAGTCCACCGCTGGACTGTGTGTCTAACTTGGTAAATAATCTGGTTTTTATTATACTTATATACAAACTAGATAAATTCATTTTTGTCCTTATATAAAAAGTTTGATAATTGCCAGAACCGGTGCGGTAGTCTGGACTCGAACCCGCGACGTATGATTTAAACGCGCACACAGTCCACCACTGGACTGTGTGTCTATCTTGGTTATTATTCTGGTTTTCATTAAACTTAAAATCTATTTGCGAGTGAATCCGGTTCAGTTTAAAAAAAAAACATTTTTATTAAGGCGAGTGTGCGTGTGACAAGAATCGAACTCGGGACGTATGCGTGTTTATTTGCACACAGTCCACCGCTGGACTGTGTGTCTAACCCGAGATATAACTTGATTTAAATTATATATATATATAACTGAAAACTTCATCTTCTTCGTTAAGCTTAATCCCAGAACCAATGTCCGACTGTTTCATCTGTTTAATTAATTTCTTTAGTAGGTGGTGATTAGCTACATGTGAGATTAATAAAAACGAGAGAGATTAGGTGTAAGATATACCGGACAGAGATCCTCTGTTTCGCCGGCGAAATTCCGATGACAGCAGGTTATTCCGGCGACGTTTATCTTGCGGCATAAGGTCTTCAGGAAGCTTGAGGTGAGTGTGGGTGACTTCGGTATGAGCTCTAGGTGTTCTGTTTTTAGAGTAAGGCACAGAGGTGAAGGGGTTCGGTTTTCCGGCGAGTTGCAGAAAGTTTCCGGCGAGTGAAATTTCGTCGAGAATGGGTGTGATCGTGAGCGAAAAGGCTATCAGAGGTTAGAGGGTGCATTTATAGGGAAGAACATCGACGTATTTGGTCTGATTACCGTCTTGATTCGTTGGTCTAAATTTTCCGGCGGTTATGACCAAAGTCGCGGGCTGGACATCGGTTATAACCGATGTTAAGGTTAATGCTTCGGTTAAATCAGAAGAAACCGTCCAATCTCGGCGAAATCGTCGGGATTTCCGACGACTGTGATTTGGGCGCGTCAGTTTGAATTCGAGATTTAATTTATGTATTAATTGTTTCAATATGTACACAAACAACACAAGTGGCGGAGTGGTTGAGCGTGTGGGAGTTAAGACCTGGTTGACTCGGCTGACCCGGCTGACCCGGGTTCGAATCCCGGCAGCCTGGTTTTATTTTTATTTCATTATTTTTAATAAATTCTCAAATATAAATTATATATTCCAATATACTTATTAATTATGTATCGTTTAAAATTAATTTGGGCATTAAATACACAACGGAATTTTTAACTGATTGTTCGGTTAATAAACGAAGCGGGTTTGGTAAATCCGGTTTTTTACGGATGTTACATTTACGACTAAGAGCATCAGCTACGACATTCGCCTTACCAGGATGGTAACGAATTTCACAGTCATAGTCATTCAGAAGCTCGACCCAACGTCGTTGTCTCATATTAAGTTCTTTCTGATTGAAGATGTATTGAAGACTTTGTGGTCCGTGAAAACCACACATTTTGTACCGTATAGGTAATGTCTCCAAATCTTAAGAGCAAACACAACATCACCTAACTCAAGATCATGAGTGGTGTAGTTCTTTTTGTGAACCTTCAGCTGTCTTGATGCATAGGCTATAACTTTGTCTCTTTGCATAAGGAAACAACCGAGACCTAAGTTAGATGTTTCATAATATACAACAAAGTCGTCGTTACTCTCGGGTAAAGATAGAATAGGTGCATCACAAAGCTTTTGTTTCAACGTCTGGAAAGCTTCTTTTTGTTTGGGTCCCCACTCAAAAGGCTTATTCTTTTGAGTTAAAGCAGTGAGAGGAACCGCAATATTGGAGAAGTTTGCAATGAAACGACGATAATAACCTGCGAGACCAAGTAAAGAACGAACCTCGGTAGGAGTAGTAGGTCTATTCCAATCCCTGATTGCACTGATCTTTGCGGGATCCACATGAATACCTTGTTCGTTGACAATATGTCCCAAAAACTGAACTTTCTTAAGCTAAAATTCACACTTGGAGAATTTGGCGTAAAGTTTTTCTTTCTTTAGGAGTTCCATTGTTAAACGAAGAAGTTGTTCATGATCGGCTCGTGTCTTGGAATAAATCAAGATGTCATCAATGAAAACAATGATGAACTTGTCTAAATAAGGCTTACAAACCCTATTCATCAAGTCCATGAAGACGGCAGGAGCATTGGTTAAACCGAAGGGCATAACAGTGAACTCATAATGACCGTAACGAGTGCGGAAAGCTGTGTTGGGAATATCTTCCTCGAGTACACGAAGTTGATGATACCCAGAACACAGATCAATCTTTGAGAAGCAGGTAGCACCTTGTAGCTGATCAAAGAGATCATCAATGCGAGGTAGGGGTAACGATTCTTGATTGTGAGTTTTTTAAGCTCACGGTAATCGATACACATGCGAAAAGATCCGTCTTTATTTTTCACAAATAAAACTGGAGCACCCCAAGGTGAAAAACTCGGACGGATAAATCCTTTGTCAGAAAGTTCCTGAAGCTGTTTCGATAACTATTGCATCTCAGATGGTGCAAGACGGTAGGGAGATTTGGCTACCAGGTTGGCACTAGGTACAAGGTCTATACGGAACTCAACTTAACGAGCAGGAGGTAAACCAGGTAGCTCCTCAGGAAACACCTCCGGATAATCCCGAACAACAGGGATATCTTGAATAGTCTTGCCCTTGCCTTTCTCCTCTATGATATGTGCCAGGAATGCAACATAATTCTTTCGTAGGTATTTGTGGGCTTGGGCACAAGACATGAGTTTAATGCTACTAGCGGGTTTTTCTCCTCGAACTTCCAAAATTTCACCAGACGGGAGAGGTATACGGAAAATCTTATCGAAGCAAACAACCTCAGCATGATGTTTGGTTAACCAATCCATTCCCACTATAATGTCAATGCTCCCAAGTTGCATATGCATGAGGTTAATAGGAAAAAGATGGTTGTTAAGGTTCAATTGGCAATCACGGATGACAAAATTAAGTTTAAGGGGTCCGCCACTAGCTATTTCTACCGTCAAGGCCTTTCCTAGTTTATTTCTAGGCATGGAAAGCAAAGGTTCGAAAGCTAGGGATACAAAACTTCTATCGGCACCCGAATAAAAAAGAACAGAAGCAGCTTGGTTGTTGACAAAGAACGTACCCTTACCACTTCGTTGTCTGCACGTGCCTCATTTGCGTTAATGTTGAAAGCTCGCCCACGAGCCTGATTTGTGTTTGCCAACTTCGGGCATTGGTTCCTGTAGTGGGTAAGATCACCACAGTTATAGCAAGAATCAGGTGGGTAATGTGGTCGTGCAGGATTGGTTGGCTGCTGAACATGGTTTTGAGCCACATTGTTCGGGTTAGGAGGCGAGCGACAAACATTTGCCAAATGACCAGATCTACCACAGTTTGTACAAATACGGCATGGAAGATGAGGCTGGTGATGGCTGTTGCACCTGTTGTACAAAGGTGTAGTTCCGGTATATTGTTTCTTAGCAGGAGGCTGAGCAGGCTGGTTAGGAGCGACTTGATTGGGCTGTGTAGTGACAGCAAAGTTCTTAGAAGCCTTGTGCTTCCTCGTCTTCTTCGAAGACTCATCTTTCTTATCCTTTGGTTTCTCAGACTTGTCAGACGATCTGTTGTCACCCTTCGGTGGAGCTTACCCTTTTTGATCTGCGATTAAGTCAGTGTCGCAGATAGCTCAATGGCTTGCCTGACAATAGTGGGATTGCTGCCGGTGACAATATCCTGAACCGGGTCAGGAAGACCATCTATGTATTTCTCGATTGTCTTATCCAAAGGCATCACCATCTCAGGGCACAACAAGCTTAACTCCTCATACCTGTCAGTATATGCACGATGCTCACCACTGTCTTGCTTCAGGTCATGGAACTCATTTTCAAGTGCCCTCTTTTCATGTCGGGGGCAAAACTCTTTCATCATTAAGGCCCTAACTTCCTCCCAAGTCTGACCCAAAGGAATGTCAGCAGCCCTATCCTGTCACACCCCGACCCGCAGCAGAAAAGGTGATCGGGGCATGATTGGGTTATCATCAAAGCTCATGACATTTATTTTAACGTTTCATATTCATTAATACAATTTAATGGAAATTTACATTAAATATTACAACATGTTCTAACTATCAATCTAAGCTTCATCGTTCTCTTCTAAGGCATTTCCTATGTTTTCCTTGCTTCAACATGTTCACATGTATCATGTGTAAAAGGGTTTTTGGATCAACATAAAGTTGGCGAGTGAATCCTATGAAAAACATTTGAACAAGTTTATTTAATTGATTATGAAATGAGTGCACAACCACACATGAGTAAAAATAGATGTAAACTTATTCAACAATCATTCGATATTAAATAAAGCACACATGAACAATAATGGAACGTTTAGAGGCACGCGTTGCTCTACTCGTCTCTCACGAGGAACTGATGGGCCTAATGAATGAATTACATAAACATGATAATATGAAAGACATAACTACAAACAATATAAACTCAATAATACACACATGAACAATAATGAATTGGTTTTGAGGCACGCGTTGCTCACTCGTCTCCCACGAGGAACTGATGGGCTTAATGAATGAATTTCATACAAGTTGACAAAATGAAATACATAATCACAACAATATAAACAATCTAAGTTTAAATCACGATATGGTATGGCACAAGTTTAAATAAACGAGTTAATTATTTTGTGACACATGACACACCCCAAAACGTGTAATTTAAAAGGGGGAGTTGTAAGATTCACTCACAGTGGGTGCGTTCGGTTGATGATGTTGAATGCACGCGAAGTGGTTTTAACCATGAGTGAAATTAACCTAGATAAATATCATTATGGTTCGGTAAGTAAACGGATTTTATTAATCTTTTTAGTAGGATTGTTGGGTGTATTTTTGTGAGTTTAAGGCTATTTTCTAACCTTAAAAATGTTATTTTTAAGTATTTTTAATTGATTTTTAATTAAAATAAATAAATAAAAATAATAAAAAAATTTGATTTTTTTGACCGTTGACCGTTGACCATTGACCGTTGACTGTTGACTTTGACCGGTTCGAATCGTTTATGTGTGCGCTGAGTGAGGCTCGAACCCGAGACCTCCCGTACGCGTGCACGTAGCTCTACCAACTGAGCTACGTGTCTAACCCGATATATTTCTGTTTTTAATTATATATATATATTAATTAGCTTAAACAGAAAATCCTTTATTTTCTAAAAACGATTTTAATCCAAGACTCGGTGCGCTCCACAGGTCTCGAACCCGGGACCTGTGGGTTATGCTAACACACAGTCCACCGCTGGACTGTGTGTCCAACTTGTTAATTAAACTGATTTTTATTATACTTAAATACAAACTAAGTATTTTCATTTCTGTCTTATTTTAAAAAGTTAGATAAATGTCCGAGTCGGTGTAGTAGGCCGGACTCGAACTCGTGACGTACGTTTAAACATTCACACAGTCAACCACTGGACTGTGTGTATAACTTGGTTATTATTCCGGTTATTAATATACTTAACATATATATGAAATGAATCCGGTTCAGTTAACAAAAAATATGTTTTTATTAAGGCAGCGTGTGTGGGACAAGATTCGAACTCGAGACGTTAGTGTGTTTAGTGTGCAGTGTGTCTAACCCGAGTTATTTCTTGCTTTTAATTATACTTAAACATTACCGAACATCGTCTTCTTCGTCAGTCTTAACCGGGAACGATGACTGACTGGTTCGAAGTTTTAATCAGGTTTATTTAGCGTGTTTCAGTTAATTACAGGTGAGGTTAAATAAAAAGAATGAAGAAATTAGGCGTGAGGTATACCGACTGGCTTCCTCTGTTTTTCCGGCAGAACTCCGGCGACAGCAAACACTTCCGGCGACGTGTGTCCTGCAGCAGCGAGTCTTCAGGAAGCTTGAAAAGGATGAGGGTGACTTCGGTATAAGCTCAGGGGGTTTAGCAAGGCTCAAAAGTGGAGAAACCGGTTTTCCGGCGACAAGCAAAAGATTTCCGGTGAGTGAGTTTTCGCCGAGAAAGGGTGCGGTTTTGAGCGAAAATGTTTGCAGAGATTCGAGGGGGTATTTATAGGGCAAGTTATCGATGAACTTGGTCCGACTTCCGACTTGATTCGTCGGTTATAAAATCTCCGGCGGTTATGACTTGTGTCGCAGACTCAGGCGTCGGTTATAACCGATGTCTTAGTAAATGTTTACGTTATAACTGAAAATGTCGTTAATTCCTGGCGAGATCGCCGGGATTTCCGACGACTGAACTTTGGGCGCCGGTTTTGAATTCGAAAAAGACATGTTATGAATTAAATGATCTTAATAGTTAACAAAAGATACAAGTGGCGCAGTGGTTTAAGTGTTGAATGTTAAGTTTGTGTTGACCCGGCGACTGACCCGGGTTCGAAACCCGGCAGGGCCAAAACATTTTTATTTTCTTATTTTTAACAGTTTTTCAAAAACTAATTATATATCCCCATATAATAATTAATTATGTATCGTTTAAAATTATTTTGGGCATTAAATTCGCAACGAAATTTTTAACTGATTGTTCGGTTAATAAACGGAGCGGGTTTGGTAAAATCCGTTTTTTTACGGATGTTACAGTATCCCCTGCTTTTTAGAAATTTCGTCCCGAAATTTAAATTGTGATATATTTGACTAAAAGAATGATGGTGTTTAGTTTGACAGTTACATGCTTAGAAAAAGTAAGGTTTTAAGTTTTTGTTTGAGGCGGTAACGTTCCTTGTAAGGGTTAAGTACCCTACTACAGGAATCGCTTTTTGTTGCCTACTGTAAAAGTATTGATAAGCAGATTTGATTCGCTAACTACGATATCATGCATAAGAGTTTGGATATGTTTGGAAGGGTATGGTTATATCCTAAGACAAAACTTCTAATACTACAACCTACATGGAACATAAATAACACAACAACTAATATTTGAACATAAATAAACACAACAGCTAATATCAGTAAGTTATGATTGGTTCTATGACTATAGAACATAAATAAACACAACAGCTAATATTTGAATCCACATTCTGATATCATATATGTTTGTATGGTGGCAGTTTCTCTCTCGTTTGTTATGATGGAGAGGTTAGTTTATGTAGAAATGGAACACAATCCAATTTCTTTAAATAGCAAGATGATATAAATGTAACACAAATTTTAATCAAGACAATACTAAATCCTACATGGAACTTCTCATAACCGCCTGATAATGCCTCTGATCCTTTGGCAAGAATACTTGTATATAGGAAGTACCAGCGGCGTATCCACCATATTCTTGCCAAATTTTCATTGGTTTTATCCACAAGTTATGATTAGTTACCAAGAAACTACTAAATCCTACATAGAACTTCTCATAACCGTCTGACAATGCCTCTGATCCTTTGACAAGAATACTTATATATAGGAAGTACCAGCGGCGTATCCACCATATTCTTGTCAAATTTTCATTGGTTTTATCAGTAAATTATGATTAGTCCTATATGACTCTACAACCAATACAACAAACATAAAATACTGAAATGAAAATGTCTGTGCGATCAAGGCTCAATCAAACGGAGCCGATCGTATTGCATGTACTGAAAATGAAATTGTCTGTGCGATCAAGGCTCAATCAAGCGGAGCCGATCGTATTGCATGTACTGAAAATAATAAACTTAATCTAAACAACAATCACACAAACAGCCTATACATGGAACCTCTCATAACCGCCTGATAATGCCTCTGATCATTTGACAAGAATACTTATATATAGGAAGTACCAGCGGCGTATCCACCATATTCTTGTCAAATTTTCATTGACTTTATCCGCAAGTTATGATTAGTTCTATGTGACTCTACTACAAACACAACAACCACAAAATACTGATAATGAAAATGTCGGTGCGATCAAGGCTCAATCAAGCGGAGCCGATCGTATTGTATGTACTGAAAATGAAAATGTCTGTGCGATCAAGGCTCAATCAAACGGAGCCGATCGTATTGCATGTACTGAAAATGATAAACTTAATCTAAACAACAATCACACAACCAGCCTATGCATGGAACCTCTCATAACCGCCTGATAATGCCTCCGATCATTTGACAAGAATACTTATATATAGGAAGTACCAGCGGCGTATCCACCATATTCTTGTCAAATTCTCATTGACTTTATCCGCATATTATGATTAGTTCTATGCGACTCTACAACAAACACCACAACCACAAGATACTGATAATGAAATGTCTGTGCGATCAAGGCTCAATCAAACGGAGCCGATCGTATTGCATGTACTGAAAATGAAAATATATGTGCGATCAAGGCTCAATCAAACGGAGCCGATCGTATTGCATGTACTGAAAATGAAAATATATGTGCGATCAAGGCTCAATCAAACGAGCCGATCGTATGCGGGCACGCCAGGTTCAACCGCATAATAAAATGGGGAACATGCTCAACGCTCATAAATGGGGAGTGGGGGCCTCGGCAATTGCATGTACTGAAATAATAAACAATAATTACTCTAACAGTCTACACATGGAACCTCTCATAACCGCCAGATAATTCTTCTGATCCTTTGACAAGAATACTTATATATAGGAAGTACCAGCGGCGTATCCACCGTATTCTCGTTAAAGTTTCATTGGCTTTATCCTTAAGTTATGTTTGGTTCTATGTGATAAAGAAAAACATAAAACTAAACGATAGGAGTTGAATCCGGATCTTCGGTGAAGAGGACAAGTTGGGTATCTTCGTTTGGGGCGTCATTATCTTCGACAGGATTGGCGTTGATATTGAAGACTCTTCCTCTTGCTGGTGGCCTAGCGGTTGGGTTTCCTTGGTTTACTTGGTTAACTGGATTTGATTGAGCTTGAATGTTGATGACGTTAACCAATTGAGGGCATGTGTTTCTAAAGTGGGTAGGGTCGCCACAATTGAAACAAGCTCGAACATATGGGAACATGGGGTATTGGGGTTGTTGATAGGTTTGGTTCATGGTTTGAGTAGGGGGAAAGATTTGATTTTGAAAGGTGCGACAAACCTTGCTCAAATGACCATAGCGTCCACAAGTTGCACATAGTCGACAAGGTAAGGTACGGGGATGGTGATAAAAACAGTTGTTGCATTGAGGGTGAGGTCCAAGATATGGTTTCTTATTTGGGTAGGTTGAGTTGGGTGCCACTTGGGTGATTGGGATAGCTTGGATGGGTATGGCGTGTGAAATTGGTTGATTTCGTTGGATAGCCGCGAAAAGTTGCCCGTCTCTTTTTCTCTTAGGAGTGGGTTGAGAAGGGGATTCGGTTTGGGTGGAGTCGGAGGTTTCAGTTGATTCTTTATCCTTCTTCTTCTCCTCCTTGAAGTCTTTGTTTCGGATTCGGGTCTCGGTGAGCTCTGTTGCTAGCTCCATTGCTGCTTCCAAAGTTGTAGGCGAGGTACTTATTACAGAGTCTTAAATCTTTGACGGAAGACCACGAATGTAGTGCTCGATCAAACGGTAAAGGGGAGTGAACATGTTGGGAACCATTTGATGTAATTCGAGGAATCTTTTGTTGTATGTGGTGTGGTCTCCTTCCTTTTGCTTCAACGAATAAAATTCATCTTCTAATTTCTTGATTTCACTCCTTGGGCAAAATCGTCTGGTCATGATTTCCTTCAATTCGTTCCAAGTTAAGGTCATAGAATCTTCCACACCTTGTTTGGCCTTCTCTGTATTCCACCAAGTAAATGCTATCCCATATAACCGACCGGTAGCATATCGCACTTTGCGATCATCAGGGCAATCGCAATTTAGAAAGGTGTTCTCCATCTCTTCAAACCAATGGAGGAGAGCGGTGACGCCTTCAGTCCCTTTGTATTTCAGAGGGTCGCATGATTTGAAATGCTTGTAGGTGCATTTAGTGGTATTTGAGGGAGAGTTGATAATGTTTTGGTTTTCTTGATTGACAGGATTAGCGGTGAGTGCTTGTTGCACTTGAATTACAATGTTGGGTATTACGGCAGCCATTTGTTGAGCGATTAGGGCAGCCATGCGCTCGCGGGCTTTTCCTGCTCTCCTCTTCCTACGGGCGAGGTTAGAAGACATCTACAAGGAATACATGTCAAGAGTATGAGTTGG
The DNA here is from genome assembly GCA_947069175.1 of Scalesia atractyloides. Taxonomy (NCBI): domain Eukaryota; kingdom Viridiplantae; phylum Streptophyta; class Magnoliopsida; order Asterales; family Asteraceae; genus Scalesia; species Scalesia atractyloides. The sequence goes on along the minus strand of CAMTDV010000019.1, from coordinate 36,612,597 downwards.
ATGCCTTTGGGTTCATGGGTCGCACTAGGAATGAACATTCACAAAATAATTATAGAAAAATAAATCTACTACATCCATAGGATGTCTTGGGCTTTGCTCGCCATTAGGCCCTACATGCCGCCATACTTTACCTTTGTAATCATGTGGGCCCCCATGAATACCGGTTTTTCATATGGTTCGCACGGGTTTGCCTGGTTGCGTACACTAAAACCCGGAGAAAATCGAGAAATATGTATACAACGTGTGATATTCGGAATGTGTCCAGGTGTAGACACGGTGACACCTCAAAGTAGGTTAGTTCGAACGACGTTTGGTGTGGCATGCTTTGGCCTAATAGGTCCTTCGTACTCTCATCGTTAGTCCCCAGGTAGGCAAACTGGTCCGTTATATTGGATTTATACGAATGCCAACCTAGACAGAACGTTCCGACTACCGGTACTTGTACCCTTCCAGTTACTACATGCCCGTCGCAAAACTTACTTTGATGAGATTTGAAAATTGCAACAAAATCTTTGAATAATGAGAGTATGAAAATGAATTGAATATATAAACATTGATATATGTATAATGAATATGTATATAAGCATGTATGTTTGGCTGTAAGTATAAACAAATATGAAACAGATAAATATCACAAGTTTGTATGTAATCACCTAATCAATTAAAATTTAGGCAGACTATAGTATAGGCTCTAAGGGTCTAATAACCTATCCTATATCCCTATAGTCATGGCTCTGATACCAATCTGTCACACCCCGACCCGCAGCGAAAAAGGTGATCGGGGCATGATTGGGTTATCATCAAAGCTCATGACATTTATTTTAACGTTTCATATTCATTAATACAATTTAATGGAAATTTACAATAAATATTACAACATGTTCTAACTATCAATCTAAGCTTCATTGTTCTCTTCTAAGGCATTTCCTATGTTTTCCTTGCTTCAACCTGTTCACCTGTATCATGTGTAAAAGGGTTTTTGGATCAACATCAAGTTGGCGAGTGAATCCTATGAAAAACATTTGAACAAGTTTATTTAATTGATTATGAAATGAGTGCACAACCACACATGAGTAAAAATAGATGTAAACTTATTCAACAATCATTCGATATTAAATAAAGCACACATGAACAATAATGGAACGTTTAGAGGCACGCGTTGCTCTACTCGTCTCTCACGAGGAACTGATGGGCCTAATGAATGAATTGCATAAACATGATAATATGAAAGACATAACTACAAACAATATAAACTCAATAATACACACATGAACAATAATGAATTGGTTTTGAGGCACGCGTTGCTCACTCGTCTCCCACGAGGAACTGATGGGCTTAATGAATGAATTTCATACAAGTTGACAAAATGAAATACATAATCACAACAATATAAACAATCTAAGTTTAAATCACGATATGGTATGGCACAAGTTTAAATAAACGAGTTAATTATTTTGTGACACATGACACACCCCAAAACATGTAATTTAAAAGGGGGAGTTGTAAGATTCACTCACAGTGGGTGCGTTCGTTTGATGATGTTGAATGCACGCGAAGTGGTTTTAACCACGAGTGAAATTAACCTAGATAAATATTATTATGGTTCGGTAAGTAAACGGATTTTATTAATCTTTTTTAGTAGGATTGTTGGGTGTATTTTTGTGAGTTTAAGGCTATTTTCTAACCTTAAAAATGTTATTTTTAAGCATTTTTAATTGATTTTTAATTAAAATAAATAAATAAAAATAATAAAAAAATTTGATTTTTTTGACCGTTGACCGTTGACCATTGACCGTTGACTGTTGACTTTGACCGGTTCGAATTGTTTATGTGTGCGCTGAGTGAGGCTCGAACCCGAGACTTCCCGTACGCGTGCACGCAGCTCTACCAACTGAGCTACGTGTCTAACCCGATATATTTCTGTTTTTAATTATATATATATTAATTAGCTTAAACAGAAAATCCTTTATTTTCTAAAAAAGATTTTAATCCAAGACTCGGTGCGCTCCACAGGTCTCGAACCCGGGACCTGTGGGTTATGCTAACACACAGTCCACCGCTGGACTGTGTGTCCAACTTGTTAATTAAACTGATTTTTATTATACTTAAATACAAACTAAGTATTTTCATTTCTGTCTTATTTTAAAAAGTTAGATAAATGTCTGAGTTGGTGTAGTAGGCCGGACTCGAACTCGTGACGTGCGTTTAAGCATTCACACAGTCAACCACTGGACTGTGTGTATAACTTGGTTATTATTCCGGTTATTAATATACTTAACATATATATGAAATGAATCCGGTTCTGTTAACAAAAAAAATGTTTTTATTAAGGCAGCGTGTGTGGGACAAGATTCGAACTCGAGACGTTAGTGTGTTTAGTGTGCACACAGTCCACCGCTGGACTGTGTGTCTAACCCGAGTTATTTCTTGCTTTTAATTATACTTAAACATTACCGAACATCGTCTTCTTCGTCAGTCTTAACCAGGAACAATGACTGACTGGTTCGAAGTTTTAATCAGGTTTATTTAGCGTGTTTCAGTTAATTACAGTGAGGTTAAATAAAAAGAATGAAGAAATTAGGCGTGAGGTATACCGACTGGCTTCCTCTGTTTTTCCGGCAGAACTCCGACGACAGCAAACACTTCCGGTGACGTGTGTCCTGCAGCAGCGAGTCTTCAGGAAGCTTGAAAAGGATGAGGGTGACTTCGGTATAAGCTCAAGGGGTTTAGTAAGGCTCAGAAGTGGAGAAACCGGTTTTCCGGCGACAAGCAGAAGATTTCCGGCGAGTGAGTTTTCGCCGAGAAAGGGTGCGGTTTTGAGCGAAAATGTTTGCAGAGGTTCGAGGGGGTATTTATAGGGCAAGTTATCAATGAAATTGGTCCGATTTCCGACTTGATTCGTCGGTTATAAAATCTCCGGCGGTTATGACTTGTGTCGCGGACTCAGGCGTCGGTTATAACCGATGTCTTAGTAAATGTTTACGTTATAACTGAAAATGTCGTTAATTCTTGGCGAGATCGCCGGGATTTCCGACGACTGAACTTTGGGCGCCGGTTTTGAATTCGAAAAAGACATGTTATGAATTAAATGATCTTAATAGTTAACAAAAGATACAAGTGGCGCAATGGTTTAAGTGTTGAATGTTAAGTTTGTGTTGACCCGGCGACTGACTCGGGTTCGAAACCCGGCAGGGCCAAAACATTTTTATTTTCTTATTTTTAACAGTTTTTCAAAACTAATTATATATCCCCATATAATAATTAATTATGTATCGTTTAAAATTATTTTGGGCATTAAATTCGCAACGAAATTTTTAACTGATTGTTCGGTTAATAAACGGAGTGGGTTTGGTAAAATCTGTTTTTTGACGGATGTTACATATCCCTCATCACTCCATTCCACCATATTAACGCTCTCTTTTCAAATACGCTTGAAGCAAACTCAACCTTACGCTCATTCGGACATTGCACGTGACGAAAAGTGTTCTCGAGACTCTCAAACCACTGTAGGAGCGCAGTTGCTCCCTCAGAACCACTAAACATGAGCGGTTTAGCCGAGTTAAACAGCTTAAAGCTGCACCATGCAGGTGCATTATTGTTAGTGTTGGCTTGGTTCATCTGAGTTACAAGATTTGGTAGTACAGCAGCAATCTGCTGAGCTATCATAGCTGCCATGGCGGCGTTAAGATTTAATTGGGTCTCGTCTAGGAGGCATTCTTAAAAGAAAGTAAACATGAAAGGAAACGAGTGAGATGAATGTTGGATAACCAAAACGAGATGATAAAATATCGACAAATGTAAGGATGGTGGTCATTCGTTTGTTCCTTCAAAACAAATAAACAACACACAGTAACTAATCAAAGTAAATGGGTCTTTATAATGTATCTCGAAGACATGCTTTAGCCTATAAGTGGACACCTACCCCAAGAGTTCCCAGGTAAGAGTGACTGGTCCGATAATGCGGATTTATACGAACACTTTAGCCTTAGACAGAAAACTCAGGATACAGGCATCCACCCTTCCAGATTGCACGTTTTCACATTAATAAGACCCAAACTTTGACGAGATCTTGAAAACTTTGAAAGGCATTAAGCCAAAAACAAATCATCTAATGATAGATGATTATTTTCAAAACCGAATTGAAATTTATGGATTTGTTTTTGGTAATCACCTAAGGATAGGTGATGGTAGTGTTTTGAATTCCAAACGCAAGTAAACTCACGTTGGGGTCCTAGAAAGGTTATAGACTAGGTCAAAGCATTACTAATAACCTAATTCCCTATAACCATTAGCTCTGATACCAATCTTTTATGTCACACCCCGACCACGTAAAACAACAAACCGTGGCGTAAACGTCGGGGAGTGTCGTGACATAATTTTTGTTTCAATAACCATGGCACATAAGTTGAGTTTCATTGATTAATATTGTTTACATTGTCTTGGATAAAAACGGAAAAAAACAAAAGTTAAGCTACTATTCTGATTTTATAGTCACTAAGGCCAAGTCCGCCCTAACTGTAGCAAACTTGACATCAAACATTTGCACCTTAAACATATGTGAAAATAAAGTCAGCAAAAAAATGCCGATGAGTACATAGGTTTTGTGTTGATGCTTCATGGCTTTGATTAGTTTAAGAAAAGTTTAAAGTAATACAAAAGTTGCCATGAACCATAAAAAGTTTCTTTTATAAAACCCATATGAGAAATCGATATGATATAAAAGAAATAATATATGGTTAAATAGATAGCCAAAAGTAAGTTTTTGACTTGTGTAAAATGTCATGTCTTGTATTTTGTTTAAAATGATTTCGATAACGCCACGATATGTAAGGTAATAAAAGCACTTATATATAGGAAGTACCATCGTCGTATCCACTATGCTTTTATCATATCACATAAGTCACGTTATTTAAATCACTCTCACCATAAACTAATAATCAAATGTCGAGTAAATAAATTTCGTGCGAACAAATGTCATATAAACAATGTCGAGTAAAAAACATTGAGTTTTATAAACCATTTGCCTTTATTGTTAAGACATATATTATAGGTTGTTGGCGAATACATTCAAGCCTTGTTGACTGACGGATAAACCCCTATCCGGTCAAGGGTTTATCAGTGTTCATCAGATTCTGTCATTCCCTAAGGTCACTTCCAAACAAACCTAGGAAGCGGGAACGGAATTGTCAATCCTGTGGTACCATTACACACTATCATTCGGCGTGATCAATGGTAATGAATGTATCATTGCCGAGTTCAACGCACCAAAATGTCAAATAATAATGTAAGCATGTCTTAAAAATATGTCTTTAAACATGTCAAATGTCTTTTAAAAATATTTTTGAAAACCATGTACTAGTATGCTAGGTCAACATACATAGCAAAAATGTCTTTGAAAAAGCAAGGTGTTAATTATGCAAATCAACATGTAAATCAAATGCAATAAAAGTCATGTGGTATACGTACTAGTAATCAAAGCATGTAATATGTCATGAAAACACGAAAGTAATCATAGGCACAATATGTTTCACCCCAAAACATTTGAAAACGTAAAAGAGGGGGCTATGTACTCACTTGAGATTTGCAAGTATCATTGATCTAGTGAACTAACAAAGCACGGAAAGTCAAGGAATCAAGTGGCACCTAGTATGGAATCACTATGTTAATAAATCGGAACCTAAATAAGGAGATCGGATAAAATGAGGTTTTGTAAACCAAATGAGTGTTGGAACTCATATGATGTGGTTTAACAAAGCCTACATTCTGATTTGAAAGCAATCCTAAGTGCTTATGACCCGTTACGACTCGTTAAGGTAGTTTAAGCTACTTTAACGTGTTGTTTGCGCAAAAGCGCATTCGGATGGTCTAGCTAGTCCTATGATAAGTCTTATATGCCTAAACATGTTTAATAATGTTGCACAATCAGTTAAGTGTCAAAATTTAGGTTACGTATGCTTAGATTGAATTCATGCGCAAAAAGGGCATTTTGGTCATTTTCTTAAGGCATATAAACTACCTATCATACAACTACTTAAACGAAGTAACCGTAAGGTATAACCCCTGTAGGTTATTCCTTATACAACTATCGCCACAAAATATGTTTGTTCGGATCCTAATGATCGGCCATACGGGTCAGGTTTGAAAGTCTAAGCGGTTGTCGAGACCGCTTGACCTACAACCCTAACTAAGCACTAAACTAGAAGTGACGAGTTAGACATGCCAAAACATGTCTAACGTAAGTTTTAAAATGTTTTGATATCAAAACAAAGTGTTTTGATACCCGGAATACTTCCGTCGGATAATGCGCATTTATCGCATTATTGACCGAAACTTTGACTCGTCACAACAACTAGTTAACGTGGTAATCAGTTGGTATCGTCGCAAGGGCTGTAACCATCGTGATTACAATCATGTTGCAAAGTTCAAATAAACATTGCATAGTTCCATCCGTATGGGGTCCATGCTTATGGTCCGTAAGCACCCCTGCAAAGACCAAGTTTCTCAAAATGGTAGAACAGGCCCCTAAACTTGATTTGTCGCGTTTAGGCACTTCTAACACCCGTTATCCTCATTTTCAAGCTTCATGAAGATGAGAAAACATAGGGAACTTGAAAAATGCTCAGAAATGTTTCAGATGTCAGTTCGTTCGGTTGTACGGTTGCGGTTTTCGGTTAATTACCACGAAAATCGTAACGAACGCGCAAATGACCGTAAATGCGTAACGAATGACATTTTTGCATTCCAATCACTAAAATATGATATCTTAATGATAAAAAAAAATTTTGGATGTCCGTACATGTTCCGGATAGCGAAATACGCGAATTGACATAGTCTCGCAGATTTTGCAAAATAGCCCCTAGAGCTGAATAAACATGTTTTTGGCATACCGACCCTTCAAAACTTATTTCTAAGTTATATTAGGGTTATCTAAGGTATGTTCAACTTATTCCCTTGTCCCGGAGCATACGTTGCATTACACTGATTAAATTTACGTAACGGTTTGCGATTTCACATCCAGAAAATGTTTAAGGGATCGGATTTAAACAACGATTAAAAATACAAAAATGTCATAAGTAAATATACAAAACTCATAAAATATAACACAAAATTTTTATTGATATAACATTTTCGGTAAAAATACAAGGGTCGGAAAGCACAGATGTCACAACTTGAGGGTTTTATGTTATCTTGGACCATTATGTGACTGTGTGATTATTTGTTATCTGTTTATTGAATGCAATGGACGAGACGAGTACATTCATTAACTATATTTGAGCCTACCAGGAGTATATTATGGTGTTAAAGGTGACGAACTTGATGCCATAGGTATGTTGACCCGTCTCCAATGCATGAGATGCTCATGGTACATGGGATGTACCTCGTGGACGATAGAAATTGTGTATGTATGGTTAGGCTTGAATGTACACCCCTTTTTGTTAGCTATGGATTTACACTAAGTTCCTAAAGTATAACATAGTGCCGTACAAAACAATTTTTATACACTCGATGACATTTTAAAGATTCATAAATTCTAAAGGTTGAATACCTTAAGATGCTTTGAATGTCCTTGTTTACGCTTTGGATCCCCCAAACATTCCCAACACCAAATGATGCACCATATCTTTGGAATCTCGAGCTTTGTTATCATTCAATTATTCCAAACTCACTCTCCGGTCTCCTTCGAATAAATTTCAGGATGAAATTTTCTAAAGTAGAGGAGACTGTAACCCTGGTGTCAAAATCTCGGGCCTTTAAAAACTTTTTTCGTTGAAGGCTTTCCGATAATTGATACTTAAACGTAACCTGTTTAATGTAACGTACGCACCAGGACGAGGACATAGGCTAAACATACCCTAAATATCCTTTACATAACTTAGAAATAAGTTTTAAAGGGTTTGGTATGTCAATAACAAGCCTATTCGATCACAGAGACTATTTATGACAAACTATGAAAGTCTGCCAATTCTCGTAGCGATGCACATTCCGAAACAATGAAACAAGATTAACATGCCTTAAATACCCTTTACATAACTTAGATATAAGTTTTGAGGGCTTCTGTATGGCAAAAACACGCTATTTTAACTTCAGGGACTATTTTTCAAATTCTCCGAAACTATGCCAATTCGCGTATTTTGCTATCCGAAACATGCACGAACATCCAAAAATTTTTTTAATCATTAAAATATAGTATTTTAGTGATTGAAATACAAAAATATCATTCGTCACGCATTTACGGTCATTTGCGCGTTCGTTACGACTTTAGTTGTAATTAACCGAAAACCGCAACCGTACGACCAAACAAACCGACACCCGGGACATTTTTGGACATATTTCAAGTTTCCTATGCTTATTCATCCTTATGGAGCTTAGAAATAGGGTTGACGGGTGTTAGAAACAACGAAACACGACAAAACAACTCCAGGGGCCAAAACTGTCATTTTTGGAAACTTAGCCCCTGCAAGGCCTTACGGACCGTAAGGCAAAACCTCTTATGGTCTATAAGAGGTCCCCAGCTCAGAAGAATGTTGCTGCTACTTGGCAGCTTCTTGATACACTTCTTGGACACCTAGAACTCGAACTTGCCACCCATTCTCCTGCATCTAACAAGTGTTATGACACTAATCCAAACCCTTGATGACTCATGGACACTTGCAATGACCTTGTTGATCCAAGAACTCTATAAATACCATCTTCATCATCACATTTGAAGTTTTGCAACATCCATTCTTGCTCTCATCTGCCTTTCTCTAAAGTTGCAACCATTTGTGAAGCTTTCTCCTGAGATTTCTTGGCTGCTAAGAGTGTAAGTGTTCCATTCATGCCTTGTTCAATTCTTTTAGCTTAAATGAGCTAAAAGTCTAACATTTTGGCTTTTATTTGACTTTCAGTTCTGACCATGATTTGGTCCAAACAAAGTTCAATTGAACTTTGCAGTATGGTCATAATCATGATGGTTATGGTCCTTAGTGATCATGCCTGCTGAATTACATGTTTACTAGTCGTAGTGACGAGTCAAAGTTTAGGTCAATAATATGCAAAGTGCGCATTATCCGACGAAACTATTTTCGTGTATCAAAACACTTTGTTTTGATACCAAATCAGTTTTATAAACTTAGTTAGACATGTTTGACATGTCTAACTCGTCACTTTTAGTTTAGTACTTGTTTAGGGTCGTAAGTCGAGCGGTCTTGACCACCGCTTTGACTTTCGAATCCGACCCGTTTGGTCACCTTTAGGATCCGACCAAGCCCATTATTATGACCATAGTATTATAGGGAATAACCCTCTGAGGTTATACCATATGGTCATACCGTTTGGTTAGTCAAATGACAAGTCGACTATGTATTCCTTAAAATGCCGAATATGCCGTTTTTGCACATAAATTAGTTTTAAACATATAAGAACAATGTTTTGACATCTAAACTGAATTTACAACTTATATAAACTAATTTTGGCATATTAGACGTGTCATAGGACATATTTACCATCCGAACCCATAGTTACGTTTTTTACCCGTTAAAGTGGCGTAAACCACTTTAGCAAGCCGTAACGAGCCAAAACACTTTGAAATACTTCCAATTCAGAAAGTTTGATATTATAAGTCATATTATACAAGATCCAAATCTTGTTCGGTTCATATACCTCATTCTATTCGATGTCTCGTTTTCAAGTTTCGACACACTAACATGTAGTTATCCGATACACTAGGAACCACTTCAACACTTGAACTCTTGATCCTTTGAGCTTTGTTATATCATTTGAACAAGAGCTATACGCAATCCCATGCGAGTACTTAGCTCCCCTCTTTTACTTTTTTCAAATGTTTTTGGGATGATTCATATGTGTAATCAATTTTTCACAATGTATGGCAATTATGTGTTTACTAAGTGTATTTATATGTAATATTCCTTTTATACAAGACATGACAATTGGGGACACGAAACAAATCCTTAAAGTTTCTTTCTATCTTCATAGATTGATTCTTGTAGGATATTTTTTTGCAGTCTTAAATCTTTCTATCTTTATAGTAAGATTTCTAAGAAGTACTTTACAAGACAATGGTTATGGTTTATGCCTAGAATTGTTGGTGATTTAGATAACGAAACTAGAGTAACATAATAAGGACATGGTGGATACGCCGCAGGTACTCCTATATATAAGTGTGCTTATTGTATTACCCTTCGTAGCCTTATCCGAATCACATTAGGGTTATGATTTTGTGATACAATGAGACAAGACAAGTGACTAAACAAAATCCCTAATGCATCTATCTATCTTTATAGTTAGATACTCGTGGGATGTTTAAAGTACTAATTGGTAGTCCTTTATTGGATTGTGTGTCCTTTAATGCGTATGTGACAAGACTAAACTAAATCCTTAAAGTATCTATCTATCTATCTTCATAGTTAGATTCTTGTAGGATGTTTAAAGTACTAATTGGTAGTCCTTTATTGGATTATGTGTACTTTAAGGCATATTTGACAAGACAATGTGATAAGTTGATGATGATTATGTGGTTATTGTGATTAGTTGTGATTTAGATGACAAGAGTGTAATACCATAAGAACATGGTGGATAGGCCGCTGGTGCTTCCTATATATAAGTGTTCTTGTTGTATTACTCTTTTAGCGTTATCCGAATCACATTAGGATTTTGTGTTCGATTGATTCGAAGTACAATATCCAAATCCTTGTAGAATTCTTACATATTTTTATATGTTAGATTCTTAGAAGGATACCCAAAATATTATTTTAAATCATTGATTTGATTTCTAGTAATACTCACACAAGTTATGACAAGTTTTCAATATTTTTGTTAATAATCCTTGATTGGATTTCTAATAACACACTAACAAGTTTTATGATCAAATTCAAGGCGATTACAATGAACAAAGTATAATTTCAATGGCATAAATATTACTTAGTATTATACAAAACTATTTTGTCACAAGTTTCATAATCAAGTTAATGTATTGCAATACTAAATCTTTTTGCCATTCCTTGGCTTTAAAGAGTCCATTTTCAATAGACAACTCTTGTAGTTGTCGAAGTATTGCAACACTAAACTTTTGCAATTAACTTGGCTAACAAAACTTTGTACTCGCCAACATTGTTTGTTGATGTCTCGTTTCTCACATATGTTTCAGGTTTTAATTATTCAAGCTTGCTGCACTTAGGAATGCATCCGGGCTTTAGAGTTCTTTAATCAAAAGACAACTTCATGTATTCTTTGTATTGTAAAACAATGTTAATAATAGTGAAACAATTTAGTATCAGTTGTGGCTGAGCAATTTGTAACGTGACTCCTCGATATTTTCGCCGTGTGTTGTTGTATTACGCGATCGGGGTGTTACACATTCAAGCCTTTGTTGACTCGTCCTAGACCACCAAAGGGTGTCTTTAAATAGAATAATAAACCACCATAGGGTTTGTTAAAATAACAGTTTCTATCGTTCCCCAAACTTCCCCACAAACACCGGGAATTTTGGTAACGGGGTTGTCAGTCTTGTGGTACCATAACTTACTACTGGTCAGCTTGGCCAACGTTAATGAATGTCATTCTTGTTATGGATACAACGCACCAACAAGTTCATTCACATTATTGAAATCGCATTGTTGTATAAGCCATAGTCTTTGTTTTTGGAAAACTTTAAACGCATTTAGCACATAAGAATCACCCGAAAATATTTGCAAAACATAAAAAGAGGGGAGCTATGTACTCACTTGGGATTGCTAGTATGTCCTTTGTTATCAATGATCAAACAAACTCAAGAGTCCAAGAATTCAAGCGTGTCCTAAAATCGGATAACTATGTAAATGTCGGGACTTTAATCCGAGGATTCGGATAGATTGAAGTCTTATAAACTAAATGAGTGTTGGAACTCATATGAAAAAGCTTAGTAAAGTTAACATTCTAATTTGGAAATGATCCTAAGTACTTTGGACTCGTTATGGCTCGTTAAGGTAGTTTACGCTACTTTAGCGTGTCATTTGCGTAAATTTGTGTTCGGATAGTTAGATATGTCCTATGATAAGTCTTTTATGCCAAAATAAGTTTAATATAGTTGCAACATCAGTTTATATGTCAAAATGTTGGTTACATATGCTTAAAATTGATTTATGCGCAAAAAAGGCGTTTTGGTCATTTTTAAAGGCAAAGCTAGCGACTTAACATGACACTAACCAAATAACGTGACATAAGGTATAACCTCAGAGGGTCACTCCCTATATAACTTGTTGGAATCGTATGCCCAAGACACATATTAAATTAATGTGGCTAGTACATTATGATCTAAGTCGGGTCATACCCCATAACAAGCTAGACAAACACCTATAATATTTATTTTATGATATGATCAAACAAATAAATATTAACACTTAGAAAAATTTAGAAATTGGTTTTCTAAATAATTGCACTTGAGAAACAAATAAATTATATGGATAATTTATTTCTGAGAAAATAGTTATTTAAAAGGTTAAATAACATTTTAAATGTTGAGAAGTGTTGTAAAAACTTGTGTTGCATGTTTATAAAAATTAACAAATAAATTACAATGGATTAAATGGCTTATTAAAAGTTGAGATTTGAGTGGGAGACACCCCACATGGCCGCCACCCTAGCCCTCCAATGGGAGGGTTTCTTCCTTTCATCAAAACATACAATCTCTTCTTTCAAGGTTACACTTCTCTAGAAAACTTTTATATATTCTTTCTCAAAGAAAAAAAAAAGGTGCAAAAAAAACTCCTTCTTTTCCCTTTGAATTTTCAGCCAAGGTGTGTTCAAGGAGGTGTTCAAGTTTTTTTTTAAGTGTAAAAATCCTAGCCATCTCAAGGTGTTTATTGGAAAGCTTGGGGTATACAAGCTTGAGGTCTTCTCCTTTGAAGATTAACATTCAAGAAGCATCATCTTTTTCACCTACTTCTTCTTTGAAAGGTAGTACTCTAAAACACCCTATGGTTGCATTTTTAGTAGCATGCATGTTCATATATGGATCTGGGTTTTGATTTTTGAAAATAAATAAGTTTTGTATAAACACAATAACATGTTTTAAACTCTATATTCTGCTGCATTTTTTATTTATATGGATAAAATGACTTTGATAAACATGTGAAAACCCCAACGTAACTATGGTCACAAATATGTGTTTGGTCGGATCCTAAGATCGACCAAACAGGTCAGATTTGAAAGTCAAAGCGGTGGTCAAGACCGCTCGACTTACGACCCTAAATAAGCACTAAACTAAAAGTGACTAGTTGGACATGTCAAAACATGTCTAACTAAGTTATAAAAATGTTTTGGTATCAAAACTTAGTGTTTTGATACGGGAAAATAGTTCCGTCGTAAAATGCACAAAAAGCGCATTTTTGACCGAAACATTGACTCGTCACTTCGACTAGTAAACGTAATAAGTAGACGTGATCGCTATGGATCATAACCTTCGTGATTACGATCACTTTGCAAATTTCAATTGAACTTTGACTTGACCAAAAATGGTCATAACCGAAAGTCAAACAGAAAGTCAATTGTTTGACTTTTCGTTCATAATAGCCAAAATAAAAGAACAAGACTAGGTAGAACACTTACTTGTGTTCTAGGATGAAGAATGCTCAGATGGGAGGCCTCCACAAGGTGGTAGCACTCCAACTTAGAGCAAGAAGAAGAAGAAAAAGAAATGAGCAAAGAAAATGGCCAAAATGGCTAGCTATTTATAGTAGTTTGGAGGTTCTAGGATCATTACACATGTCCCATGTGTTGGCATGATCCTAGGGAGGTCCTAACAGGTGTCAATTGCAGGTACAAAGCTGACAAGTTTGAGATCTTGGAGGCCAAGCAATGAAACAAGAAGCTTCCATATAATCTGCTGTGCTAGTGAGGTCTTATGGACCGTATGGTGTGTGGGCTTATGGTCCGTAAGCCTATGACCTGGGCAGCATTTTCGAAAAATGGCATGCATGGCCCCGTTACTTATTTTGTCGCGTTTTGGCACTTCTAACACCCGTTAACCATATTTTTAAGCTTTATAAGGATGATAAAGCTTAGGGAACTTGAAATATGCCAGGAAATGTCATGAATTTTGGTTCATTCGGTTGTACGGTTGCGTTTTTCGTTTAATTGCGACGAACGCTTTAATTAACGTGAAAACGACCGTAATTACGTAACGAATGATATTTTTGCATTCCCATCACTAAAATACAAGATTTTAATGATTACAAAAATTTTTGAATGTGCGTACGTGTTCCATATTAAGAAATACGCGAATCCGCATACTTTCGCAGAATTTGCAAAATAGTCCCTGAGCTTGAATAAACTTGTTTTTGCCATACCAAATCCTCCAAACTTATTTCTAAGTTATGTATAGGATATTTAGGGTATGTTTAGCTTGTGTCATTGTTTCAGAGTGTACGTCACGTTAAACTGATTACGTTTGCGTAACAGTTTGCGATTTCACTTCTAGAAGTTGTTTGAGAGTTTGGAATCGTGCAAGATTTGAATATGTGCAATTGTCATGATAAAAATACAAATCTTGGAAATAAAAATACAAAATTTCTTTGATCGATAAATTATTTGGATATCGTTACATGGTCGAATCACCACAAATGTCACACATGACATGAAAGCCGTACCTTCTACCTATCATCAATGTGTCAAGATCCCTACTCCTTGGGGAGTAGTAAAAATTGAAAGTGACCAACAGGAGGCAAAGGAATGCTACTAAAGCCTCAACAAAATCCTGGGCAAGAGAGCATTTAAGGATACAACCACAGGATATCATGGAGGCGTAGACCAGGATGTCAAAAAATTTATCATAGATTAAAATAATTCGGATATCTCGGTGCTTGTAGGAACCAATATCCCTCAGGATATTGAAAAACAACTCACTAACTTTCTGAAATGCAGGATGACCACGTTTGCATGGAAGCATGAGGATATGACATGTATATCGAAAGATATCATAACTCATAAACTTGGAATTGATAAGTCTTTCGGCCTGTTCAACAAAAAAGAAGGTGGTTTGCTCCGGAAAGGAATGCCATCATACAAAAGGAGGTAGAAAGATTATTGAAGTCCAAGACAATTAAGGAGGTTAAATTCCCTATGTGGCTAGCAAATGTGGTGGTGGTCCAAAAGAAGAATGGAAAGTGGAGAGTCTGTGTTGACTACACAGATCTTAACAAAGCTTGTCCAAAAGACCCATTTTCACTATCTCATATAGATTCCATGGTGGATGCAACTGCAGGACATGAAATGCTGACTTTCATGGATGCATCCTCAGGATTTCAACAAATCCAAATGGAACCATCCGACCAGGAGGATACAGCATTCATGACACCAAAAGGTATATATTGTTATACAGCTATGCCTTTTGGTTTAAAAAATGCAGGTGCAACATAACAGAGGCTGGTCAACATGATGTTCAAGGATAAGCCGACGGACACTATGGAAGTATATATCGATGATATGGTGGTGAAATCCAAGAAAGCAGAGAATCACCTCCAGGATTATGACAAATGGCAAATAACCGGTAATTCCGTACAATCTAATCACCAATTTTATTTATTAATCTCATGCATTTAAACGTAATTTATTTACATAACTGAGTCGTACGGCGTAAAACAAGTATTAGTACAAGCAAATCATGATATAACATTTATTGGTTTTCGTTACAACGCGAAACAATCAAAACTATGTCCTAAAAGTGTTGGTAGAGAGTGTTGGGCGCACTATTCACGGTTGCACTATTCATGCCATCAACCGTTACAGAACAATGAAATAAGACATACTAATGACGTAACTGAGTCCGTATATATACATAGAAACACTACTGAGGAAATACATCTTGCGAGAAAACATAACTTTCCGGTATAAAGTTTAATTCAGAAAATTGTCCGTTTCGTCTAAAAAAATAATAATAACAATATAAAAATAATAATAATAATAATAATAATAATAATAATAACAATTTTAATTCGTCCATAGGACTTGTATATATGGTTGTACATCCTAAATAATCTTAGGGTATCAATGGAGCGTCCAAAATTATAAGCTATCTGTGTTAAATCGTCGTACACATAACTAGTCCGTTATTGACCCGGCGAACTAATAAGCGGTATTTACACCACTATAACAACCAAACGGAAGAGCTAGCGAACTAGTTAGCCATATTTTGATGTCGTAAACGTCTTACATAAACGTCATAGCAACAATGGTAAATTAAAATCATCGCTCCCGGTACTATATTACACCCTTCATATATCACCCGGGTATTAAACCGACGAGCAAACCAGTGGTATTTTTTTACCATCCAAAAATCAACACTCACTAAACTAGTGAACAAGTTAAACCTTATATAAAATCCTTACCATTTATATCCTAATTAACCTAGGTACCCTAAACACCAAAATATCTAGATTTTAAGACTTTTTATAAAAATTCACATATTACCATCCCACCCTTCATTATATACGGCAATGGTGGACCCTATCCACCATGCCTCATGTTGATTTATATTGAAAATCAAGTGAAAGAAGTATGGCATGAGGTTAACTTGTTGACTAGAAGGGTTGGAAGGTTATGCAAGTAAAATACCATCATTTCTCACCATTCCTCATTCAAAAAAAAATTGCGAACTTTTCCCTTCTCTTTTCCCTTGGTCTCGGCAGCCCCTAGATCCCCTTGGATCACCATTTTCAACTTCCTAAAATCACAAAATAGACCTTAAAACCTTGTACAAAGATGACCTAGAAGCATTAAAAGCATGGAGCTTCATTAGAGACCTTCTTGGGAGCTTACTTGTCTTCTTAATCTTCTCTTAATCTAGTGCAAAATTGTAAGACAATCTCTACCATTCTTTAGCTCCTTATTATATATAGATTATGAATGTACTTATTGATCATCTTGAAAACAAATAAAAATCAAACTTAAAAATCCTAACCTAACCATAAAAGTCTACTAAATATTGCTTATTATATGTTGATTTTGTGTATTAGTAATGCCTAGATAGTATAATGATGTTAGTTTTGATAAAGTAAAGTTGTTTAAATGTATGGTCTTGTATTAATAAAAATTATAAATGATGATTTAAACACTTTGGTGTTTAAATCTAAACAAGATCATCACCCTCATGACCCATGCACTTTACTACAACCTAGAAATGATTTATTTCATATAGATGAATTTTTGTAAAGAATAAACACCATGATTTTCACCATAATCATCTTAAAAGGCTAGTAATCAAGGTGGTTAAAGTGGAAAACTTGAACATATGACAAAAAAATGATGTCTTTAAAAGTCTAGTAAAAATGTGAGGATTATTTATTTTAAACAAGTTGTTAAAAATATACATATAAAGTTCATGAAAATGAGGGTAATATGTATGATATCATGCATGCAAAGTTGATGCCTTGAAACTTGATTTGGAAAAAAAATTGATTGTGATTGTGAGCTTAAACATGTTTAAAATACGTTTTTATAACGTGGAAAACGCCATAGTTTTAGGGGAAACTATGGAGAAATTTTCTAAAAATCTAATCGCGATTAAAATGGGATTAAAAGGTGATTAACAAAGTTAAACGCGATTAGTGGTCTTAAACGTCATTATGGAACCCTTGATGAAAATGGTTTAAGTTTTTAATGCATAAAAGTTCTTGAGGACTTAAATATATATCTTTCACAGAAATAAATGATGAAAAACAATAATAAGAGATGTACATAATTTTTGGGCAAAATTATATATATTTTTGGAAAAACTCCTGAGTATATGTATTAGTGTGCTATGTGTATATATTAGATGTACTTAGGTTGAATCAAAATTTCTTGTATGAAACAAGTGTGAGAATACATACGAATACATACTCATATTCCCAAAAGAAATGGCATAAAAATGGAAATAACCAAGTCTTACACATATTACATAAACGGTTAAACGGACGAATAAAATAAAATGGTCAAGGTCGAACTACAAAGGCAAAACTCTAAAGAAATAACAAATATTTTCGACACCGGACAAATAAATATAGCTATGCGTCGCCATAAGCAAAACCCGGAAGTGAAGGTGTATAAAAATTACTAAGTGTTATAAAATATACTTAGTTAAAAATTCATAATTCCCACTAATGGACTCAATTTATGGTAACGGGGTAAGCCAAAATTACATAACACATATGGACTAGGCCCAACCATAAAACTAAGTGGGCTAGGCCCAATCACATAAACTAAGTGGGCTAGGCCCAATGGCATAAACTAAGTGGGCTAGGCCCAATCATATAAACTAAGTGGGCTAGGCCCAATGACATGAACTAAGTGGGCTAGGCCCAATCATGAACTATGTGGGCTAGGCCCAATGGCATGCGTGCAAGGCACGAGGACAAGTGAAGGACAAGGCCTGTTCACACACGATTAAATGTCGGTATCCCTGACCCCAGACCTACCCCTCTTACCGGACCTCCACGACATTACTCCCTGAGCGGTGCTCCTCAACGCATCGAGCAGAGACACCCATCTTTCTTTAGTGGACCCACCTATCACCCGATACACGACCCACATGCTTCCGGATCCTCTCATTGGGTTGTGTCCTCATCCCCTGTTGCACCACCACCCATGTATGCCACCCGCCCTCCATCTCCTGCCCACAGCTTGTACACCCGCATACCTCCACCGGGCATGAGCCCGCCGGACCCTTATCACCCCTCGCATTTTCCTCCATCTACTATGGAGGATAGACAACTAGCGTCCGAGATACAGATCACCATACTTTTCCGCAGGGTTCGAGAGCTGCAGACTGAATTAGCAGCTGTCAGAGCCGTTGTCACTCCACCACCCCCTTCATCACCACTACCACCCCTACCATCCTCACCTCTTCCATCACCACCACCACCACCACTACCACAGTCACCACCCCGCCCTTTCCACCTCAGTAGTATGTTAGTAGTTATCTTTTGGGGATTAGATCTGCGTTTGTGTATACAGCTTTTGGAAGACTTTGGCCAGAAGATCCAGCTTTTGAAGACAACTAATGTCACACCCCGACCCGCAGCGGAATAAAAGTCGGGGCATAATTGGGTTATCACCAAAGCTCATGATATTTACTAAGATGTTTCATATTTATTAAATTCAAATTACAAACTTAAATATCCAAAAACAAAATCCATACAATTACAAAGGAAAATGAAACTATATATTTATTCCAAAGCATTAACTTGTTTATTCTTCTAGGCCATCCTAGGTGTTTCCTGTCTCATCTGGATCACCTGTATCATGTGTAAAACAGGGGAGATTTTGGGTCAACAAAAGTTGGCGAGTGAACCTTGATAAAACATTTTAACAAATTTCTTGTTTTATTTACTAAAGAAAATTCATGCATTAATCACATGTGAACAAAACATATATATGTAAACAATCACAAACCACTTTGGATGAGTATATGACATGAATGATGATGTATTTGAGATCAAGGCTCAATCAAACGGAGCCGATCTAATGAGGCTCCTGATGCTCAACCCGTATCCCACGGGGAACTGATGGGCCTAATGAAATACGTGCACTGAAATGATAAATTCAATCTACATATAATTCACACAACAATCAATACACATTTGATCACGGATATGATGTATGCACAAGTGTTTAAATATAATAAAAGAATAGTACGACACATGATACACCCCAAAACATGATTAAAACGGGGAATTGGTAGAGGTTCACTCACAGTGGGTGCGTTCCTTGATAATGATGAATGCGCACGAATTTATGATTCAACCGGCGAGGGAAACTAATCTAAATAATAACGAAATAATTCGATAAATAAATAATTTTATTTGAGATTAATATTTTTAATTAGTGCTCTTAATGAGATTTTTAAATTTATTTTTATGAGTTTATAGCAAATTTTTAACCTTAGGAATCGTAATTTTAAATATTTTTAAATAATTTTTCAAAAAAATAAGAAAACAAATTTTAAAAAAATGTGTTGACCTTGTCAGGTCTAACCGGGTCTGACAGGTCGGATAGCATGAAATTCAGGTGGCGAGTGAGGTTCGAACCCGTGACCTCTAGTATACGTGCACGCAGCTCTCTACCAATTGAGCTACGTGTCTAACCCAAAATATTCTCTGTTTTAATTATATATATATACTAACTAGCTTTAACCTTATTTAGTTTTTATTAAAAAGGATTTAATATGGCCGAAACTGTTTACAGAACCCGGACTCGAACTCGGGATCTGTGGTTCGAGTGCACACAGCCCAACCAGTTGGGCTGTGTGTCTAATCTGCATAAACACTGCATTAAATAAATTTTATATAAATACTGTGAATTGGATCTGAATAAGTTTAAAAAGTGTTGGCTTTATTTCAGAAAATCGGTAACATGTGCGACTAACTAGAGACGTGTGCTTTGTAATTGCACACAGTCCACCGCTGGACTGTGTGTCTAACCCGGTTAAATACCCGTTTTTATTTATATTAAAACATTAACTTAACTTCGTCTTCTTCACCATTCAACAATCCCGACCATGATTCCGACAGAATAAACTGATTAAACAGTTTTGATTACTGTTTTGAGCTGTAATTTACTAAACAAGAGATAGCAAGGAGGTTTAGATGATTATACCGGTTTGGAGAACTACGGTTTTCTGGTTTAGAAATTCCGACGATATTCCGGCGAGTGCGAAAATCTCCGGCGACGTGCTTTGAAAGGAACAAATCTTCAGGAAGAGAGTGGGGTTCTGAGCAAAATGTTTACAAGAAGTTTGAGTGGGTATTTATAAGGGGGACAGGCCGATTGGTTTCGAATTAGAGGCCAAAATTCGCGGTCAATAATTTCAATTCTCAAAGGAAACGGTTTTGACTAAATTGAGTGTTAAGCAACGGTTATAACTGATGTCGAAATCAGTTTACGCGTTTCAGTCAAGGAAAGTAGCAAAATTTTCGGAGTCTCAGTCTTTGCCGTCGATTTCGAGTTGTGGGTTTTGCTGGTTTACGAGTTTTGACGTAACCATAAATGTTATTTGTTTAGGTATTTGAACACAAAACTGTGTGTGGCGGAGTGGTGTGATGTGTGTGTGTCCACGCGGGAGACCCTCGAGACCCGGCTACCCTGTTCTGTTCTTTTATTTAATTTTATTATTATTATTTATTAATTATGGTTTTTTAAAATTCTATAATATTTATTTATTATGAAATATTTAAAATAATCGGCACAATAAATACGCAACGAACTTTTAACCGAATATTTGATTATTAAACGAAGCGGGTTTTGAACCCGTTTTTCATAAATGTTACAGTATCCCCTACTTTTAGGAATTTCGTCCCGAAATTTAAGTAGTAGTGGTAATCGGAAAAAGATGCGGGCATTTTTCGCGCATTGAGTCTTCACGTTCCCAAGTAAACTCGGGTCTTCGCTTTTACTCCCAACGTACCCTGACAATTGGAATACGACTTCGCCTTAAACGCTTCTCTCCGAAATCCATGATTTCTACTGGTCTTTCAACGAAGTGCATCGATTCATCGACTTGAATGTCTTCTAGAGGAATATGGAGGTTTTCATTGTCACACCCTCAATTTCCACTTGCGGAGTTTTACCGCGAGGCGTGTGAACAAACCAGAATCTGAAACACTAGTACGTCGAACGACTCTATATGATTTGATGATACGTTTTCCAAAATCATTTGTTGTAGATTTTATATTGTCTAAATTAGTTACCAATATTTAGCATTAGTTTTTAAAGTTGAGCGGAAGCATAAAATAAATAGTGAAGCGGGCGCCAACACAAACGCCAAAACAAATGAAAAACCCCAAAACAATATTTATAATTGAGACTCGATAAAAGATGTCTTGTTCAATGCATGTGAGTGCACCTAGAGCTCCTAGCGTCCTGAGAAACATGTAAAGAAACAAGTGTCAACATTAAAGATGAGTGAGTTCACAGGTTTTCATAAATTCGTTTGTTCGGTTATAGTTTGTTTTCCCCGTTATCCCTAACCCGGGATAACGATTTAGTCCATTATTCCCAACCCGGAATAATAAGTTGTTGCTTCCATTATCCTCAACCCGGGATAATATAGTTGTTGTTTCCATTATTCCAACCCGGAATAACAAGTTGTTGTTTCCATTATCCTCAACCCGGGATAATATAGTTGTTTCCATTATCCTCAACCCGGGATAATATAGTTGTTTCGTAATTAAGTTCAATGTTAACATATATAGGTAGCTAGCCTAAAGTCATGTCACGTAAGAGTTCGCGATCGAAGCTGACTGTTGTGCCTCCGTGTTGCCAGGCCTATCACTGACCATGGCGAAGTTAGGCCAAATTATTCACCCGTTGACCTTACCCGGTCGGCTAGGGCGACTAGCTCGGATGGAGCTTGTCGGGCCCAGTAGTACTACTTATAATTCCCCCGCTATTAAACCCAATACTAACGATTCGAGAGATTGACGAGGACTTAAGTGATAAAGCTGCTTAGTGACCATAACATTACATTAACATCAACTTAGTTACCGAATAGTTATGTGACGTTAATTTCGTATCACGTAAAGAGATTGAGTTTGAAGAGTGTATACATGTTTCTCCCCCTGTTGTTTAAAAACCGGATAAAGTTAGGGGCCGTGAACTCACCTTTTGTTGCTCGGTTAGTGTAGCAAAGAAGTTCTAAAGGATGGGACCGCTAATTGCATCCTAACAAACCAATTGATTTCACGTCAGTGTGTGAACACACCAATACAAATTCTATACTTAATTTACGCACAAAGTGATACACACAAACAACATATCTAACACTCAAACATGCATGCAAGTATCCTCATGTGAACCTAATGATTAAAACAACTTATCATAAACATAAACCAATCCATGCCACAATTTGGTGCACACAATCACAAGTTATCAAATTTCAGCTTAACTCTCATAATTCAGCTGTTTTCTAGGATTTTTATAAAATAGTTCCAACATTCCAAAAATTCCAATATTTTTACAGCAGGTGCCACTTATACTTTAGAAATTTATATAAATTTTCTAAGTCCTAAATCTTTACCAATTAACCATAAATATTAATATACTAGGCTGTAGTCAGATTTATCGCTTTCTGACTGCAGTCCACGGAAGAATTTATTTAAAAATCACTGATCGTCCAATTAACAAAATTCCAGTTGGAGTTGCCCGGAAATTTCCATACCTAGTTGCTGTACAAAATTCATGACTCAACTCTCTACTGATTTTAAAATCCAACTTGATAAACAACCAACAAAATTTCAGAATTTTCACAGCTTTAGTTACTGAACTTATTTGGCCCTTTAAAAATATCAAACGACTTCAGAAAATTATGAATCCAGCGCCCTTAGATTCTCTATTCAAATCTCTACGTTCTAGACATCAGAAAATCCGTTTTTCGACAACTAATGACCGAGTTACAGCCAGATGAAGTTGGCTGTAGCTATTACTCAGCATCCTGTTTCAGCATATTGTTACCATTAATTCGCACAATCTGTCAATATTATTAACCTAGGCGATCAAGAACCGGTTTTTCTAATCATAATTCAATACCTATAACATATCCATGCAACTCTAATTCGCACCTCTAGTTTTTATAAACAAAACACAGCCTATAATATTCAGCTTTCAAACAACATTAGTTGCAATCTAGCATTAACAAATCCGCAAACAATCATTCATCTCCTTCAATCATGCAATCCGAGAACAACAAAATCAAAACACATGTATCCGAATATGATCTAGTAACATATGATAAATTCTAATCTTTTAATGATAAGGTAAACGAACCGTGAGTAAAATAAGGAACCGGTGATCAAAGATGCTTGCGACCGAGAGGATGATGATGGAGTAGGCTGTTTTGTTGATCGAATAGAGGTGAACAAGGACTGATCTCGCGACTGAATGGAGGTGAACAAGGGCTGTTTGCGGTTGAATGGAATGAAGGATCGGCTGTTCGCGATCGGGAGATGAAGATGGCGAGGGCTGCTGCTGCTGCGACCGAGAGGAAAGCAAGAGTAAGGCAGCCGACGGCTGTTTTGCTTGTTAGGCTTTTGGAGTTGTGAAAAAAATAGCATGCATGGGTGTGCGTATATATAGCGCAAGGAGAGATAGGGTTTAGGTTTGGATTTGAATTCGTGGCCGAGGAACTAGGGTGGGTCGGTTTGGTTTGGGTTTGATCTTGCGGCCGAATAGTTTTAGTTTAAGGTTTAGGTTTGATCTCGGTTTGGGTTTGCGGTTTGGGTTGCACACGGCCGAGAATGGTTTGAGTTCTAAACTTGGTTAATTCCTATAGTCACAAGGAATCAAAGTTGGTTCGTGTCGCGGTTCGGTTCGTGCACATATTTGCCATGATTATTCTATAACCAAAATAATCACATAATCACACATCACGTATTTACTAACTCGTACACGTTGATACATAGCATATAATTCACTCGACAAGTATTACGTTTAAGTTATTCGAAAAACCCGGGATGTCACATTATCCCCATGTTGAAAGAATTTTCGTCCCGAAAATTGAGTAAACGCGGTTTCGAATGTAGCGTACATGTTTAGAGTGCCACGCACAAAGAGTTAGTTCATTTATGATGGTATGCGAAGTTACAAGAAGTTCCCAAGTGCCATGCACAAGGACTTAGTTAACAATAGTACGCAAAAGTATGTGAAATTTCCAGGTTGTCACATCATCCCCATGTTGAAAGAATTTTCGTCCCGAAAATTTAGTTACTGGTATCGTTAGTTTGCTGCTCAGTTGCGAAGAGGTGTGGGTATTTGCTTTTCATTTGATCCTCTCTTTCCCACGTGAACTCCGGTCCATGCTTAGAGTCCCAACGAACCTTAACAATTGGAATCTTGCTATGCCTTCGAGTCTTGATCTCACGATCCATGATCTCGATAGGCTGTTCCACAAAGTGCAGTTGTTCATCCACTTGGATCTCATCCAATGGAATGACTAGGGTTTCATCTGATAGACATTTCTTCAGATTTGACACGTGAAACACGTTGTGAACTCCACTGAGTTCGGCAGGAAGATCTAATTGATAAGCTACGGGTCCAATACGTTTCAAGATCACAAACGGACCTACGTAACGTGGGTTTAGTTTGCCCCGTTTTCCGAAGCGGATTACACCCTTCCAGGGTGACACCTTTAGTAGGACGCGATCGCCTACTTGAAATTCAAGCGGTTTGCGTCGTTGATCAGCGTAGCTTTTCTGTCGATCTCGTGCCGCCGCCATGCGGTTTCTGATTTGTACAATCTTTTCAGTAGCCTCAAGTATTAACTCAGGGCCTGTGAGTTGACTGTCACCGACTTCTGCCCAGCAGACCGGTGATCTACATTTACGACCGTATAATGCCTCAAACGGTGCTGCCGAAATACTCGTATGATAACTGTTGTTATATGAGAATTCCACTAAAGGCAGGTGGATTTCCCAACTATTTCCGAAGTCTACTACGCATGCCCTAAGCATGTCTTCCAAGGTTTGTGTGGTCCTTTCACTTTGACCATCAGTCTGAGGGTGATAGGTTGTGCTCATATCTAAGCGTGTTCCCAATGCTTTCTGGAGTGACTGCAAGAAGTTTGACGTGAAGCGAGCATCTCTGTCTGAGATGATGGACGTTGGCACTCCGTGCCGAGAAACTACTTCCTTAATGTAGATGCAAGTCAACTTCTCCATCTTATCTGTTTCTTTAATAGCTAGGAAGTGTGCGGACTTAGTTAAACGATCCACGATCACCCAGATGGTATCGCAACCACCCAAGGTTCGCGGGAGTTTAGTGAAGAAATCCATTGAGATCTGATCCCATTTCCACACTGGGATCTCAGGTTGTTGCAGTAGCCCCGATGGTTTTTGATACTCCACCTTGACTTTTGCACAAGTCAAACATTTACTCACGTAGGTGGCTATATCGGCTTTCATGTTGGGCCACCAATACGCAGCTTTAAGGTCTTGATACATCTTATCCGAACCCGGATGGACAGAGTATCGGGATTTGTGAGCTTCATCCATGACTAGCTCTCTGAGTTTTCCGTAGAGAGGTACCCATATGCGATTCATGAAAAACCGGGCTCCATTGGGCTTTACTTCCCAATCGCGTTCCATTTTTCCCACCGATTCAGCCTTGATGTTTTCCTCCTTAACTGCTTCTAACTGGGCGTCGCGTATTTGTTCGGGTAGCCCCGAATGAATAGTGAGTTGTAATTCTCGTACGCGACGAGGTTTCAAGTGTTCCTTCCTACTGAGGGCATCAGCTACCACGTAAGCTTTACCCGGGTGATATCGAATGGCACACTCATAATCGTTCAAGAGTTCGACCCAGCGACGCTTTCGCATGTTCAACTCCTTCTGATCAAAGATGTGTTGGAGGCTCTTGTGGTCTGTAAAGATTGTGCACTTCGTTCCATAGAGGTAGTGTCTCCAAATCTTAAGTGCAAACACTACTGCTCCCAATTCCAGGTCATGCGTCGTGTAGTTTTTCTCGTGAACCTTCAGTTGTCGCGACGCATACGCGATGACCTTATCGCGTTGCATGAGTACGCATCCCAATCCCTGAATGGAAGCATCACAATATACTACAAAGTCATATGTCCCTTCCGGGAAGGACAGAATGGGTGCACTGCAAAGTTTCTGTTTCAGCAATTGAAATGCTGCTTCTTGCTTGTCACCCCAAGCATACTTGATGCCTTTCTGGGTGAGGGTAGTAAGCGGTTGTGCGATCTTTGAAAACCCCTCGATGAAACGTCTGTAGTAACCAGCCAATCCCAAAAATTGGCGGATCTCCGTCGGTGTCTTAGGTGCTTCCCAGTTTTTGATGGCTTCAATCTTGGCAGGGTCTACGTGGATACCCCTTTCTTTCACGATATGCCCGAGAAACTGAACTTCCCGAATCCAGAAATCACACTTCGAAAGCTTGGCATATAGTTTTTCCTGTTGAAGTAATCCTAGCAGTAATCGTAGATGTTCAGCATGTTCTTCTTCACTTTTGGAGTAGATGAGTATGTCATCGATGAACACAATGACAAATTTGTCGAGGTATGGTTTACACACGCAGTTCATGAGGTCCATGAACACCGCAGGTGCGTTGGTGAGACCGAAGGGCATGACCAAGAACTCATAATGGCCATACCGAGTGCGAAATGCCGTCTTAGCGATGTCCTCCTCCCTGACGCGTAGCTGGTAGTAACCGGACCGTAAATCAATCTTAGAGTAGTAACTTGACCCTTGAAGTTGGTCGAAGAGATCGTCGATGCGAGGTAACGGGTATCGGTTCTTGATAGTAACCTTGTTTTTCCCTATAGTCGATGCACATGCAGAAAGTCCCGTCCTTCTTCTTGACAAAAAGGACTAGAGCTCCCCATGGCGAAACGCTTGGTCGGATAAATCCTTTTTCTAATAGCTCCTAAAGTTGGGTAGACAGCTCCTGCAGCTCGGCTGGAGCTAGGCGGTACGGAGCCTTGGCGATAGGAGTTGCATTGTTTGCCAATTCGATTTCAAACTCCAATTGTCGATGGGGTGGAAGACCAGGTAGCTCTTCTGGGAATACATCGGAAAAATCACGGACGACAGGGATGTCTTCTATACGTTTCTCGTCCTTAGGCTGTTCGGTAATCAGTGCGAGTAAAGCGAAGGAGTTCTTTCTCCGAAGATACTTCTGCGCTTGCATGTAAGAGATGATGTTGGTGACGGCGCTTGCCTTATCGCCATGTACCGTCAGGATTTCGTTGTTAGAGAGCGGAATACGGATAGATTTTTTGAAGCAGAGAACTTCAGCCCGGACGTCGGATAGCCAGTCCATTCCGACTACCACGTCAAAACTACCCAGGGTAGTTGTCATCAGATCAATGGTAAAAGTGTGACCCGCGAGTTTGAGTTGACAGCCGGATACTATATGGGTCACATCTACAGAATTACCATCGGCTAATTCTATAACATAAGGGGTCTCTAATGGTTTAGGCATGAGATTTAGGTTATTCCTAAAAGACTCAGATATAAAGCTCCTATCCGCACCCGTATCAAAAAGCACAGTAGCAAAATGTTCATTAAGGGGAAACTTACCGGTGACCACGTTCGAGTCGTTTCTTGCCTCTCCGCGGCCCAATGTAAATGCACGACCTTTGGCACCTCCTGTGCCACCGTTCCCATTATTGTTGTTGTTGTTATTGTTGTTGTGGTTATTGTGGTTGTGGTTGTTTCCACCATTATTGTTGTTGTTACGCAACTGTGGGCAGTCTCTTCTGAAGTGTGCAGTACTACCACACTGATGCATCCCCTGTTAATACCCTGTTGCTGACCCTGGGGTTGATTTTGATTCTGTCGAGACATGATTTCCCCACGACAATCCTTTGCCGCATGTCCCATCTTGCCACATCGTTGGCAACGATTTCCGGCACAAGGGCCGTTATGATGGAGATTACAGCGGTTGCACTGCGGCTTTCGACCTGCATAGCCGCTTGCGTTCTGGTTGTTGTTGTTGTTGTTGGCGGGTTGATTTTGGTGACGCCGGTGGCTGTTGTAATGATTGAACCGTTTCTGGTTCCCCTGCTGCGGATGAGATGACGAAGACTGTCGAATAGTTGAGTCTTCAAACTTTCTTTTGTTATCCGGGGCAACTTCAGTTGTACCCCGTGCTGGCAGCTTCTTCTGTTCCACCGCCTTATCGGTGAGTTTGTGAGCCAATCGGATTGCTTGATGTTCAGTTACAGGGTTACTAGCCATTACCATACCCTGAATTCCGGAACCAGACCCCCAAGATAGAACTCGAGTCTTTTCTCCACAGTGTTGGCCAAATCGGGACACAGAAATACCAAGTCATGATGTTTTGCGGTGTAAGCTTCAATTTCAGATCCCACCATCTTGTGGTTCCATAAGGCTTGCTCCAACTGTTGCACTCTGTCTCGTGGACAGTACTCCTCTTTGATTAGGGCCTTGAACTCGGCCCATGCCATTGCATTGGCAGCAATAAGTCCACGCGTTTGGACTTGTGCATTCCACCATGTCAGTGCCCCATCTTCCAGTGTTGAGGCTGCGTACTTGACCTTGTTGGCCTCTAGACAGTTGCACATTTCAAAAACGGATTCAGATTTTTCGATCCAGCGGACCAGTCCAATGGGTCCTTCCGCCCCGAGAATTTGCTTGGTTTCGCATCGAGGAACATCTTATAGGGGTTAAAGCCCCCTCCTGCTGACAGAGAACAGGAAGTCAGCAAGGAATTTTACTAGCCTCACTATTAGATTTTCACACGAAAATTTAATAATGGTTACCTGCCGGTTGGTTCTGAACACCCGCTAAAGCTGCGTTCACGTGCTCTTAAATCATGGCAGCTAGCTCTTCGGGCGTTAAGTTAAGGTTTCCGCGTCGTCCAGTTGCCATTTAGATCTTCGAAACACAACACAAACACACCCCGATAAGTCTATATATCCAATATGGTTATCCTACTTTGTACTTTAATAATTATTAAGTTAGGTCAACTCAATATGTTAAATAGTCAAAAGAAATACTTGATTAACTGAAATTTCAACGTCTTACAAAAATGCAAATCAAACATATGAATTCACTATAAAGTCTCAAGTTTAAACACAAGGGGGAAAATAAATAGACTGAAGGAAAATAAATAAAATAAGCGAGACGTGTCAGTCGTCTACGTCTCCATCCCCCAAGTCACTGTCGTTGCCGTCATCCTGCGCGGCGTTTCCAGCTTCTACAGCTGGGTCCTCCTCCAGATCCTCCTCTGGATCCTCCTCAGGGTCCTCCTCTGGATCCTCTTCCGGATCCTCCTCTACCGGCACTAGAGGGGCCGGTGCTGGTGCAGGTGCTTGATTTTGCTGTAGCTCCTGAATGTTCCAACTATTCTCCAGGACTCTGTCCTCGAGCCAGTCGGCTCTTATCTGCTCAGCACGCAGATCTCTGGCTATGGTGTTACGAGCTATCTTACTCGTATGATGCTCTTCCTCGAGCGAGTCGGTCTTACCTGTAAGTTGTCGGATCATCCATCCTTGTGCTAGGATGGTTTCCTGCATTCTTTCTAACTGTTTTTGTTGTTTATGTATCAGGATTCTAAGTATGTCAATTCCTACTTCTACAGGGTTAACCGGTTCAACCGGTACAGCAATGGTTGGGCGTGACGACGACTCCTCCCCCAGAGCGAGCCTTTTCCTCGCAGCTGAGCGTGTCTCCACGGCATAAGATGGTATGGGTTCCACCATTGGTGCCTTTCCTGGCGCTCTTGGTGGCGTAAGTTTGTCGGATGATGATGATGACGATGAGGATGATGACATTGCCTGTTAGGTCGTGTAGTTAGTTACGAGTTGTTTTCATTTCTTATTATGAAAGCATAATCCACATAACACAGTTGTGGTATATTGCATAACAAGATATAATAGTTCGGTGCCAAACTAAGTCTAGTGTCGTGAAATCAGCTATAGTTTAGGTCTACTTCTAATGCAAACCTGGTTCTCTATAGCTAGTGGCTCTGATACCAATCTGTCACACCCTCAATTTCCACTTGCGGAGTTTTACCGCGAGGCGTGTGAACAAACCAGAATCTGAAACACTAGTACGTCGAACGACTCTATATGATTTGATGATACGTTTTCCAAAATCATTTGTTGTAGATTTTATATTGTCTAAATTAGTCACCAATATTTAGCATTAGTTTTTAAAGTTGAGCGGAAGCATAAAACAAATAGTGAAGCGGGCGCCAACACAAACGCCAAAACAAATGAAAAACCCCAAAACAATATTGATAAATAAGACTCGATAAAAGATGTCTTGTTCAATGCATGTGCGTGCACCTAGAGCTCCTAGCGTCCTGAGAAACATGTAAAGAAACAAGTGTCAACATTAAAGATGAGTGAGTTCACAGGTTTTCATAAATTCGTTTGTTCGGTTATAGTTTGTTTTCCCCGTTATCCCTAACCCGGGATAACGATTTAGTCCATTATTCCCAACCCGGAATAATAAGTTGTTGCTTCCATTATCCTCAACCCGGGATAACGATTTAGTCCATTATTCCCAACCCGGAATAATAAGTTGTTGCTTCCATTATCCTCAACCCGGGATAATATAGTTGTTGTTTCCATTATTCCAACCCGGAATAATAAGTTGTTGTTTCCATTATCCTCAACCCGGGATAATATAGTTGTTTCCATTATCCTCAACCCGGGATAATATAGTTGTTTCGTAATTAAGTTCAATGTTAACATATATAGGTAGCTAGCCTAAAGTCATGTCACGTAAGAGTTCGCGATCGAAGCTGACTGTTGTGCCTCCGTGTTGCCAGGCCTATCACTGACCATGGCGAAGTTAGGCCAAATTATTCACCCGTTGACCATACCCGGTCGGCTAGCGCGACTAGCTCGGATGGGGCTTGTCGGGCCCAGTAGTACTACTTATAATTCCCCCGCTATTAAACCCAATACTAACGATCCGAGAGATTGACGAGGACTTAAGTGATAAAGCTGCTTAGTGACCATAACATTACAATTAACATCAACTTAGTTACCGAATAGTTATGTGACGTTAATTTCGTATCACGTAAAGAGATTGAGTTTGAAGAGTGTATACATGTTTCTCCCCCTGTTGTTTAAAAACCGGATAAAGTTAGGGGCCGTGAACTCACCTTTTGTTGCTCGGTTAGTGTAGCAAAGAAGTTCTAAAGGATGGGACCGCTAATTGCATCCTAACAAACCAATTGATTTCACGTCAGTGTGTGAACACACCAATACAAATTCTATACTTAATTTACGCACAAAGTGATACACACAAACAACATATCTAACACTCAAACATGCATGCAAGTATCCTCATGTGAACCTAATGATTAAAACAACTTATCATAAACATAAACCAATCCATGCCACAATTTGGTGCACACAATCACAAGTTATCAAATTTCAGCTTAACTCTCATAATTCAGCAGTTTTCTAGGATTTTTATAAAATAGTTCCAACATTCCAAAAATTCCAATATTTTTACAGCAGGTGCCATTTATAATGGAGAAATTTATATAAATTTTCCAAGTCCAAAATCTTTACCAATTAACCATAAATATTAATATACTAGGCTGCAGTCAGATTTATCGCTTTCTGACTGCAGTCCACGGAAGAATTTATTTAAAAATTACTGATCATCCAATCAACAAAATTCCAGTTGGAGTTGCCCGGAAATTTCCATACCTAGTTGCTGTACAAAATTCATGACTCAACTCTCTACTGATTTTAAAATCCAACTTGATAAAAAACCAACAAAATTTCAGAATTTTCACAGCTTTAGTTACTGAACTTATTTGGCCCTTTAAAAATATCAAACGACTTCAGAAAATTATGAATCCAGCGCCCTTAGATTTGTTATTCAAATCTCTACGTTCTAGACATCAGAAAATCCGTTTTTTCGACAACTAATGACCGAGTTACAGCCAGATGAGGTCGGCTGTAACTATTACTCAGCATCCTGTTTCAGCATATTGTTACCATTAATTCGCACAATCCGTCAATATTATTAACCTAGGCGATCAAGAACCGGTTTTTCTAATCATAATTCAATACCTATAACATATCCATGCAACTCTAATTCGCACCTCTTGTTTTTATAAACAAAACACAGCCTATAATATTCAGCTTTCAAACAACATTACTTGCAATCTAGCATTAACAAATCCGCAAACAATCATTCATCTCATTCAATCATGCAATCCGAGAACAACAAAATCAAAACACATGTATCCGAATATGATCTAGTAACATATGATAAATTCTAATCTTTTAATGATAAGGTAAACGAACCGTGAGTAAAATAAGGAACCGGTGATCAAAGATGCTTGCGACCAAGAGGATGATGATGGAGTAGGCTGTTTTGTTGATCGAATAGAGGTGAACAAGGACTGATCTCGCGACTGAATGGAGGTGAACAAGGGTTGTTTGCGGTTGAATGGAATGAAGGATCGGCTGTTCGTGATCGGGAGATGAAGATGGCGAGAGCTGCTGCTGCTGCGACCGAGAGGAAAGCAAGAGTAAGGCAGCCGACGGCTGTTTTGCTTGTTAGGGTTTTGGAGTTGTGAAAAAAATAGCATGCATGGGTGTGCGTATATATAGCGCAAGGAGAGATAGTTTGGATTTGAATTCGTGGCCGAGGAACTAGGGTGGGTCGGTTTGGTTTGGGTTTGATCTTGCGGCCGAATAGTTTTAGTTTAAGGTTTAGGTTTGATCTTGGTTTGGGTTTGCGGTTTGGGTTGCACACGGCCGAGAATGGTTTGAGTTCTAAACTTGGTTAATTCCTAGAGTCACAAGGAATCAAAGTTGGTTCATGTCGCGGTTTGGTTCGTGCACATATTTGCCATGATTATTCTATAACCAAAATAATCACATAATCACACATCACGTGTTTACTAACTCGTACACGTTTAATACATAGCATATAATTCACTCGACAAGTATTACGTTTAAGTTATCCGAAAAACCCGGGATGTCACATTCATCGGCGAGGCACTTTTTCAAGTTTGATACGTGGAATGTGGGATGAATTCTGTTGAACTCTTCTGGTAGGTCTAGCTTGTATGCTACCGGACCTACTCTCTCGAGTATCTTGAAAGGTCCTACGTAGCGTGGTGCTAGCTTGCCCTTCTGGCCAAAACGAACCACTCCCTTCCACGGTGATACTTTTAAAAGTACTTGATCACCAATGTCAAACTCCAAGGGTTTTCATCGTTTGTCAGCATAACTCTTTTGACAACTTTGAGCCGCTAGAAGATTGTTTCGAATTTAAGGATCTTGTCGGTTGTTTCTTGAATTAATTCGGGACCGGTGATTTGCACTTCCCCAATTTCGTGCCAACATACTGGTGATCGGCACTTACGACCATATAAAGCTTCGAAAGGAGCCATGCCGATACTTGAATATAGCTATTGTTGTACGAAAACTCGACTAACGGTGGGTGAGCGTCCCAGTTCCCTTTGAAGTCTATGACACATGCTCGAAGCATGTCTTCCAGGGTTTGGATGGTGCGTTCAGATTGCCCGTCAGTTTGAGGGTGAAAGGCGGTGCTAAGGTCTAATCGTGTACCCAAAGCGGTTTGTACGGCTCGCCATGTTCGTGAAGTGAAACGACCATCACGGTCTGAAATGATGCTTAATGGGACACCATGACGGCTTACGATCTCGCTGATGTAGATACGAGCTAACTTCTCGTTCTTGAAGTCCTCGCGAATCGGAATGAAGTGAGATGACTTTGTAAGACGATCGATTATTACCCATATGGTGTCATACCCACTGGAGGTGCGAGGTAACCCGATAATGAAATCCATGGTTATGTTTCCCACTTCCATACAGGTATTTCGGGTTGGACTAGAAGTCCTAAAGGTCTTTGATGTTCAGCTTTTACTTTGGAACAGGTAAGGCACTTGGAAACAAAAACAGCGATATCCTTTTTCATGCCAGGCCACCAGTAGGTGTATCGTAGGTCTTGATACATCTTGTCGGCTCCTGGGTGTACAGAGTATCGTGTTTTGTGCGCCTCATTCATGAGGAAATCACGAAGGTTATCGCGATCAGGAATGCATATGCGGTTTAAATAGTATAGAATACCGTCGGATTTTGTTTCGATTTTGAGTTCAGCTCCACATGACAGCTCATCGCGTACGTCATTTTCTGTTACATAAACATGTTGAGCTGCCCGGATTCGATCTTTGATGTCGGTTATGATTTGCAAACATAGAAGACGAATGGAGTTTGCATAACCTTTTCGACTGAGCGCATCGACTACCATGTTTGCCTTGCCAGGATGATACCGAATTTCACACTCGTAGTCATTGAGAAGTTCGACCCATCTTCGTTGCCTCATATTCAACTCCTTCTGGTTGAAGATATGTTGGAGACTCTTGTGGTCAGTGTATATTTCACACTTGGTACCGTAGAGGTAATGTCTCCATATCTTGAGAGTGAACACAACGGCTCCAAGTTCCAGGTCGTGGGTGGTGTAATTCTTCTCGTGAACCTTGAGTTACCTAGAGGCATAGGCTATCACTTTTCCTCTTTGCATCAATACACAGCCTAGCCCTTGCCCTGATGCGTCGCAATATACCACAAAGTCATCGCAACCCTCAGGGAGTGTGAGGATAGGTGCGTCACAAAGTTTTTACTTTAGAGTTTGGAAGGCCTCCTCTTGCTTAGGTCCCCATATGAAGGGTTTTCCTTTATGAGTCAAGGCCGTGAGTGGTACAGCGATACGGGAAAAGTTGGCAATGAAGCGTCGATAGTAACCAGCCAAACCAAGAAATGACCTAACTTCAGTAGGGGTACGTGGCGCTTGCCATTCCTGTACTGCCTTGATTTTTGAAGGATCGACGTGAATCCCCTTGTCATTGATGACATGTCGAAGGAATTGTACTTCTCCTAACCAGAATTCGCATTTTGAGAACTTAACGTAAAGCTTTTCAGTCCTTAAGAGCGTAAGGATGAGTCGAAAGTGTCGCTCATGATCGCATTTAGACTTGGAGTAGATAAGGATGTCATCGATGAAGACTATGACGAAACGGTCAAGGTAGGGTTTGCATACCCTATTCATTAAATCCATGAAGACAGCGGGGGTATTGGATAAACCGAAGGGCATGACCATGAACTCGTAATGACCATAACGAGTCCGGAAGGCGGTTTTTGGGATATCTTCTTCGTGCACTCTGAGCTGATGATAACCAGAACGAAGGTCGATTTTTGAAAAGCAGGTGGCGCCTTGAAGTTGGTCTAGGAGGTCATCAATGCGAGGCAGTGGATAACGATTTTTAACCGTTAACTTGTTGAGTTCTCTATAATCAATGCACATGCGAAACGTTCCATCTTTCTTCTTCACAAAAACAACAGGTGCACACCATGGCGATGAGCTAGGACGTATGAATCCTTTGTCAGTCAGCTCTTGCAGTTGACTGGCCAGCTCTTGCATTTCGGATGGGGCTAACCTATAAGGAGATTTTGCGACTGGTGTAGCGCCAGGTACAAGATCGATGCGAAATTTGACTTCTCTCACAGGAGGAAGTCCTGAAATGTCGTCGGGAAAGACTTGTGGGAATTCCTTCACAATTGAGATATCTTCGAGTTTCCTCTCCTTGTTTCCCTT
Source organism: Scalesia atractyloides (assembly GCA_947069175.1). Classification (NCBI taxonomy): domain Eukaryota; kingdom Viridiplantae; phylum Streptophyta; class Magnoliopsida; order Asterales; family Asteraceae; genus Scalesia; species Scalesia atractyloides. The sequence continues at coordinate 36,576,512 of CAMTDV010000019.1, read as the reverse complement.
CTTGACGACGTGAATTAGGAATGCGACATAGTTCTTGCGTAGATATCTTCGGGCTTGAAGGCAGGACATTAATTTGAGTCCTTTCGAAGGGGTTTCCCCAAAAATACGTAGTGTCTGACCGTCTGCAAGAGGATGCGAATGAATTTTTCGTGGCACACAACTTCAGCGTGATGATGGCTGAGCCAGTCCATACCGATTATAACATCGAAACTTCCCAACTTCATTGGAATGAGGTCAATTGGAAAATCGTGATCGTTTAGAGTGAGAGTACAATTGCGTATAATAGAGTTTAATGAAGTGGGTTTTCCGTCAGCAACTTCCACCGTTAGAGATTCCATGAGATTAACACGAGGTTGGTCGAGGATAGGTTCGAATTCTAAGGACACAAAGCTCTTATCCGCACCAGTATCGAATAGTATGGATGCATAACTACCATTGATGAGAAATGTACCGTTGACCACGTTGTTGTCAGCCCTGGCTTGGTTGGCATTGATATTGAAAGCTCTTCCTCTGGCAGGTGGAGGAGCTTGGTTAACTTGGTTTACCAGGTTCGCTTGAGCTTGGGCATGGATGATGTTCACTAGGCGTGGACAAGTGTTCCTGAAGTGGTTTGGGTCCCCACAGTTGAAACAAGCTCGCATGGGTTCATCATGGGGTAGTTGGGTTGGTAGTAAGGTTGGGTTGCGTGTTGTGCAGGTGGTAGAAGTAAGGGTGGTTGAGCTTGGCCCACTATCTAATTTTGGGTTTGGGTTGGAGGTTGATTGCGGTTCATTCGTTGAAGGGTACGGCAGGTTTGGATGGTGTGACCTGCACGGCCACAACTTGTGCAATGTTGGCAGGGGTTTTCAGGAGGGTCATGGTATTGACAGCGGTTGCACTTTGGGTGTGGGCCAGTGTATGGATTTTTGTATGGTGCAGCTGGAGGAGCAATTTGGGTGATTGGTGCAGCGGTGATAGGAGGGTTGGTTTGAGTGACCGCAAAATTTTTGCTATTTCGCTTCCTCTTACCAGCAAACTTCGAGGATGAGACGAGGTGGTTTGGAGTTGGGGTCTCAATGGGTGCTTTCTTCTTCTCATCTTTGAACTTGCCATTTCGAATGCGATTTTCAGTGGGTTCTGTGGCTAACTCCATTGCGGCTTCAAGTGTTGCAGGTGAAGTGCTTAAGACCGAATCTTGGATTTTCGAGGGGAGGCCTCGAATGTAGTGTTCGACTAAGCGGTACAAGGGGGTGAACAAATTGGGGATCATCTGGTTCAACGCTAGAAATCTCTTATTATGTGAAGTCTGGTCTCCTTCCTTTTGTTTCGGTGTGTGGAATTCGTCTTCCAGCTTTTTGATTTCGCTTCTTGGACAGAAACGTCTTGTCATAAGTTCCCTTAACTCTTCCCATGTTAAGGCCATGGCATCTTCAACTCCTCGCTTACCCTTTTCCGTGTTCCACCAGGTAAGGGCTACCCCAAACAGTCTTCCAGTCGCGTAACGTACCTTACGGTCCTCGGGACAATCGCAATTGAGGAAAGTGTTTTCTATTTCTTCAAACCAGTGAAGGAGGGCGGTAACACCTTTGGTCCCTTCGTACTTTGGGGGATCGTAGGATTTGAAGTGTTTGTAGGTGCACTTGGGGGTTTTGGAAGGAGGGTTGGCGACGCCCTGGTCTTCTTGGTTGGGAGGGTTGATGGGATTAGCGGTGAGAGCTTGTTGAACTTGAAGCACGATGTCAGGTAGCACTGTGGCCATTTGTTTAGCAATTTGTGTGGCCAAGCATTCCTTGACTTTCCTGACTTTCTACCTCCTCGTAGTTGCCTAGCCGACATCTACAGGAACACATATAGGAAGATTGTGAGTTTAAGAATTTTCTAGGTGTCATGTGTCGTAAAAAGAATGAAAAACAATATAACTAACAATAATTTAACTACATCCATAGGATGTCTTGGGTTTGCTCATGTTTGGGCCTCCAAATGTCCCCCATACCATTGCCTGTGTAGTCATGTTTAACCATGGGGTGTTAGCCCAGTGGCCAGCCTCACCCATTCCAAACGGGAGGACGTGGGTTCGAGTCCAGCTCGGCCCGAATAATCCTGCTGGCTAGTAACCGCCAGGCAGCTATGGGGCTAAGCTAGCTTGGGGAGGGAGAACCCTCCCGCGGTCAGGGGTACCGTGCATTTACCCTTTTTTTCTGTGTAGTCATGTGGGCCCCCATGACTATTGGGCTTGGTAGGATTCACATTGGTTTCGGCGGGTTAACACTCGCACCACCCGAATGAAAATCGTAAAATATGATTGCGAGATGTATGGTAGGAGGGTGTCCAGGTGTAGACATAATGACAACTCAAAGTGAGGTTAGCTCACACGACGTTTGGTATAGCATGCTTTGGCCTAATAGGTCCTTCGTACTCTCATCGTTAGTCCCCAGGTAGGCAAACTGGTCCTTTATTTTGGATTTATACGAATGCCAAGCCTAGACAGGACGTTCCGACTACCGGTACTCGTACCCTTCCAGTTACTACATGCCCGTCGTGAGAACTCACTTTGATGTGATTTGAAAAATACAAAATCATTGCAAAAATCATGGAAATCGTGAGGTGTGTGCTCTCATATATATGATATGTCATGAGGATATGAATTATGATGAGCATTGCATATTAACATGTACTTGTGAGGGTGCTTGCATAATATTGGGTGTGAAAATAAACATGAAACGTAAACATCATGAATTTTGTAGTTATCTTTTGGGATTAGATCCGGTTTGTGTATACAGCTTTTGGAAGACTTTGGCCAGAAGATCCAGCTTTTGAAGACAACTAATGTCACACCCCGACCCGCAGCGGAATAAAAGTCGGGGCATAATTGGGTTATCACCAAAGCTCATGATATTTACTTAGATGTTTCATATTTATTAAATTCAAATTACAAACTTAAATATCCAAAAACAAAATCCATACAATTACAAAGGAAAATTAAACTATATATTTATTCCAAAGCATTAACTTGTTTATTCTTCTAGGTCATCCTAAGTGTTTCCTGTCTCAGCTGGATCACCTTTATCATGTGTAAAACAGGGGAGATTTTGGGTCAACCAAAGTTGGCGAGTGAACCTTGATAAAACATTTTAACAAATTTCTTGTTTTATTTATTAAAGAAAATTCGTGCATTAATCACATGTGAGCAAACATATATATGTAAACAATCACAAACTACTTTGGATGAGTATATGACATGAATGATGATGTATTTGAGATCAAGGCTCAATCAAACCGAGCCGATCTAATGAGGCCCCTGATGCTCAACCCGTATCCCACGGGGAACTGATGGGCCTAATGAAATGTGTGCACTGAAATGATAATTTCAATCTACATATAATTCACACAACAATCAATACACATTTGATCACGGATATGATGTATGCACAAGTGTTTAAATAAAATAAAAGAATAGTACGACACATGATACACCACAAAACATGATTAAAACGGAGAATTGGTAGAGGTTCACTCACAGTGGGTACGTTCCTTGATAATGATGCATGCGCACGAATTTATGATTCAACCGACGAGGGAAAACTAACCTAAATAATAACAAAATAATTCGATAAATAAATAATTTTATTTGAGATTAATATTTTTTAATTAGTGTTCTTAATGAGATTTTTAGATTTATTTTTATGAGTTTATTGCAAATTTTTAACCTTAGGAATCGTATTTTTAAATAATTTTTCAAAAAAATAAGAAAACAAATTTTAAAAAAATATGTTGACCTTGTCAGGTCTGACCGGGTCTGACCAGTCGGATAGCATGAAATTCAGGCGGCGAGTGAGGTTCGAACCCGTGACCTCTAGTATACGTGCACGCAGCTCTACCAACTGAGCTACGTGTCTAGCCCGAAATATTCTCTATTTTAATTATATATATACACTAACTAGCTTTAACCTTATTTAGTTTTTATTAAAAAGGATTTAATATGGTCGAAACTGTTTACAGAACCCGGACTCGAACTCGGGATCTGTGGTTCGAGTGCACACAGCCCAACCAGTTGGGCTGTGTGTCTAATCTGCATAAACACTGGATTAAATAAATTATATATAAATACTGTGAATTGATCTGAATAAGTTTAAAAAGTGGTGGCTTTATTTCATAAAATCGGTAACATGTGCGACTCGAACTCGGGAAGTGTACTTTGTAATTGCACACAGTCCACCGCTGGACTGTGTGTCTAACCCGGTTAAATACCCGTTTTTATTTATATTAAAACATTAACTTAACTTCGTCTTCTTCACCATTCAACAATCCCGACCATGATTCCGACTGAATAAACTGATTAAACAGTTTTGATTACTGTTTTGAGCTATTAATTTACTAAACAAGAGATAGCAAGGAGGTTTAGATGATTATACCGGTTTGGAGAACTACGGTTTTCTGGTTTAGAAATTCCGGCGATATTCCGGCGAGTGCGAAAATCTCCGGCGACGTGCTTTGAAAGGAATAAATCTTCAGGAAGAGAGTGCGGTTCTGAGCGAAATGTTTACAAGAAGTTTGAGTGGGTATTTATAAGGGGGACAGGCCGATTGGTTTCGAATTAGAGGCCAAAATTCGCGGTCAATAATTTCAATTCTCAAAGGAAACGGTTTTGACTAAATTGAGTGTTAAGCAACGGTTATAACTGATGTCGAAATCAGTTTACGCGTTTCAGTCAAGGGAAAGTAGCAAAAATTTCGGAGTCTCAGTCTTTGCCGTCGATTTCGAGTTCTGGGTTTTGCTGGTTTACGAGTTTTGACTTTACCATAAATGTTATTTGTTTAGGTATTTGAACACAAAACTGTGTGTGGCGGAGTGGTGTGATGTGTGTGTTTCCACGCGGGAGACCCGGGTTCGAGACCCGGCTACCCTGTTCTGTTCTTTTATTTAATTTTATTATTATTATTTATTAATTATTATTATTTATTAATTATGGTTTTTTTAAATTCTATAATATTTATTTATTATGAAATATATAAAATAATCGGCACAATAAATACGCAACGAACTTTTAACCGAATATTTGATTATTAAACGAAGCGGGTTTTGAACCCGTTTTTCATAAATGTTACAACTAAAGACATGAAGATGCAATATTGAAGAAAAGTTTACTTTTGTATTATATTAACTTGTATTGACTAGGGCTTTGTACCAGGGTTGTCCCTATTGATCTTCGTGAACGAATTGTAACAAGTTGTCATTATGTATAAAAGTGTGCTTTATTTTTCTCGCATTGCATTTCTGTTATGTTGTGGTTGATATTATTATGTTGTGGTGATATGTTGGTTGATGTTATGGTGATTATTGTTAGTGATGATATCTTCTTTACGTTGTGGGGATTATCTATGCTTTGAGATTCCATAGTTATTGCGATGATTGGTGTGTTTATGCATGTTCGCGATCGTGTGATTACGCCGTTTATATATGTTCATTTCATACTCGACGTGTTGGCTATAAAAATGTTATATATTTATAATCAATAAATGAATAAATGATGGACACAAAAAATATATATATATTTTTAGTATATATTGATGGTAATAAATAATTATTTTATTATCAAACAATCGTCTAATTACGATCGATATTCCTACTAGAAGACGATGCCGCCACGACGAAGGAGGATTAGTAATAACGTCCTATCAACGACTCAAGAGGAGCTGAACGAGCATATCTCTCAGGCAATTGCTCAGTACGAAGCCAACCGCACCGAACATAGCGGTGGAACCGGAGGGACATCCGGAACAAACCCTCCGACTGGTAACTCTTGGTTATTTATATAGCCACATAATACCCTCGTTTATTCCATTCGTGCTTTTATTATCCTCACTCTTGAATTGGTGCGTGTAATGATTTCAGGTTGCACCTACAAGCAGTTCTTAGACTGCAAGCCTCTAAACTTTGAAGGTACAGAAGGTGTTGTTTCCTTCGTACACTGGACTGAGAAGACTGACTCAGTCATTCGAATGAGCAAGTGCCCTGGGGAACAAGAGTCACTTACGTCACTGGACTCTTCGTTGATGGAGCATTATCGTGGTGGAACCTCCAGGTTCAGACCAAAGGTGACGATGCAGTGTACGGTCTAACCTGGGAGGAACTGAAAGAATTTATGAGGAAAAAGCACTGCTCGAGGTCAGAAATTCAAAAGCTAGAGATGGAGTTCTGGAATCTAAAAATGGTTGGTTTGGACATCGTAGGATACATACAGAGGTTTCATGACTTGTCACGAGTGGTTCCATACTTGGTGGAGCCATAGTTCAAAGGATTGAATATTCATTTGGGGACTTGCCTCTGAAATCCTAAGTTTGGTTACCTCTTCGAAACCCACTGACATTAGCGAAGCAATTGAGTTAGCTGCCAGCCTTACTAAGGAGGCTGTACGTCAGAAAAGATTACCTAAGCTGGGAGAGAACAAAAAGGAAAACACTATGGAGACTACGAATTCCAACAAACGAAAATCCTCTCATTTCAAGAAGGGTACACGTGGTAATGATAACAATCGGAATAAAAGACAAAACACGGGAGGAGCTAAAGCATACGTTACGACTACTGCAAACAATACAGACAGGAAGCCTTACACTAGGGATGCTCCAAAATGCCCTATATGCCCTTTCCACCATTTCGGGGAATGTCGAGTTCCCAAGTGTGGCAAATGTGGAAGATGGGGGCATACCACTACCGCTTGTCGAGGAAACCCAGGAAACCAAGGAAATCAGAAAAATCAAGGAAATCAGGGAAATCAAGGAAATCAGGGAAACCATGGAAATCGGGGAAACCAAAGAGACAATAGAGACCAGGGTTGTTACAATTGTGGTGACAAAGGGAACTACAAGAGAAACTTCCCAAAAGGAAGCCAAGCTCGGGGAAGAGCTTTCGTTCTAGGTGCCCAGGACGCTCGCCAGGACCCAAATGTGGTCACCGGTACGTTCCCTATAAACAATCACTTCGCATCTATACTTTTTGATACCGGAGCAGACTTTATTTTTATTTATAAGGAATTTAGAAATATACTTTGGGTAGAATCGAGTAAGTTAGACATTTCATACTCGATTGAACTAGCTGATGGGAAATTGGTAGAGTCGGGTGAAATCATAAGGAAATGCACCTTAGAACCGGGTGAGCGTAAATTCGATATAGATCTCTTACCGGTTCAATTAGGCAGTTTTGACGTCGTTGTCGGCATGGATTGGTTGTCCGATAATCGAGCCGAAGTCGTTTATCACGAGAAGATCATTCGTATCCCCTTACCTGACAGAGAACACTTGTTGGTGCACGGAGAGAAACATGATACGCCTTTACGAATTATTAATTGCATGAAGGCTCAGAAGTGTCTGAGAAAAGGATGCATCGCCTTTCTTACCCACATGGTTGACAAGAAGGCCGAGGAGCGCATGTTGGAAGACATACCAGTAGTAAAGGAGGAACCAGAAGTCTTTCCCGAAGACTTGCCGGGTTTACCTCCACAGCGACAAGTCGAATTCCGTATCGACTTAGTACCAGGAGCTGCACCTGTGGTGAAAGCTCCATATCGGTTAGCGCCCTCGGGGAGGCAAGAACTATCTACTCAGCTCCAGGAACTACTCGATAAAGGGTTCATAAGACCGAGTTTCTCGCCTTCGGGAGCTCCGGTGCTATTTGTTAAAAAGAAGGATGGAACTTTTCGAATGTGCATTGATTACAGAGAGCTAAACAAGTTAACTATCAAGAATCGGTATCCACTACTGAGGATTGATGATTTATTCGAGCAGTTGCAAGGTTCGAGTTTTTATTCCAAGATTGATTTAAGATCCAATTGAGAATCCAAGAGGAAAGTATTCCTAAGACAGTGTTCAAGACTCGCTACGGTCATTATGAGTTCCTTGTTATGCCCTTTGGCTTAACGAATGCTCCCGCCGTGTTTATGGATTTGATGAACCGAGTATGTAAAGCATATCTCGATAAGTTCGTGATTGTATTCATCGATGACATATTAATATACTCACAAACCGAGAAAGAAAACGAGCAACACTTGAGAACTATTTTGGAGCTGCTAAAGAAGGAGAAGTTATACGCTAAGTTTTCAAAATGCGAATTTTGGATTCGCGAAGTACAGTTTCTCGGTCACATTGTGAACGAGAACGGAATACATGTTGATCCAGCAAAGATTGAGGCGATAAGGAACTGGAATGCTCCAAAAACCCCCACGGAAGTACGACAATTTCTAGGCTTAACGGGATATTACAGGAGATTTAATGAGAACTTCTCTAAAATTACTCAGCCGCTAACCTCTCTTACACAAAAGGATAAAAGGTTCGATTGTGGAGAAAAACAAGAAACGACCTTTCAAACGTTGAAGGACAAACTATGCCAGGCACCGATATTATCCCTACCAGACGGTACCTTTGACTTTGTGGTGTATTGTAATGCATCGCATCAAAGCTTAGGTTGCGTGCTAATGCAACGAGAAAAGGTCATCGCGTACGCATCGCGGCAACTAAATGTTCACGAGAAGAACTATACCACACATGACCTAGAGCTAGCTGCAGTGGTATTTGCCTTAAAAATCTGGCATCACTATTTATATGGCACTAGGTGTACCATATTCATAGAACATAAAAGCTTACAACACATATTCGATTAGAAAGAATTGAATATGCGCCAACGACGTTGGGTGAAACTATTGAATGATTATGATTGTAAGATCAAGTATCATCCGGGCAAGGCTAACGTTGTGGCCGATGCCTTGCGCCGGAAAGAACGAGTCAAGACACTACGAGTAAGAGCTTTGGAAATGACAATCCAGACGAACTTCACTACTCATGTGCGTGATGCATGACAAGAAGCTCTTAAACCAGAAAACATTCTAGCAGAATCGTTAAAGGGACTGGAAATACAAATGGAACCAAACAAGGATGGAAATTTATACTTCATGGGAAGAATCTGGCTTCCCTATTTTGGGGAATTACGAGACCTGGTACTAAACGAGGTACACAAGTCTAAATACTCAATTCACCCAGGATCTGACAAGATGTATCAGGATCTGAAGGAGTATTACTGGTGGCCTAATCTCAAAGGAGATATTGCGACCTATGTTGGGAAATGCCTAACTTGTGCAAAGGTCAAGGCCGAATATCAGAAACCATCTGGATTATTACAACAACCCGAAATTCCCGTTTGTAAATGGAAGCAGATATCAATGGATTTCATTACAAAGTTGCCACGGACCTCTCGAGGTCATGACATGATTTGGGTTATTGTTGATCGATTAACCAAGTCAGCTCACTTCTTAGCAATTCGAGAGAAAGACAGTACCGAGAAGTTAGCTAAGTTTTACCTTAAGGAGATAGTGGCACGTCATGGAGTGCCAGTGTCGATAATCTCAGACAGAGGTGGTCGCTTTGTGTCACGGATATGGCAATCATTTCAAGCTTCGTTTGGATCTCGTTTTGATCTAGGCACAGCGTTTCATCCGCAAACTGATGGCCAAAGCGAACGGACCATCCAAACTTTGGAAGATATGCTTCGCGCCTGTGTGATGGATTTAGGCGGAAACTGGGATACTCATTTACCATTGGTAGAGTTTTCCTACAATAACAGTTATCACACCAGCATAAAGGCCGCACCATTCGAAGCACTTTATGGACGTAAATGCAGATCTCCACTATGCTAGGCAGAAGTCGGTGACAAACAACTCATTAGTCCCAAACTAGTCCAAGAAACCACAAACAAGATATTCAGAATCCGCGAGCGCATTAAGGCGGCTCGGGATAGACAAAAGAGTTACGCAGATCGACGACGCAAACCACAATCCTTCGAGGTCGGAGACAAAGTGTTACTGAAGGTCTCGCCTTGTAAAGGCGTAGCTAGGTTCGGGAAGCGAGGAAAACTAAACCCGAGGTATATTGGACCATTCGAAATTCTGGCTAAAGTTGGAACAATTGCTTAAAGTTGAAGCTGCCAGAAGAGCTCAACAATGTACATGACACCTTCAATGTATCTAATCTCAAGAAAAGTCCAACCAACGAAAGAGTTATTATTCCACCAGATGAAATACATATTGATGACAAGCTCCAGTTTACCGAAGAACCCGTTGAGGTTATAGACTGGAAGATTCAAAAGACAAGGAGAAGCCGAATCAAACTAGTCAAGGTCCGCTAGAACTCACTTTACGGACCCGAATACACATGGGAACGTGAGGACCAAATCAAGACAAAGTACCCCCCACCTGTTCGAGAAGACTCCTTCAGAGGATGCCTCAAAGTGAATTTTGGGACGAAATTCTTTTTAACAGGGGGAGTATATGACAAATGGCAAATAACCGGTAATTCCGTACAATCTAATCACCTATTTTATTTATTAATCTCATGCATTTAAACGTAATTTATTTACATAACTGAGTCTTACGGCGTAAAACAAGTATTAGGACAAGCAAATCATGATATAACATTTATTAGTCTTCGTTACAACGCGAAACAATCAAAACTATGTCCTAAAAGTGTTGATAGAGAGTGTTGGACGCACTATTCACGGTTGCACTATTTGTGCTAGCAACCGCTACAGAACAATGAAATAAGACATACTAATAAAGCAACTGAGTCCGTATATATACATAGAAACACTAATGAGGAAATACATCTTGCGAGAAAACATAACTTTCCGGTATAAAGTTTAATTCACAAAATTGTCCGTTTCGTCTAAAAAATAATAATAATAACAATATAATTATAATAATAATAATAATAATAATAATAATAATAATTCATTCATAGGACTTGTATATATGGTTGTACATCCTAAATAAGATTAGGGTATCAATGGAGTGTCCAAATTATAAGTTATCGGTGTTAAACCGTTGTGCACATAACTAGTCCGTTATTGACCCCGCGAACTAGTAATCGGTATTTTCGCCAATATAACAATCAAACGGAAGAGCTAGCAAACTAGTTAGCCATATTTTAGTGTCGTAAATGTCTTACATAAACGTCATAGCAACAATGGTAAATTAAAACCATCGCTCCCGGTACTATATTACACCCTTCATATATCACCCGGATATCAAACCGACGAGCAAACTAGTGGCATTTTTTTTGCCATCCAAAAATCAACACCCACTAAACTAGTGAACAAGTTAAACCTTATATAAAATCCTAAACTACCATTTATATCCTAATTAACCTAGTTACCCTAAACACCTAAATATCTAGATTTTAAGACTTTTTATAAAAATTCACATATTACCACCCCATCCTTCATTATCTATGGCAATGGTGGACCCTATCCACCATGCCTATGGCATGTGGTTAACTTGTTGACTAGAAGGGGTTGGAAGGTTATGCAAGTAAAATACCATCATTTCTCACCATTCCTCATTCAAAAAAAATTGCAAACTTTTCCCTTCACTTTTCCCTTGGTCTCGGCAGCCCCTAGATCCCCTTGGATCACCATTTTCAACTTCCTAAAATCACAAAATAGACCTTAAAACCTTGTACAAAGATGACCTAGAAGCATTAAAAGCATAGAGCTTCATTAGAAACCTTCTTGGGAGCTTACTTGTCTTCTTAATCTTCTCTTAATCTAGTGCAAAATTGTAAGACAATCTCCTACCATTCTTTAGCTCCTTATTATATATAGATTATGAATGTACTTGTTGATCATCTTGAAAACAAAGAAAAATCAAACTTAAAAATCCTAACTTAACCTTAAAAGTCTACTAAATATTGCTTATTATGTGTTGATTTTGTATATTAGTGATGGCTAGATAGTATAATGATGTTAGTTTTGATAAAGTAAAGTTGTTTAAGTGTATGGCTTGTATTAATAAAAATTAAAAATGATGATTTAAACACTTTGGTGTCTAAATCTAAACAAGATCATCACCCTCATGACCCATGCACTTTACTACAACCTAGAAATGATTTATTTCATATAGATGAATTTTTGTAAAGAATAAACACCATGATTTTCACCATAATCATCTTAAAAGGCTAGTAATCAAGGTGGTTAAAGTGGAAAACTTGATTTGAACATATGACAAAAAAATGATGTCTAAAAGCTAGTAAAAATGTGAGGATTATTTATTTTAAACAAGTTGTTAAAAATATACATATAAAGTTCATGAAAATGAGGGTTAATATGTATGATATCATGCATGCAAAGTTGATGCCTTGAAACTTGATTTAGAAAAAAATTTGATTGTGATTGTGAGCTTAAACATGTTTAAATACGTTTTTATAACGTGGAAAACGCCATAGTTTTAGGGGAAACTATGGTGAAATTTTCTAAAAATCTAATCGCGATTAAAATGGGATTAAAAGGTGATTAACAAAGTTAAACGCGATTAGTGGTCTTAAACATCATTATGAAACCCTTGATGAAAATGGTTAAGTTTTTAATGCACAAGAGTTCTTGAGGACTTAAATATATATTTTTCACAAACATAAATGATGAAAAACGATAATAATAGATGTATATAATTTTTGGGTAAAAGTTATATATATTTTTGGAAAAAACTCCTAAGTATATGTATTAGTGTGCTATGTGTATATATCAAAATTTCTTGTATGAAACAAGTGTGAGAATACATACGAATACATACTCATATTCCCAAAAGAAATGGCATAAAAATGGAAATAACCAAGTCTTACACATATTACATAAACGGTTAAACGGACGAATAAAATAAAATGACCAAGGTCGAACTACAAAGGCGAAACTCTAAAGAAATAATAAATATTTTCGACACCGGACAAATATATATAGCTATGCGTCGCCATAAGCAAAACCCGGAAATGAAGGTGTATAAAAATTACTAAGTGTTATAAAAATATACTTAGTTAAAAATTCATGTATATAATAATTCCCACTAATTGACTCAATTTATGGTAACGGGGTAAGCCAAAATTACATAATACATATGGGCTAGGACCAACCATAAAACTAAGTGGGCTAGGCCCAATCACATAAACTAAGTGGGCTAGGCCCAATGGCACAAACTAAGTGGGCTAGGCCCAATCATATAAACTAAGTGGGCACGCCCAGTGACATGAACTAAGTGGGCTAGGCCTAATGACATGAACTAAGTGGGCTAGGCCCAATGGGATGTGTGCAAGGCACGAGGACAAGTGAAGGGCAAGGCCCGTTCACACACAATTAAATACTCGATAACAAATATATATTTGTGAAATAAATATACAAGTAATAATCAAACACAAAACTACCAACACTATTAATACAATGAAGTTGTTCCAAGAAAACTAATAAATACAAAATAACACGTCAAGATGAACAACTTGTACGAGGTCCAATTAGACCTGAAAGTCTAATGAATTAAATACACATGTAGGTATTACACGTGTACGGACACTTGTACGACGACACGGAACGCAAAGTGGTGAGTTCATGTTCCCCCTTTTCTTTTAAACGTTTTCGGTTTTATAACAATCGGGGGTGAAATACATGCTATGAAATTCTATGACTAAAGGGTATGTTAGCTACGGGTTTAAAAGAACTAGATCAATGTGTATAAGTAGGATTGATAACATAATAACCATTAATCACCCACTGATAACTCGGTGACCAAGGTGCAAAGGTGTAGATCTATTGAGCTTGAGACACACTCCACTCTGAATAAAACAAGTCCGTTCAGAGTGCTTTTGTGAGCCCTAAGAAACTATGTTTGACAAGTTGTATCGGTTTGGCTATTTACTTATGACACATAAAGTCATGGGGCTCGCTACCCACTGATAGACCCGTAAACCCTAGGAATAACAATAACATACCGGGATTTTTGATATTGATAACAATTACTTATACAAAAACTATATTACATGAACTCGCTCAACTTTTGTTGATTTTCCTTAAACCACATGTATTTCAGGAAACAAGACATGAGCCGGTGAAAGACTCGGGCTATTTTGGGAAGACATACAACGATTGCCTCTTTTGAAGGGTTTCTTTTCTATATCCCAACCTCGTATGGGAATATAGGAGCCAAAGCCTTGGTTTAATTTATGGCGATAACAAAACTACTTTTGCAATGTAACAAAACTTGAAATATGTTTTGGAATAACAAACTCGTATTTGGTTAAACTATGTAAATGTGTGAACTTTGGTTGTACTAAATATCTTTGATTATGGCATCGTTGTTATTATGGTTTAATTACTCGATTGGTTGCTATGATTACTTTATCAGTCACACGTTTGCACTTCCGCTATGACCAGGGTGTGACAAGGATCTAGAATGTGCCTTCAATATCCTGGACCAGTATAATATGAAGCTAAATCCTGCCAAGTGCCATTTCGGAGTGGGGGCAGGAAAATTCTTGAGATATATGGTAACCAAGAGAGGGATAGAAGCAAGTCTAGAGCAGATCAGGGCTATCCTAGATATCAAATCACCATCTAACATGAAGGATGTTCAAAGGTTAACTGGAAGGGTAGCGACATTGAATAGATTCATATCAAGATCCTCAGAAAAGTGAAAAGAATTTTATGACATCCTGAAAAAGAACAAAAAATTCGAATGGGGAGAAAGACATGAAGCTGCTCTACAAGAATTGAAGCAAAATCTTTCAAGTGCACCTCTACTAATGAAACCTGAAGATGGTGAACTTCTATCCCTGTATCTTGTAGTATCAGGGAATGTAGTAAGTGCTGTCTTGGTAAAGGATCATGAAGGTCAGCAGTATCCTTTTTATTATTTTAGTAAAAGTTTATTAGATGCTTAGACTAGATATTCTCATCTAGAAAAGTTAATACTAGGTTTAGTTATGGCCTCAACCAAGCTTAGACATTACTTTGAAACACATAGGATTCATGTTTAAACCAATTATCCTTTCAAAATTGTGCTTAGGAAACCTGAAATGTCTGGTAGGATGGCTAAGTGGTCTGTTAAGCTAAGTGCTTTTGATTTAATATATGAACCTAGGAATGCTATAAAGTCTCAGGCCTTAGCAGACTTTGTGGTTGATTTTAGTAGTGATGTACAAGAAGAAGCTGACATAGAAGTCCAATGACTAGAAGAAAGCTCAGATATTTGGATATTATTTATTGATGGTGCATCCAATGTAAGAGGTATAGTATTAGGAATTCTACTAAAATCGCCACAGGGGGACATATTACCCCAGGCTATTAGATGTGAATTCCCTGCTACGAATAATGAAGTCGAGTATGAAGCTTTAATAGCAGGATTAGAACTAGCTAGAACTATGAATATTAAATGTTTACAGGTATATGTTGATTCCCTATTAATTACTAACCATTTCAATAGATCTTATGCAGTAAAAGGTGAAAAGTAGGCTGAATATCTTTAAATTGTTAAAAAAATAGCAGGATATTTCGATGTATTTACACTTGAACAAGTACCAAGGGAAGAGAATGCTGAAGCAGATGCTCTAGCAAACTTAGGATCTATTGTCAGGATACCGGAAGGAATTAGAATACCAATACTATATGTCTTATATCCTGCAATGGAACATCTTAAATCACAGGATAAAGAAGTAGCAATTATCAAGGATCCTGGTGATGGATATCCTAAGAAGAATCCTGAATCCTGGATTACTCTGATCATGAAATATCTACAAGAAGGTGATATTCCAAAGGATGAGAATCCTAAGGCTTTTCGAATGAAGGTATCTCGCTTTACAATAATAAATAAAATCTTGTACAAGAAATCTCTTGCAGGTCCATACCTAAGATGCTTGGAAGATCCCGAAACTAAGGAGGTGCTTCAGGATATACGTGAAGGAGTCTGTGACAACCATACTAGGGCAGAGCTTTGTTTTCAAAAGTATTGAGAACATGATATTACTTGCCAACGATGAGAAAGGATGCTATGGAGTATGCCCATAAGTGTGATGCATGTCAGAGACATAGCAATATACTGCATCAGCCTGCAGAACCATTATAACCTATCATATCTCCTTGGCCATTTATGAAATAGGGGATGGATATAGTGGGAAAACTCCCAAAGGCAGGCTCCTGGAGGAAAGGTTTTCATGCTAGCAATGACGGATTATTTCTCCAAGTGGGTTGAAGCGGAGGCTTTTGTCCAAGTTAGGGATCAAGAAGTAGTGTCTTCTATCAAGAGGAAAATCCTTACAAGGTTTGGGGTACTAGCCGAGATAATCTGCGACAATGGCTCCCAATTCATCAGCAAAAGAACCACAGATTTTTGTAAAAGTTGGGGAATCAAAATGATCACATCAACACTGGTGCATCCTCAAGCTAATGAACATAAAGAATCCTCAAACAAGATAATTGTCAATAACCTCAAAAAGAGGTTAGATGCCAAAAAAGGAAATGGGCGGAGGAACTACCATTTGTCCTATGGGCAGATAGAACAATTGTGAAGAATGCCACTGGGCAGACCCTGTTCTCGTTGGTATTTGGAACAGAAGCAGTGATCCCGACAGAAATGGTGATACCAACAGCTAGATCAAGTCTACAGGATCCTGAAGCAAATCCTGAAGTCTTATGCCAAGAGTTGGACACTGTAGATGAAACAAGGGATGCAAAAAGCTAAGGATGGCAGCATACCAACAAAGGATAGCCAAGTCGTACAATAAAAATTTAAGAACAAGGAGGTTCCAGGTTAGAGATTAGGTATTGAGAAAAGCGTTTCAGAATACAACTAATCCTGCTGATGGGAAGATAGCTCCAAAATGGGAAGAGCCATACGAAATTTAGTCAGAATCAGGAAAGGGAGCATACCGGCTCAAGACCATGGAGGGAGATATGATACCAAGATCCTGGAACGCCATACACCTTAAGGCCTATTACTAGTGAGTTTAGAATTTGAATTCTAACTCAGGATGGTATGACTTCTACCTTATTTAATTAACTTTGATTTAATTTATTTACTATTATTTTGAAACCCTATACTGACTTAAGCATCAGAGGGGTGTTAGCCAAGCTAACACCCACTCTCACCCTAGTTTGAAGATGTCTTGTAGGGATATACTTCAGGATGATACTCTAGGATATTTTTGCTCAAGATGAATCGAAAGACTATAGGATTGGCCCCCTCTCTCACGTTTAAGGGATTCAGATCCCTTCACAGGTTTAAACATATTCACCTTTCTTCTGAATTGGGTTTAAACACCCCGCCTGGAGCACAAGTTATCCGGGTATAGTTCAAGATGGCGGGACCAGTTCATGTAACAGTGGCTGATAATTTCATTATTATTGGCTATATCCTGGATCCTTATGGTATATGAGTATTGATCACCCTATCTCACGAAAGGGTCTTTTCATACTCTCTAAAGTTTAAAGGTTTTCACCTTTCTAAGTCTTGGACTTTATACACTCCCGCCTGTAGCGCACGAATTAAGGGTTTATCTCTGGTACATTAAGGGTTTGACCCCAGCAAAACTAAATTTTTGGACAAGTTCCAGAGATGTGACAAACTATGATTCTGTTTACACACGTTCTTCTGTTGATAAAAAGTTACAAAGTTCAATTACTAAGTGAAGAAGTACTCAAGTATGCACACGTTCTTCTATTGATACAATATCCTGCACAAACAGGGGGCATCGCAAATGTTTCAAAGATTGAAGTTGGAAATTATTGCCTAAGTGTTTCTAATGTGATTTTTTATTCTTCAATTTTTGAAGCCTTATTCTAAATGATCTAAGTTTTTATATAGTCATATTTAACCAAGTTTATATCTAACATTATGATTAAAGATGACAATAACAGATAAGGCAGAAAGGTTAGTTTATTAACATCCCAAAAGATTGTGTTCTTGGTTTCATCTCAAAATGAGACCCATTCACCAAGAACACGATTAAGTCTTTAGAGCATACAAACGTTGATGACCAAGGGCTTCTTCCTGGAATCCAGGATCCCTCCACCTTTGGCCATCGTATTGTATCTACATGCAGGAAATATAAATTGTCAAATGCAGGAAAAGTAAATTGTTTAGGGGTTACAGACCATCAAATTTAAAAAGTGGGATCCGGCCTAGGCATCAACATCCATCATCACCCACTTCGCTGCCCTTATGCTGCAACACCTTCAGCAGCATCACCAACCACCCCTTCACCATCACCACCAGCATCACCAGCATTCGTTCCAGCCTCAGCCTCAGCCTCAGGATCCTCACCAGCCTTGCTACCCGCATCAGCTGCCACCTCAGCCGCCTTCGAAGGCTCTGCAACTGCTAGCTTGGCAGGATACTCCATAGGATTACCACCGAGATCCACCAATTTCGTCTCTCAGGCTCCAATGGACCAGGTTGGGCATTCAAAACCCATAGCTCTGGCTACATAGGCCATCTTCAACCTGGCCTGGAAGGGGGAAATGACAACGGAACTCTTGAGGCCCTCCCTGTAGGTGATCATGTCCTGTCATGTTGAGTTTGGACGGCATCCAGCTTAACCTGAGCTTCTTGAGCAGCCTTCTCCACAGTAGCCTTAGAGTCTTGGGAGACCTTTTTTAGTTTTTCCTCATAGTGTCGGGTCCTGGTAGCGGTGGTGGTTTTCAGCTGCTCGGCGATTGCCTCCGCCTTCTTTGCGCTAGCCTCATGAAAAAATGCTGTTCCACAAGCTTCCTCATACGCAACCAGTAGACGGTTTAGACCCTACAATGCAAGGTACAAATATCAGTATAACTAACCAAGATATCAATCCAGTATGTACTCGCCGGATACAGGATAAGGATATTTACCTGGTTAAAAAAAGAAGTCATGAGATTGCTGGATTCAGCGAACCCAAGATTCTCATCAGGAGAGGCCTCAATAAGTGTAGCGGGGGAATCAGTCTCCTTTCTCTTACGAGAACTGGAGGCACTGTCACACCCCAACCGATGGCGGAAACATCAGGATGACACGAACAAATCGCTCAAAAGCATCATAACACTATTGTGACAATATAATTAATTCAAATTTCATAAATAACTAAGATTCAATTACAATGTCTCAAATGAAATAAAACAAAACATAACAAATGTTTATTAAAGTGCATTTCTAAAATCCATCCTAACTTGTTTCTTCACTTCGTCTTGACTATCAACCTGCAACATGTATTAAAATACATCAACAAAAATGTAGGCGAGCATACAAGTTTGGTACATAGCATAATATGTTTAAAAATGTTTAAATCATACCCAAAACATGTAAACAATAAGCAAGTTAACTAATATGCTGAAACGGTGTAAACTATGTGTTCAAACCCAAGTTTCCAACGCAAAGTGCATTTTCCAAAGTCTAACGGGAGGTTAATGTGTTTAACTTAACAATACCCCAAGTCTCAAGGGCGGTGCGTTACTCCTATAGCGCTATAATTGTTAAGGTAAGCTATCAAAAGTTAATGAATCACATAGACACGAAAAGTTTACATAGCATAAAGTATCACAAGCATCACATCGCTCCATGTCTAAAAGTGGTTAGATTGTGAATAATAAAGTCTCAAGTGTCGTGACTTTAATATAGAATACATGTTGCACCCAAAAGTGATAAATCAAATAGGTCAAGTATGCTCACCTTTGGTTGCGTAAGAATATTTCTCGGAATAAATGTACGAAGAAAGGGGAAGCTTCAAACGATAAGAATTTTCCTAGAACAAGTCAACACAAGACACTAAATACCCCATAACGAAACACGACATAATGTTTATGAATTAGTTGAGTTTATCAATTCGCATGGTACGTCTTGTGTCACATGGTATCCTAGATCTGATGGATCCAGGTGAGTTTATAGAATTATAAAACGAAGGAATTTTATTAAATTGTTTGGTTTGCTTTTAACTATTTATAAGTTATTTGGATTTATAAAACAAGTTATGCATACATGTGTATTTATAACCTAACTCAAATATGAGTAATTATTAATCAACAAGTTAAATGCACCAACTGGTTTATATAAACTAGCAAAAGAAAAGAAACACTAATTATTTTCTATACCAGGTATTTTGGCGTGGTTTAAATTAAAACAAACTATACAATCTGGTAATGTAACATGTGTTTCAATCTAAATATATAGTAGTTGTAATCTTTTTCAAACATGAAGTTTCATTTCCTTTATCAAATGAAAAAGACGTCTTTAAAGAAAAGCAATATATTAATTAAATTAGAAGTTTTATCTTTGAGTCCATTATTTACATGATATAGTGTTTTAAAAAAAATAAATAAATAAAAGGACACAGGTGGCCGGTTCAAACCAACGGCCACTCTTTTCTCATCTTAACATTTAGACCTCTAAACATGGATTCACTGATGTGATAAGTTGGGTTCTGTTTTTTTTTCTTTTTACTTAAACTGTGTGGTAGAACAGAAAAGGAACATAGATTAATTGGAAATAAATAAAAATAGGAGGTATACCAAGACGGAGGATGGAGTGGTGGTTGTCTTCGGTCTCCAGCGCACGGCAGCGGCGGCAGTGATCTTCCCTGCGGCTGGTTCCGGTGCAGCGCATACGTGGATAGAGAGTTTTTGGAGTGGTGTGTGAAGAACAAGTATTACCACCTTTTTATAACCGACATAAATCATGAAATTGTTGATTTTTTTTTCTTTTGGCAACTTAAAATTTCCGAATCTTGGAGTTGAAAGGTGCACAGGGAATCGTCCAGGTTTATTTTGTTTTGTAAACAAGGGAACCCTCTATTAGTTGCAAATCACGAAAAATCAGCAGAGTTTTGAAGGAAGGTTAGTTGTTTATGAGCTGGGTTTGTGCGGCAAACATGTTTCAAATAGAGTTCCATCACACAGTTAGTATATAAATTAAATGTCACCACGACCTACAAGTGATGCAGTAGTTAAGTGTTGGTTTGGTTACGGGTGAGACCCGGGTTCGAGTCCCGCGGCTCCCCTTTTATTCCTTGTTTTTTATTTTAAAGTTTCACTAATTACAAAACAGCCCCCCCCCTCCACAATACTAACCGAGCTAACTGTGTTAATTAACTTGGTTAACTCCATTAAGCTTAAACTAACTTTAAAACTTAACATGACTAACTAGATTGTTTAAAATGAAAGAATATAACGTTTATTAATAAATAACCATATAAAAAAATCTTTCACTTCGCGAAAGTTTCCGTTAGTTCAAGGTTAGGATTCGAATTTCAAAACGGGTCGGATTTTGGATATCCGTTTTTTTACGGATGTTACAGTCTCTTCTACTTTAGGAGATTTTGTCCTCGAAATCTAAGATGAAGACTTTTGAAAAGATGGCATTCTTGCTAAAATGTTGGCAAAAATTGAAATTTTGAAATGTGAAGTGTGTTGAAGATGCGTAAGTATAAGTTGTAGACCAAAATGATAAAAGATAAAAAAAACTTGACCGTATGATTGACATGATAAAGCTCCGTTGAGAAAGAAAGAGAGTTGGTAGCTACCTCCGAGTTAAGGAAATCACCCCTAGCTCATTGATTGAGTTGAAGAGTGAGCGGAGCTAATCGTCAAGGTAAAGAAACCACTCCTATCTTGATGATAAGGCTCCCATTTTTTTGGTATATGAGTACTAGCATAAAAATTTAAAACAATTCATGTGCCATACTTAGTTAACAAGATTAACGCATCACTGGCATGTGCATAAACAGGTCAACCCATCGTGTACCGCAATTGAATGACTTAACATGACCTCTCGTTCACGGGTGGTGCGCTACTCCTATAGCACTACGTATAGTGCTATACATGTTAAGTGTGGCTTCTTACGAAGTTAATGACAAGTTTATCACATAAGAATCTCCCAGTGACACGAACCCAATATAACATACTAGCATGCATGTATTAGATTGTTGTGAAAAAGATTTCGAATTTTGAAAAGGGAAAGTTTGAATTGTATTGTGCCTCCAATATTGAAATGAAAAAAATAACGCTCAAACATAAAACACATTAAAATTAAGATAGCATAAAAGAGATTTAACGTAAAATATGGATTGTCACGGAACGTAACATAAGACTATTCCAAAGTAAATCGAAGTCCTTCTCGAATTAAGGGAAACGTACTTTGGCCTAATAGACAAATACTCTCATCGAGGAGCGACTAACGATATTTGTCCTTCCAGTTACTACACGTCCTTAATCGATTGGAAAATCGAAACTTTGCCGAGATAGAAAATCGAGGAGTGGGGCTAGTTAACAAGATGCAAGTTTCACCTCTAACTTGATAATATCGTACCCTAACATGGTTGGTACTTATCAAAAGATCAGGGTCCACTAGATTATGAAATGGAAATTTCCTTCAAGGTTTGGATATCACTCCTAACTTGAGAGTAAATTTCGTGCAAAATTCAAAGTATCACTAAGTGAAAGTCATCACCAAATGTGGGAATCACCCCTGTTTTGATGAATCGTTTCGATTGTGTTATAAGAGTGTGTTCAAAGCCTCAAAGTGTGTATTGTGTTAGCCTTAGGTAAGACATGTATGTTATGAGTCCAAAAAGAATAGAGATAAAGCAAGTAAGATAGAAGGGAGATAGTTTTAAACAGTACATGGGGATAAAGCTCCTAACTATAGACTAGGTAAAAGCATTCCTACTTTTCTTATTCCCTATAGTTATTGCTCTGTACCAATCTGTCGCACCCCAACCGATGGCGGAAACATCGGGATGAGACAAAAAAATCGCTCAAAAGCATCATAACACTATTGTGACAATAATTAATTCAAATTTCATAAACTAAGATTCAATTACAATGCCTCAAATGAAATAAAACAAAACATAACAACTGTCTATTAAAGTGCGTTTCTAAAATCCATCCTAACTTGTTTCTTCACTTCGTCTTGACTATCAACCTGCAACATGTATTAAAATACATCAAAAAAATGTTGGCGAGCATACAAGTTTGGTACATAGCATAATATGCTTAAAAATATTTAAATCATACCCAAAACATGTAAACGATAAGCAAGTTAACTAATATGCTGAAACGGTGTAAACTGTGTGTTCAAACCCAAGTTTCCAACACAAAGTGCCTTTCCCAAAGTCTAACGGGAGGTTAATGTGTTTAATTAACAATACCCCAAGTCACAAGGGCGGTGCGTTACTCCTATAGCGCTATAATTGTTAAGGTATGCTATCAAAAGTTAATGAATCACATAGACACGAAAAGTTTACATAGCATAAAGAATCACATCGCTCCTGTCTAAAAGTGGGTAGATTGTGAATAATAAAGTCTCAAATGTCGTGACATTAATATAGAATACATGTTGCACCCAAAAGTGATAAATCAAAATGGGTCAAGTATGCTCACGTTTGGTTGCGTAAGAATATTTCTAGGAATAAACGTACGAAGAAAGAGGAAGCTTCAAATGATAAGAATTTTCCTAGAACAAGTCAACACAAGACACTAAATACCCCATAACGAAACACGACATAATGTTTATGAATTAGTTGAGTTTATCTATTCGCATGGTATGTGTACATGGTATCCTAGATCTGATGGATCCGGGTGAGTTTATAGAATTATAAAATGAATGAACTTTAATAAATTGTTTGGTTTGCTTTTAACTATTTATAAGTTATTTGGATTTATAAAACAAGTTATGCATACATGTGTATTTATAACCTAACTCAAATATGAGTAATTTATTAATCAACAAGTTAAATACATCAACTGGTTTATATAAACTAGCAAAAGAAAAGAAAAACTAATTATTTTCTATACCAGGTATTTGGCATGGTTTAAATTAAAACAAACTATACAATCTAGTAATGTAACATGCGTTTCAATCTAAATATATAGTAGTTGTAATCTTTTCAAACATGAAGTTTCATTTCCTTTATCAAATGAAAAAGACGTCTTTAAAGAAAAGCTATATATTAATTAAATTAAAAGTTTTATCTTTGAGTCCATTATTTACATTATATAGTGTTTAAAAAAAAGTAAATAAATAAATAAACGGACACAGGTGGCCGGTTCAAACCAACGGCCACTCTTTTCTCATCTCAACATTTAGACCTCTAAACATGGCTTCACTGATGTGATAAGTTGGGTTCTACTTTTCTTTTACTTCAACTGTGTGGTAGAACAGAAAAGGAACATAGATTAATTGGAAATAAATAAAAATAAGAGGTATATCGAGATGGAGGATGGAGTGGTGGTTGTTTTCGGTCTCCAGCGCACGGCGGCGGCGGCGGCGGCGGTGATCTTCTCCGGCGGCTGGTTCCGGTGCAGCGCAGACGTGGATAGAGAGTTTTTGGAGTGGTGTGTGAAGAACAAGTATTACCACCTTTTTATAACCAACATAAATCATGAAATTCTTGATTTTTTTTTCTTTTGGCAACTTAAAATTTCCGATCTTGGAGTTGAAAGGTGCCTAGGGAATCGTCCAGGTTCATTTTTTTTGTAAACAAGGGAATCCTCTATTAGTTGCAAATCACGAAAAATCAGCAGAGTTTTGACTTTTGAAGGAAGGTTAGTTGTTTATGAGCTGGGTTTGGGCGGCAAACTTGTTTCAAATAGAGTTCCATCGCACAGTTAGTATATAAATTAAATGTCACCACGACTTTTACACAAGACCCACAAGTGATGCAGTGGTTAGGTGTTGGTTTGGTTACGGGTGAGACCCGGGTTCGAGTCCCTCGTATCCCCTTTTTTATTCCTTGTTTTTTATTTTAAAGTTTCACTAATTACAAAACAGCCCCCCCCCCCTCCACAATACTAACTGAGCTAACTGGGTTAATTTTGGTTAACTCCATTAAGCTTAAACTAACTTTAAAACTTAACATGACTAACTAGATTGTTTAAAATAAAGAACATAACTTTTATTAATAAATAACCATATAAAAAAATCTTTCACTTCGCGAAAGTTTCCGTTGGTTCAAGGTTAGGATTCGAATTTCAAAACGGGTCGGATTTTGGATATCCGTTTTTTTACGGATGTTACAGGCACGAGGTTTGGAAGTTGAAGAAGGCTTGGGGACAGTAGTAGGCTTGGAGTTGGAGGAGGGCTATGATGCGACAGAGGCTTTGGAGCTCGGCTCTCTCTTTACTGGTGGAAGTGCGGAGTAGCTATCCAACTCGTCAAGGTCGAAGACTTCGGGGATCTTGGCTGGTTCTGCACAAACAAATGAGTGATCACAAACTTATTTAATCAATATCTTGACTAACAAAGGTTATGCAGGCATTTTAAACAAAAAAGGGCCTTACCGAACTTGTTAGAGCTTGAGTGATGACTTGAGGCTGCTGGATTTGGTACAAAACTTCTTTCGATTTCTGGTAGCTTGTAAATGGCTTCAATCCTCTCTGCTGAGTCGGTAAGAGGAGGTGCTAATTTCCTGAAATCCACTGCACAAAAGAAAACAAGGATGTCAGAACAAGATATGTTTGAGGATAATTCTAAAACCCTAATTCCTACCCTTGGTCAACCACTTCACAGGATAATCCTTCCCATCAGGGATGGAACTCCTTTTAACAAAAAAAGAATTTTGTTTTCAATTCATCCTCGTTCTTGGTGGCTCGAAGAACGAGAGGATTGTTGGTGGTGGAATAAAACAGGAACCTGCTAGAACCATGGGATCTTAGTCGGTACGCGATGGGGAGATCGTTAACACAAAGGTCAGGAACATGCTCATTCTTGATGCGATCAAGAACCACTAAAATCCTCCAGAGCATGGGCATAGTTCGGCTGAAGCTAAGGCCGGTAATGCGAAAGAAATCGGTGATAAAGTTGGAAAAGGGAATCGGAGACCTAATGTGAAAGGATAAGCATTAAAACAAAGCCATTCGGTGGACGACATGTCTGATCGGAGTTCCCGATCGTATGGCCTGAATATCGTGCCATCCGGGAAGATACCAGAGGATTGAAGGGCTGACAAATGGGCATCATCGAATGTGCACCATTCTTTCTCCGGATACTGGAAAAGATTTTGTTGTATGAAGGTAAGGGCCGAGTCGCCGAAACTAGACCTAGTTTGCCTTGCCATTTTTGACTGGAAACAGAAAAAAGAAGGGAAAAGATGAAGATGAGATAGAGAACTTTACCTTTTCACTTTCTTGGTGATGCTTAAATGGGGAGCAAGTTGAGAAGATATAGGGGAGTAATTAGTAGATTTAGCCTGGGTAGTTACATCTCGTCAAGTCAGCTGGTCTTATATCTTAATGGCCTCGATAAAATTGTCAGTTAATAGAAATAATAATAAGGATCCGTGATCCTCAGACTTCCTGCGCCATCTGTTAAGGATCAATGATCCAGGCTAATCTAAGGATATGTGATCCATAGTAATAAAAATTAACCCCTAACAGTAACCACCCCGATTAGTCACTACTAGAAAATCCAAAATTTTCTACACCTTTTTTCGTAGGAAATGCGTCACAAATCACGATTTCTGACAATTTTTTTACAAAATGTATATGTAGTAAAACCTCTCGTAGGAAACCGGTTTGTTACGCATTTCCTACGCAACTTACGACGCATCTTCGACCAAAATTTGGTGTCGAAAATTCCTACGCATTTTCTGCAAATTATTAAGATCATTATTAATAATGATATAATTATTATTTTTGGTTTTGTTACGCAACTCTGACACAATTTTCCGACACTTTCCTTTTTGACGGATTTCCTACTCTCTCCTTTCTGACGCATTTCTAACACTCCTTTCCTACGCATTCTTGACGAAATTAAATAAAATTTAATAAACAAATATAGTTATTTGCTTTCTAACTTCCTACGCATTTGCGACGGAACATTTAAAAAAGAAAAAAAAAATTTCTTCTTTCCAGTTTTATATATTTAAAAACAAATCAAGAATAACAAATTAAACCTCTAAAATTTATAAAATTATTCAAACTAGTATTATACATTGTGGGCATTGCGACGCCCTAAATCGAATTGTTCTTGGTTTGATAACATAACACACAATCTTGGGAAACAAATTAAATCAAGATGTATTATTCTTTGTTTGATAACATAACAAACATAGATGAAAACATAATCGTAAAAAATGTAAATTACAGTTTAGGAAACAATGTATAGAACATATGACCCACTCCCATTGTTTCTACAATGTATAGAACATATGACCCACTCTCATTGTTTCTACAACATCTTGAACTGGCATGATGCTAATGAATCCTTTCTCCTCCTCTGCCATAGTTACTCCCGTGAATTTACACTATATTAATCAATACATCGAGTAATTAAATGGCATAAATCATATTAATGAGTATTAGCTAAATTAACTTCCGGTAATCGCATCCAAGATCACAAATAAAATGCCATCAAATAGTCAAATGTATAGGGTGCTTTGCGAAATTAAGGTGAGTTGGAATTACGTTACCTGTATTCATTAGGTTGGCTATTTTTGCATTTTGTCATGGTTAACGAACCATTTATCCATCATTTAGCTTGTTCCTTATGGAATGCAACTTCTGCGTTGGTGTTGCGATCCTCCTCTCTAACAGGCATTCTGACCACATGTAACACCTCATAAAAACTCGTCCTATAAAGCTCCGACACGTGTTACGCCAACCTCGAATGTCGTGTGCTAAAACGAGAAGGGCTAAAGACGTCAATGTATTAAACTACAACCTCTGAATGACGATAATTAAAGTCGAGGGACCAAAAGTGGAAAAATGCCAAACATTTGTTTTCTGGAAGGCGGTTGCAGACCGCAAGGCTCAAATCTTACGGTCCGCAACCATTTAAAGATTTTGCGCGCCAGGAGGCCTTGCGGACCGCAAGGATTTTGCCATACGGTCCGCAAGGAGGTGCAGCGAGCAGAAACCTGGTAGCTTCTGCTCCTGCCACCTTAATCGCGTTGTGCCACCATTTTTCTGCTCTTGACATGTTCCTAAACACTTGTCTCCACCCTACAACTCCCCTTGGCACCAGGCATCACCTCCTTACTCCCCCTCACTATATAAGGACTTTTGATTCACTCTTGAACTTGCTCATTCACACACTATCATCTCTACTTCTTCTCTGGAGGTTCCTAGCCACAAGGAGCTCTCTAATCAAGTTTATTTTTGAGCTAGGACATTGTGTAAGTGTCCACAACTCCCTTCTTTCAGTTTTATTAGGCTTTAAGCCAAAGTCAAAGCGTTGACTTAAAAACGCTTTGACTTTCGGTTAAAACCATTATGGTCCAGCCATTGTTCACTACGAACATGGCTACATGATCCTAATTAGGTAGATGTTAACCCCTTAAAAGGGCACCTCCTGATTACCACGTTTGCTTGGTCAATTGACGGGTCAAAGTTATAATCAAGGAAAAGTCAACGGGTCAGATTCTAAATTAATTCATATCTAGCAATGTAGGTGCTATAAAATCAGTTTCAACACTTTAATAACTTGGTAATAAGTATTAGAACATGTATAAACATGTTCGGCCCGTCAAGTCCAGGTCTAACATCGGTTCGCAACCGAAAGTCGCGAAATTTGACTCCTGCATTGACTTTCGATTCTGACCCGATTTAGCAACCTTAGCTACTGATTCTAAGTTACATTATGACCATGTTATGTTGTAGTATAACCCTCTGGAGTTATATTACATGATCACATAGTAATCCGAGGTTGTATGCAAGTATCCGTTAATTATGCCAAACTTTGCTAAAATGCCCTTCATGCTTAAAAATGAGGTTTTAAATACAAACGAGCATACATCTGACTTGTACACTAATATGTTAACTTATTTAACTTATTTCAAAGTCAACATTATGACATAAACTGAAGTTCCGATTAAAAAGGTGTATTATACATTTTTAAAGTGACCAAATCGCCCTTTTGGCGTAAAAAGCGAATTAAACATAATCTTGACATCAAAACTATTTACCTACTGATGTCATATCATATTTAGAATTGTTTGGGATATTAATTTAGGTTGTAAACTGAGTTTGTACACAAGTATATGTATTATGTCCTTAAATGACGATATTGTCCTTTCGGCACTTTAAATGGGTTTTAATCATTTTAATCAACCAAAACCTTTTTCCTACTGACGTATTATATTATATGACATATTTCCATCATATAAACCTGACCATAACCTCAGTTTTACTCAAACATCTTTTAAATCGTCATTTAGCAGCTTAATCACCTTTTCGGCGCATAATGTGGTTTAAAACCATATTAGAGCATCAAGACTTGGTACCTACTGATTTCAAAACTTATTTTATACATATTTACAGTAGGTACACAACCTAAACTCACATTCCCAAATAATTCGTCAAATGATGTGTGAAATGACCAAAATGCCATTTCGAGGCATAGTTTGGCCTTAAACTATAAACCACACGTATACATGATATCCTACTGATATAACATCATAAATTAATCATTTTTATAGAATGTTTATGACCATTACATCAGTTTACTAGCAAGCTCCTTTTATAAGTCGTAAAATGACTAAAACACCCTTTTAAGGCGTAACTTGATTTTAAAACCATAACGCGCATACATGTTGATATCCTACTGTTACAACATGTTTTAAAAAAATGGCACGTGGAACTTGTATATGGCTCATTCGGTTACCCGGTTCAGCTTATATGCGTACGGTTAAGCCCACGTGACTAGTTTACGTAGTCTAACCGAAACGTGTTTAACCATATCATTTATTATATGAAAACCAAAATGTAATATGTTTACCCATATTGAACAAGTCTTAGTACTTGTCAGGTTTAAACTACATTTTATTCCGATCATCACTTAGTCTAGCGTTTAGTACCGTAAATATCTTTTTAAGCTAGTCGGTCCGAGTCTATGATGTAGATAGGACCCGTTAGTAATCTAATTGGTTAATAATACCATCATTCCAGATTAAGCCTTTTGGTAGATTGTCATCTAAGCTTAGTTTTTGCTTATTGGATGAGTTATTAACTTTATTGAAGAATTATCTCAGCTAAATACGTTTAGCCTATTTTCCCTATACGGGCTTGGGATACGGTATAATAATACCGCTTGGTCGGGTATGGGATCATGTTATCAGATTGTGATTTACTAAATCTTCATAACCCGTTTTATTCTGTTATGTTTGATAACTTAAACGTTGGGGGTTAAGTCGACCGTATCCGGGATATCCTTAGTTCATTTAAGTTATTAATGGCCACGACCTTAAGCGCAGGGTGTAGGCATACACCTGTCAGATGCTAATGCAAATAAAATGTTAAATCCCATTGGTGGATTATTTAAGTGGCGTGTTGGTTAATCAGGTTATTCGGTTTCTACACCGGACCCCATATGTATTGACAAACATGTCAAACTGTAAACAAGGTCATGTTGAACTATCCCAAGTTATTTATAAAATGTGCCAAGTGCACTTAAACCATTTTCAAAAGATCTTCAAAATGTGTCGGTTATTAGTATTTACCAGTGAAAACTTACGTATTTTCAAAAGATAAAGTTATAGGTGACAACGCGAAATAGGCCGGGAGCTGCTTGGTTGTAACATAAGAGAATTTTGCAACTCCTTAGTTGCCCGAAGTCTGTTGAACAAATACTTTGTATATATTTATTTCGATCCGCCTGTGGATCTTTCATTACAAGCCTTGTAATTTTATTCGAACTTTGAACATTCGGTTTGTAATAGTAATTTAAATCCAAGACTTCCGCTATGCTGTGTTTGTTTGGTTATGATGTTATCAACTACGTCACGATATTCCCCATCCGGGCCCACCGCATTACACGTGGAAATCGGGGTGTGCACCACAACAAATCTAAATACAAACTTCTTCACGCGATAAACGATAACACATCCAGCTCTAACCAGTCCTACAACCTTATTCTTCAAAAAAGAGACAACACCGATAGTCGGCATCAATATCATCAGAGATGATATGCAGCTACTGAAAGTAAACTACATAATCATACATTTTGGATAAACAAAATATTAGTGTTGTAGAGCAAGATGAGTCTCAAATAGCCAACATCTTGGTCGGGTAGAATTTGTAATCGACCATAGGGTTGTTCAGGTTTCGGTTCAAAACCATAAAACCGCTCAAATCGATCATCGATTTGGTTTCACTGTCAGCTTTCTTTCTTAAGTTTTGGCCGGTTGGTTAAAAAAAAACAAACCCTAGTGAACGGTTTAATTGACAATATACGATGAACCGACATTATAAAACCGAACCATGCCATAAAATTGACAATATCTATATAATTATTTAGATATTTCATATTATATACTTATCTTTGATTTATACTCAGCTCAAAAAGAGCTTTATCAAGAGGTCTCGCGGTCAAGATACATAAACAACCATAGATAGCTTATTATATAACAACTACTTAATGGATAAGTGCATAACTTATCTAGTATAAGAAAAAAATAAATTGTGAACTAACCATATCTTTTTTTCATTTTCATGAACAAAGGCCTGATTCTTTGGTGAGCAGAGTGGTGCCGTTGAATGATTTTTTAAGCATAAGCAACTCTTCCATCCTGTTAACAATCCTATGTTAGAAATAGAGTTGAAAATAATATAAAAAAGCAAATGATTAATGGTTGAACTTCAAAGAAAATGTATAAATAAATTTAAGCAATTGAGCTAAAGCGAGCCTAGCCGTGTTGACTCAGTTTGTAAAGTAGCCGAGTTTTGGAACAAACATTCAACTCGATCTAGAATTCGAGCCGAGCCAACTCGCTTATAAATTCGAGTCAAGCTCAAGCTGACCCTTGCTCGAGTAAATAATTAATTGTTGAATTTAGAATAAAATGCATAAATGAATATGAGCATTTTCAGTCTTATTCAAACAAACTTAGTTTACATTAAACATAATCATCCCTTCATCTTTTTCCGGTGAGACGAATATAAACAAACCATCCATCATTTCATCTTGTGCAGACTGCATAATTTCACTCCTATTCAAGCTCAAGCAGGGCAAAGTGTAAAAAGTTCCATGCACATTGATGTGTATTTCAACTAATACCTATTTCATCATGTGCAGACGCCGTCATTTCATCTTTTGCAGACGCCATCATTCTTCCAGCCACGTGACCGGAATGGCAACATAAGAATGGCAACACAGTTATAATATATTTTGGTACTCAAATCGGGAATTCCGAAATTAACCATTACCAATACTGTTGTTAAACTAAATACCAAAAGCTATAAAACTGAATACCACACAGGTACCTGTGTACTTCCGTTTAGTATGGTGGCTGTACAAAACCTATACAAAGTTATGGCTACAAGATAAATTATATAACTAAACACATAAAACAAAAGATTTATTGGCCAGGCGTATCAATGGACACAATCATCCAAAATTCAATCCAAACTAATCTAAACTTTGAAAACTTAACCACTGCAAAAATAACATACTGATATATCTTTTCAAAATTAAAATGAATTAAAATGATGATTGCTACACCTGAAGTTGTATTAAGAGTTACCTTACTGTCAAAACCATTTGAAACCTCCTAACATAATATATCCCTTGAAAAACACATATGCCCCCGAATTTACAAACAAATGCAATATTTTAAATCTAAAACCTAAGTGTGATTAAAGCAAGGTTGATTGTAAAGAAAAGAAAATTTTGCCCAGGCTTTAGTGAGGATTGGAGCAACGTAGAGTCGAGAGACAATGATTCAAGCGGCGATGATTGGTCGGGTTATACAGTGATGTAGTGGTGGTTAGTCGGTCACTCGGCCACAATTTATAGTGTTGAAGTGGTGGGAAGTAATTGGAGGAGACGACCATCCGGAAAAGGGATGTGGATAGGCTCATTCGGTTACCCGGTTCCGCTTATATGTGTACGGTTAAGCCCACATGACTAGTTTACGTAGTCAAACCAAAACGGGTTTAACCATATCATTTTTTATATCAAAATCCAAAATGTAATATGTTTACCCATATTGAACAAGTCTTAGTACTTGTCGGGTTTAAACTACATTCTATTCCGATCATCACTTAATCTAGCGTTTAGTACCGTAAATATCTTTTTAAGCTAGCCAGTACGAGTCTATGATGTAGATAGGACCCGTTAGTAATCTAATTGGTTAATAATACCATCATTCCACACTAAAACCTTCCGGTAGATTGTCATCTAAGCTTACTTTTTGGTTATCGGATGAGTTATTAACTTTATTGAAGAATTACCTCAGGTAAATACTTTTAGCCTATTTTCCCTATACGAGCTTGGGATACGATATAATAATACCGCTTGGTCGGGTATGGGATCTTGTTATCGGATTGTGATTTACTAAATCTTCATAACCCGTTTTATTCTGTTATGTTTGATAACTTAAAAATTGGGGGTTAAGTCGATCGTGTCTGAGATATCCTTGGCTCATTTAAGTTATTAATGGCCACGACCTTAAGCGCGGGGTGTATGCATACACCTGTCAGATGCTAATGCAAATAAAATGTTATCCCATTGGTGGATTATTTAAGTGGCGTGTCGGTTAATCAGGTTATTCGGTTTCTACACCGGACCCCATATGTAACGACAAACATGTAAAACTGTAAACAAGGTCATTTTGAACTATCCTAAGTTATTTATAAAATATGACAAGTACACTTAAACCATTTTGGAAAGATTTTCAAAATGTGTCGGTTATTAGTATTTACCAGTGAAAACTCACGTATTTTCAAAAGATAAAGTTACAGGTGACAACGCGAAGTAGGCCGGGTGCTGCTTGGTTGTTACATAAGAGGATTTTGCAAGTCCTTAGTTGCCCGAAGTCTGTTGAATAAATACTTTGTATATATTTATTTCATCCGCCTGTGGATCTGTCATTACAAGCCTTGTAATTTTATTCAAACTTTGAACACTCGGTTTGTAATTGTAATTTAAATCCAAGACTTCCGTTGTGCTGTGTTTGTTTGGTTATGATGTTATCAACTACGTCACGATATTCCCCATCCGGGCCCACCGGATTACACGTGAAAATAGGGGTGTGACACCACAACAGATCTAAATACAAATTTCTTCACGCGATACACGATAACACATCCAGCTCTAACTAGTCCTACAACTGTATTCTTCAAAAAAGAGACAACACCGATAGTCGGCATCAATATCATCAGAGATGATATGCAGCTATTGAAAGTAAACTACATAATTATACATTTTGGATAAACAAAATATTAGTGTTGTAGAGTAAGATGAGACTCAAAGAGCCAAACATCTCGGTCGGGTAGAATTTGTAATCGACCATAGGGGTGTTCAGGTTTCGGTTCAAAACCGTAAAACCGCTCAAATCGATCATCGATTTGGTTTCGCGGTCAGCTTTCTTTCTTAAGTTTTGTTCGGTTGGTTAAAAAAAACAAACCCTAATGAAGGGTTTAATTGACAATTTATACGATGAACCGACATTATAAAACCGAACCATGCCATAAAATTGACAATATCTATATAATTATTTAGATATTTCATATTATATATTTATCTTTGACTTATACTTAGCTCAAAAAGAGCTTTAAATCAAGAGGTCTCACGGTCAAGATACATAAACAACTATAGATAGCTTATTATATTACAACTACTTAATGGATAAGTGCATAACTTATTTGGTAAAAGTAAAAAAAAAATTGTGAACTAACCATATCTTTTTTGCATTTTCATGAACAAAGGCCTGATTCTTTGGCGGCAGAGCAGTGCCGTTGAATGATTTTTTTAAACATAAGCAACTCTTCCTTCCAATCCTATGTTTGAAATTGAGTTGAAAATCATATAAAAAAGCAAATTATTAATGGCTGAACTTCAAGGAAAATGTATAAATAAATTTAAGCAATTGAGATAAAGCGAGCCTAGCCATGTTGACTCAGTTTGTAAAGTAGCCGAGTTTTGGAACAAACATTCAACTCGATCTAGATTTCGACCGAGCCAAGTCGCTTATAAATTCGAGTCAAGCTCGAGCTGACCCTTGCTCGAGCAAATAATTAATGGTTGAATTTAGAAAAAAATGCATAAATGAATATGAGAATTTTCTGTCCTATTCAAACAAACTTAGTTTACGTTAAACATAATCATCCCTTCATCTTTTTCCGGTGAGACGAATATAAACAAACCATCCATCATTTCATCTTTTGTAGACTGCATAAGTTCACTCC
Source organism: Scalesia atractyloides (assembly GCA_947069175.1). Lineage (NCBI taxonomy): Eukaryota > Viridiplantae > Streptophyta > Magnoliopsida > Asterales > Asteraceae > Scalesia > Scalesia atractyloides. The sequence goes on along the minus strand of CAMTDV010000019.1, from coordinate 36,541,595 downwards.
TATTCAAGCTCAAGCAAGGCAAAGTGTAAAAAGTTCCATGCACATTGATGTCTATTTCAACTAATACCTATTTCATCATGTGCAGACGCCATCATTCTTCCAGCCACGTTACCAGAATGGCCACATTAGAATGGCAACACAATTATAATTGTTGGATTGAACCCTACAAAAGAACAGATGTTAGAAAGCCAAAAACAGGTCTGCTCTATATGATCCAGAATAAACAAGGTTTAGATTCACTCCTTGCAAAGACCAGCTTCCAAACCACTGATAGTTCTAACAACTGTCCTATGCCAAAGCTCTGCTAGTTATAAGTGTGTAGATTCACCAAACGACTGATGGGTCAAAGGTCTTCTCTTAAGTCAAAGGTCTGCTGGAAGTCAAAGGTTTGATCATCCTTTGAAAAACATCTGCCAACATCTTCATCAGAGTTTATGTCTATCAGCGGTTAGGGTCATCAGTGCTTTACAAACAGTGTTTAGGTTAAGCAGTGGTTAGAGTTTGTTAGTATTGTTAGATGTCATTGTCAAGATGATGTCAGCATAAACTAACAGTGGTTAGGTTAGTACTATAAATAAAAGTGCATGTACTATTCTATTTAGCTTTTAACACTTTTCACTTTATTGTTCATTCTTCTGGGTGTGTAAGCTTGGTCTGAGGGGGAGTTTAGTGATTCACACATGTAAGTTATCTTGTAATCATGTCTATCTTATGAGTAATGAAAACATGTTATGATGAAAACTATTCTCTCGTTGATTGTGTTATAAAGTTTTAGCTGTTCTTCCGCTGCAAATTCTTTATGATTTATCCTTTTAGTATCAAATTGGTTAAAACAATACAATCAATTCAAACTCAGATCCTAACAATAATATATTTTGGTACTCAAATCGGGAATTTTGAAATTAACCATTACCAATATTCGTTAAACTAAATGCCAAATGCTATAAAACTGAATACCACACAGCTACCGGTGTACTTCGGTTTAGTATGGTAGCTGTACAGAACCTATACAAAGTTGTGGCTACAAGATAAATTATATAATTAATCACATAAAACAAAAGATTTATTAGCCAGGTGTATTAGTGGACACAATCATCCAAAAATCAATTCAAACTAATCTAAATTTTGAAAACTTAACCACTGCAAAAGTAACAGACTGATATATCTTTTCAAAATTAAAATGAATTAAAATGATGATTGCTACACATGAAGTTGTATTAAGAGTTACCTTACTGTCAAAACCATTTGAAACCTCCCAACATAATATATCCCTTGAGAAACACATATGCCCCCGAATTTACAAACAAATGCAATATTTTAAATCTAAAACCTAAGTGTGATTAAAGCAAGGTTGATTGTAAAGAAAAGAAAAACTTGCCCAGGCTTTAGTGAAGATTGGAGCAACGTCGAGTCGAGAGACAATGATTTAAGCGGGGATGATTGGTCGGGTCATACGGTGATGCAGTGGTGGTTAGTCGGTCACTCGGCCACGATTCATCAGTGTTGAAGTGGTGGGAAGTAATTGGAGGATACGACCGTCCGGAAAAGGGATGTGGATAGGCTCATTCGGTTACCCGGTTCCGCTTATATGCGTACGCTTAAGCCCACGTGACAAGTTTACGTAGTTTAACCGAAACGGGTTTAACCATATCATTTTTTATATCAAAATCCAGAATGTAATACGTTTACCCATATTGACCAATTCTTAGTACTTGTCGGGCTTAAACTACATTCTATTCCGATCATCGCTTAATCTAGTGTTTAGTACCGTAAATATCTTTTTAAGCTAGCCGGTCCGAGTCTATGATGTAGATAGGACTCGTTAGTAATCTAATTGGTTAATAATACCATCATTCTAGACTAAAGCCTTCCGGTAGATTGTCATCTAAGCTTACTTTTTGGTTATCGGCTGAGTTATTAACTTTATTGAAGAATTAGCTCAGGTAAATACTTTTAGCCTATTTTCCCTATACGGGCTTGGGATATGGTATAATAATACCGCTTGGTCGGGTATGGGATCATGTTATCGGATTGTGATTTACTAAATCTTCATAACCTGTTTTATTCTGGTATGTTTGATAACTTAAACATTGGGGGTTAACTCGACTGTGTCTGGGATATCCTTGGCTCATTTAAGTTATTAATGGCCACGACCTTAAGCGCGGGGTGTAAGGCATACGCCTGTCAGATGCTAATGCAAATAAAATGTTAAATCCCATTGGTGGATTACTTAAGTGGCCTGTCGGTTAATCAGGTTATTCGGTTTCTGCACCGGCGTGTCGGTTAATCAGGTTATTCGGGGTGTAAGGCATACGCCTGTCAGATGCTAATGCAAATAAAACAATGTCATTTTGAACCATCCCAAGTTATTTATAAAATGTGCCAAGTGCACTTAAACCATTTTTGAAAGATTTTCAAAATGTGTCGGTTATTAGTATTTACCAGTGAAAACTGACGTATTTTCAAAAGATCAAGTTAAAGGTGACAACGCGAAATAGGTCGGGAGTTGCTTGGTAGTAACATAAGAGGATTTTGCAAGTCCTTACTTGCCCGAAGTCTGTTGTGTTGGAACGTCTAGGATTAGCACGGGAACCTAAATTTTTTTATCTATTGTCCAATTAGGCGGAAACTAAAGACAAGCTAACAAAATAACAAGAATTACTCATTTAGTTGTTGTTTTCGTTGATCTAAAGTTCAATACATTCGAGAACCAGATTTGACAGAGCCAAAATCTCTCCAAGTTACAAATGAAATAACCAAGGCACCTATTTATAGCATTACAAGTTCGCTGGTGAGTATGGAAGTTCGGGCGAACTTGACTTAGTCAAGTTTGGCCGACCTTGACATTCCAACATCAATGTCAAGCGAACTTGGCTCCTAACTCACTTAAATACGCCTCGTTTCTAACAGATTAAGCCCTATTCACTTAGACTCAATACATAATGACGTAGGCAACAGACATATGCACCAACAGACCCCCCTTGGATGTTGCCGTAGTCATTGACTTTTAAAATCTTCTGAGTCTTTCGATCTTTAGTTCTTGAATAAACTTTAACATCCTGATCTTTATATCCTCTTCCTCTTTCTTGAGCTTTGTCTTGATAAAACTTTTAATCAGCATGCTCCCCCTAGCTTTAAGTTTTAGTCTTCAGACTCCCCTTTGCTTTGATCTTTAGACTTCAAACTCCCCCTAGCTTTGAGCTTTCTGAATCTTTGGACAATGTTTTATCCAGCTCCCCCTAAAACTTTACTTTCTGTTTCAAAGTTCTAAGACATTCAAATAAACATTTCAGATTCAAAAATCTGTTATAAAATCTCAAAGTTTGAATCTTCTTTTTTACTTTTTTAACTCTTTTAGATATTCAAGTTCAAACTAATGACCTTGAACACTTTTAACATTTAAGCCTTTGTTTACTTATTAAAATTTCCAATTATGAAATCCACTTGGTTAACCAAGTCCAAGTTAATGACCTTGGTTAACCAATTTCATTTACCAAGTCCAAATTAATGATCTTGGTTTGAAACCGTTGTAATTGAACTAATGTTTTTCTTCAATTTAAAGTTTCAACTTAATGAACTTTTTAACACTTTTGATCATTTTTTGTTTTTCACAGATGTCATCAAGATTTTCAACATAAAAGCACCTTACCAAACTTCGAAGAATCATTTTCCATCATTGGCTCGTTGAAACTAATGAAGAAACAAAATCTTTTTGATTTTTAGAAAGTTTATGCTAAAACACACTGAAAATCTTTTTGATTTTTATCTGTAAAGCAATTTAAAGAAGGTAAACTATGTACAAACATATTTTTGTGAACTCGTGTCTAAGGATCATATCAGTTGATTGAGACATATCACCAGTACTGTTGACCTTTTGAGACTTTAAGATTTAAACTTGTTTACTTAGATTGTCGATATGTTTGTCCACTTAAACTTTACCACGTTTCTCAACTGTTCCAAGATATGTTAGGTATGATTTATTAAACTTGACTTAACTATGGTTCCCACTTCTTAAATATACTCCCGAATCCAGATTCCCTAGATTTCATCTTACAGGTGAATATAGCGCAATTGATATCTGTCTTTGGGTTAACGCAAGACCTTGAGAGCTCAGGTTAGGACTACCGTACAAACAAAGAGATGAAGGCTCGTCTTTAAGGTGTGTTCCACTTAAGGAATCTGTTAAGCATTGTACATGATTAGATCTTTCGATTCTATTCCAATTTTGCATGCTAATTTGGGGTTTTTAGCAAAAGCATTATAGAAGTTCTAGGCTATTGCTTCCGCAAAATCAGAAGAACTTGTATAGTACCCCAGATATCAATCATCTATAAAGACCTCATATCTCAAAATCAGGCAACCTTTCAATCGAAATTTCGGAGTACTAAGTCCATATATCCAAGAGATGTTAATCCACGAGATTAAGCAGTTGTAAAAATTTAGTTTATATCCCAGAAACAACTTACTGAACGTGTAAAATCTATTGACACATCCACAGTAAGACTTGTTTATCACTTTTAAACTTTATAATTCTTTAGCATACTGTGATAGTCCACTGATGTACTATCATTTCCTTTTTAACAACCAAATTCTTTTTGTCTTTTTCGATGTTTTTGTATTTTCAATTTTTTCATATGTCTTTCATATGTTTTTATTTTAACAACAATTTTTAAATTTTCTTACTCCCCCTAAAATCAAAAACATATTTTTTAATTTTAGGTTTTTTAAGAAATACTATTCTAAAAAGATAACAAACCAATGTGGATCCCTAGAACTCGTCGTCCGATCCCATTTCCCAACATCTGCATCTGCACCTGTTAACAAATAAACCATTATCCTCATTTACATGAAAGAATCAAATGGTTATAAAATCAGTGTTTCGTTTAACGGTGTGGATTTGCACAATTTGATTTTGACAAAATTTTATTTTCAACTTCTTCTTTTCTCAAATGATTAAGAATTTAACTTTCTGAATAAGTTAAGTAACATGAAGCTCCGCTATCCAGGTTTATCTTTGACAAATTGGATCCTTGGAACTCCTGCACACAAAACAACTATTTGAATAAGGAAACCTAAACCTTTTTGGTTTGGGGTTTAACATGATATGCATCATAATCATCTTCGAACTCATCATCGAAATCCAAATCATCATCAAACATTTCGTCCGATGTCGATTCTGAAAACGTTTTGTCCTTTTCTTTCTTTGTCTGTTTAATTACTGACTCGTTTGTTTTGACATTTTTAGTTTTGTTAGCAACAAACTTTGGTTTTTTTGATGATTAAAGTTTTTTTCTTAGCAACCCAGGATTGTAGCTTGCTTCTCGCTTTCTTAATATAGAATCTTGAATCGCTATTTTCATTTAATTTTGAAGTTTCACCTTTTTCAAATGTTGAATTTTCAAACTTTGATCCAGTTTAGGTTTTACTTCGCATTTAGATTCAAAGCTTCTATTTGATACTGTATCAGAATTCACAATCTCTGGTTGTTTTTGCTTTTCATCCTTTAACACAATTTTTCTTCGTGGAAACACAGGCTTAAGATTCAGACACTTGTGTGATATCTATGGCAATCCAAGCGTGTAACAACAATAATCAAGTTATCAACGAATGAAATTTTATGTTGTATATGTGAATTTGCATATTTATTATGTTATTTGCACACAATGAATTCTTGCACAATTCCGAACTCTTGAATCGCTTTTATGAGCAAAATCGGTGAACCGATACGCAAACGAAACCAATTTAATGCAACGTATGTTCCGGAATATTGTCACAAGCTAAACACACCTTAAATAACCTTTTCATAACTTAGAAATAAGTTTGGAGGGTTTGGTATGTCAAAAACAAGTTTATTCGATCATAGGGACTAACACTTTTGTAACTTCAGGGCTATTTTGCAAATTTCGCGAAACTATGCCTTTTTGCGTATTTCGCTATCCGAAACATGTACGGACATCCAAAATTTTTCTAATCATCAATATATTATATGTTAGTGATTGGAATGCGAAAAATCCGTTCGTTACGCATTTACGGTCACGCATGCGTTCGTTACGATTTTTGTCGTAATTAACCGAAAACCATGACCGTACGACCAAAATAACTGACCTTTGGAACATTTTCTAACAAATTTCAAGTTCCCTATACTTTAACATCCTTATGGAGCTTTGAAACGAGGTTAACGAGTGTTAGAAGTGCCCGAAACGCGACGAAACGATGCAGGGGCTTGTTCTGCCAACTTTGGAAAGTTGTGCCCAGCACCTTGGCTTACGGACCGTAAGCCTAAGGACTATAAGGTTCGTAAGGGTGCTCTAGCACACCAGTTTTGTTGGCAGCAGCCTGTTTATTCACTCTTTGACTCACCTTTCGAACTTGCCACCCCAATCTCTGCTTTTGACACATTAGTGGACACTAACCTACTTCAAAGATGAGTCATAAACACTTGGCATGACCCTATTAATCCAAACTTTCTATAAATACCCATGTTCATCACACTTATGAACTTTTTTATCACTTTTTTGCAACACCTGCTCTAAATCCGAATTTAGCAACCATCTTGAGTTTCCTCTGGTGTTCTTGATCAATCTTTAGTGTTTGTAAGTGATCTCCTTCATGCTTGTTTCACTTCTTATGGTTAATTTGATTAAAAGTCACAAAATTTGACTTTTATTTGACTTCCAGAATTGATCATGAATTGATCAGTTTAAAATCCAATTGAAACTTGCTTTATGATGGTAATCAAGGTGGTTATGATCCACAAAAATCATGCCTACTGATTCTCATCGTTTCTAGCTATTTTGACAACTCAAAGTTTCGGTCAAAATGCAATTTTTGCGCATTTTGCAACGGATCTAAATTCCGGTGTCAAAATAAGTTGGTTTGATGCCAAAACTCTTTTATAAACCTATTTAGACATGTCAAAACATGTCTAAATCGTCACTCTCATTGTAGTGCTTATTTTGAATCGAAAAGTTGAACGGTTTGACCACCGCTTTGACTTCCAAATCTGACCCGTTTGGTGGATCTTCAGACCCGACCAAATACATAATTGTGACCGTAAATATATAGGGAATAACCCTCTGAGGTTATACCTTATGGTCATGATGTTTGGATTGTGTTATGATGATTGATTGTAATATTACTTAAAAACGACCAAAATGCCCTTTTCGCAAACAAATCAACGTTAAGCATATGTAACACAAGATTTGACATATAATCTGATCAAAATTTTTTTTAAACATGTTCAAGCATTTAAAACTTATTATGACACATATCTAACCATCCGAATGCATTGTTACGCAAATGACGCGTGAAAGTGGCTTAAACTACCTTAATGGGTCATAACGGGTCAAAAGCAATTAAAAATCTTTCCAAATCAGAATGTAAGATTATTAAACCATATTATATGAGTTCCGACACTCACTTGGTTTATAAGATCTCATTCCATCCGAATCTTCCGATTTCAAGCCCCGATATTTACACTATTATTCATTTTTAGGACACCCGTGATTTCTCGGATCTTTGAGCTTCGGTTTTCTTATTGATCCAAGAGTTACTTTGCTATCACATGTGAGTACATAGTTCCCCTATTTTATGCTTTCAAATATTTTGGGGTGATTCATATGTGCTAAAGGTTTTCAAGCTTTCAAAGTACAAATGCGATGGTTTATATTAAACAATACGATTTCAATAACGTGAACGAACTTGTTGGTGTGTTATATTTATAACAAGAATGACATTCATTAACAATGGTCAAGCCGACCAGTAGTAAGTTACGACGCCTAGGACTGACAATCCCGTTACCAAATTTCTCGGGGTTTGTGGGGAAGTTTGGGAAGCGACTGAACTGTAATTGTAACATACCCTTTGGTGGTATGTTATACGATTAAGGGACACCATGGGTGGTCTCGAACAAGTCAACAAAGGTTTGAATGTATTCACGAAACGACCAAAAGGTTTCACAATTAAAACAAGCAACGATGAACGATGAACAATGAACGATAAACGAATGACCAATGGTTTATAATAAGGAACAATGAACAATTGGTTTATGATAAGTGATTTAGATAACAGAACGGGTGTAATGTAATAAAAGCATGGCGAATACGCCATTGATACTTCCTATATATAAGTTCTTTTATCACATTACATACGTGTTGTTATTTACATTACTTGGACAAATGATTTCAAACAATGACACACAACGATTTTCGATTAAAGATATAAACCATACGAGTTATTTCAAGACGATTTAAAACTTGGATTTACGAACAAATGTTTTCAAGTCAAGGTTCATGGCTACGAGATTTTATAAACTTTTACCCTTTTGTTTTAGACGAATAGTTGTTGCAATATCAAATGCTTTCAAAACAAGGTTTTCATTTACGACTCTAGTAGTCAGATTATATTGCAATATATACAAAGCCATGAACTTGACATACTCACAAAACCTATATACTCACCGGCATATTTTTGCGGACTCGTTTTCACATATGTTTTAGGGAACAATGCTTGATGATACTGATGCATGCTCATATAGGATTTGGACGGGCCTTAGTGACTATAAAACAAGAAAGACAATAATTATGCATGTTTTGTTTGTTTGGTTGTTTTAAAACGTTTGTAGACAATTATGACAATATAACCTACGTTTAATATCTAATTAAAACAAACCTTTAAATACCATGTGTTGTTGAAACAATCTGTTAACGCGACTCCCCAAGTGTTTCCGCCGCGTGTTGTTTTACGTGATTTGGGGTGTTACAGGTTGGTATCAGAGCACTGGTTATAGGGAATTAGGTTATTAGTAATTCTTTGACCTAGACTATAACCTTCCTAGGACCCTAACGCGAGTCTACTCACGTTTAGATTTAAAACACAATACAAACACCTATCCTTAGGTGATTACCAAAACGAATCCACAAATTACAAATCCGTTTTGAAAATCAATCAACTACCCTTAGATGATTTGTTTTTGGTGTAAGCCTTTAAGTTTTCAAAATCTCGTCAAAGTTTGGGTTTTTAATAATATGAACATGTGCAATCTGGAAGGGTGGGTGCCTGTACCCTGAGTTTTCTGTCTAGGCTAGAGTGTTCGTACAAATCCACTTAATCGGACCAGTCACTCTTACCTGGGAACTCTTGGGGTGAGCGTCCACTTATAGGCTAAAGCATGTCTTCGCGATACATTATAAAGACCCATGTACTTTGATTAGTCAACGTGTGTTGTTTATTTGCTTTGTGAAACCAACGAATGACCACCATCTTTATGTTTTGCCGATATTTTGATGCCTCTATTGATTTTTTTTCCGAGTATCAATCTCATATATCTTCCTTCATGTTTTCTTTTAGAATGCCTCCTCGACGTAATGCAACTCAGGATGCCGAAATGGCAGCCATGATCGCTCAACAAATTGCTGTCGTACTCCCGAACCTAATAACTCAAATGAATCAAGCGAACAACAATAACAATAATAACAATAATGCTCTGTGTAGCTACAAACAATTCTGTTCGGCTAAATCACTTCAGTTCATTGGGTCTGAGGGACCTACATGACTTCTTCAATGGTTTGAGAGTCTCGAGAGCACATTTCGTTTTGTTCAATGTCCGGATGAGCGAAAAGTTGAGTTTGCATCTAGTGTATTCAAGAAACAAGATTTGACATGGTGGAATAGTGTTATGAGAGATAGAGGTGCCGAAGTGGCCTTAGCCCAAACTTGGGGAGAGCTTCGAGCTCTACTGATGAGGGAGTTCTATCCTCGTCATGAACTTAGGGCTTTGGAAAGGGAATTCGATGATCTTAAGCAAGACATTGGCGAGAGTCGTGCTTACACCGACCGGTACGAGGAATTGAGCTTACTTTGTCCTTCAATGATGACGCCTTTGGATAAGGCGATTGAGAAATATATCGATGGTCTGCCTGATCCTGTTCAGGACATTGTTACGGGAAGCCACCCTACTACCGTTCGTCAAGCCATTGAATTGGTTGCAACTCTAACTGATTCTCAAGTCAGAAAGGGTAAACTTCACCGCAAGGGTGACAAGAAACAGACTGAAAAAAGCACCCAAGAGAAACCGAAGAAAGACAAAGCCGGATCATCCAAGAGGTCGAAGAAGCGTAAGGCTTCTCAAAACTTTGCTGTGACCACACCACCCGCTCCAACTGCTCCCCAAAACCAACCAGCTCAATCTTCAGCAAAGAAACCATATGCAGGAACTGCACCACTCTGCAACCGATGTAATGGTCATCATCAAGTTCGGATACCATGTCGACAGTGTACTACCTGTGGAAAACTTGGTCACTTGGCCAATATTTGTCGTTTTAACCCGAACCAAGCTGCACAAAACCAAGCTCAAGCACAAGCAAATCCTGCTCGACCTCATTTTCCACCTGGTTCATGTTTTAAATACGGTGAAATGGGTCACTATAGGAACAACTGTCCGAGGATAGCAAATTCCAATCCGGATCATGGACGAGCTTTTAACATGAACGCCACGAGGCTCATGCTGATAATGAAGTTGTTAACGGTACGTTCCTTGTTAACAATCATCCTGCTTCTGTTCTTTTCGATTCGGGTGCCCATAGAAGCTTTGTGTCACTTACTTTTGAGCCTTTGCTCTTGATGCCTAGAACTAAACTAGGAAAGCCCTTGTCAGTCGAGATAGCCAATGGTGAACCTCTTGTTCTTGATTCTGTTGTTCGTAATTGTCAATTGGACCTCAACAACCATTTGTTTCCTATCGACCTTACACCTATGCAACTTGGAAGTTTCGACATCATTATTAGGATGGATTGGTTAACCAAACAACATACCGAAGTTATTTGTTTTGACAAGATTGTTCGAGTACCACTTCCGTCTAGGGAAATTCTAGAAGTTCGTGGAGAGAAACCCGTTAGTAGCTTTAAACTTATGACGTGTACCCAAGCTCAGAAATACTTGCGAAAGAATTATGTCGCTTTCTTGGCACATATTGTGGAGCAGACAGGTAAGAGCAAGAACATTCTAGACATTCCTGTGATTCGAGATTATCCTGAGGTATTTCCCGAAGATCTACCTGGTCTACCTCCAGCACGACAAGTTGAGTTTCGAATTAATCTTGTACCAGGTGCTAATCCGATAGCCAAATCTCCTTACCGTCTTGCACCTTCTGAGATGCAGGAGTTATCGAAGCAACTTCAAGAGTTATCTGACAAAGGTTTCATTCGTCCAAGTTATTCTCCGTGGGGTGCACCTAACCTATTTGTGAAAAAGAATGATGGATCCTTCCGGATGTGTATCGATTATCGTGAGCTCAACAAACTCACGATCAAGAATCGATATCCCCTACCTCGCGTTGATGATCTGTTTGATCAACTACAAGGTGCCACATGTTTCTCAAAGATCGATCTGCGTTCTAGGTATCATCAGCTTCGTGTTCACGAGGAAGATATTCCCAAGACTGCTTTCCACACAAGATACGGCCACTATGAGTTCACTGTTATGCCTTTTGGCTTGACAAATGCTCCAGCTGTATTCATGGACTTAATGAATCGGGTTTATAAACCTTATTTGGATAAGTTCATCATTGTGTTCATCGATGACATTCTTATTTATTCAAAGTCTCGAACCGAGCACAAGAAACATCTTCGTTTGACTATGGAACTTCTAAAGAAAGAGCAACTTTATGCCAAATTCTCCAAGTGTGAATTCTGGCTGAAAGAAGTTCAATTCTTTGGTCACATTGTCAATGAGCAAGGTATTCATGTGGATCCTTCCAAAATCACTGCGATTAAGGATTGGAAAACACCCACAACTCCCACAGAAGTTCGCTCATTTCTTGGTCTTGCTGGTTACTATCGACGATTTATTGCGAATTTCTCAAAGATCGTTGTTCCCCTCACTGCTTTGACTCAAAATAATAAGCCTTTTAAGTGGGGATCCAAACAAGAGGAAGCTTTCCAAACCTTGAAACAGAAACTCTATGATGCTCCTATTTTGTCTTTACCCGATGGCAACGATGGTTTTGTGGTTTATTGTGACGCGTCGAAATTAGGCCTTGGTTGCGTTCTCATGCAACAGAATAAGGTCATCGCCTACGCGTCAAGACAATTGAAAACTCACGAGAAAAATTATACAACTCATGATCTTGAGTTGGGAGCTGTTGTCTTTGCTCTCAAAATCTGGAGACACTATCTTTATGGCACGAAGTGTATGGTGTTCACAGACCACAAAAGTCTCCAACATATTTTCAATCAAAAAGATCTGAACATGAGGCAACCATGATGGGTCGAACTTTTAAACGATTACGACTGTGAAATTCGCTACCATCCTGGTAAGGCGAACGTTGTGGCTGATTCACTTAGTCGCAAAGAACGTGTCACGCTTCATTGTGTTCGAATTCGATCCGATATCCAAACACGTATTCTTGAAGCCCAACGCAATTGTGTAACCCAAGGTTTGTTGAAAGACGAACTACCTCACCAACTCGAACTTCAACTCGAAACGAAAGATGATGGATTACTATACTACAAGAACCGGTTGTGGGTTCTGAATCAACACAATCTCCAAACTCTATTGATGGATGAATCTCATAAGTCTCGTTATTCGATTCATCCTGGTGCTACAAAAATGTACAAGGATCTCCGTACCCAGTATTGGTGGCCGGGTATGAAGAATGACATTGCCTTGTATGTATCGAAATGCCTTACTTGTCTCAAAGTCAAGGCCAAACATCAATGTCCGTCTGGTTTGCTTGAACAACCAGAAATACCGGTATGGAAGTGGGAGAACATTGCGATGGATCTCATCACTAACTTACCACGCACATCTTGAGGTCATGATGCCATTTGGGTAATCATTGATCGTCTAACAAAGTCAGCACATTTTATAGCGATTCGTGAAGATTTCTCTGCTGACAAACTCGCAAAGATCTATGTTGATGAGGTCATATCTCGACATGGTGTTCCTTTGAACATCACATCTGACAGAGATGCTCGTTTCTCATCTCGTTTTTGGAAGACCTTGCAATCTGCAATGGGAACCAAACTCAATCTAAGCACTGCTTATCATCCTCAAACGGATGGACAATCTGAGAGGACAATTCAACCTCTGGAGGATATTCTTATAGCTTGCATGATCGATTTTGGTGGTAGTTGGGATTCTCATCTCCCGTTGGTCGAATTCTCCTATAACAATAGTTATCACGCCAGCATTAACATGGCGCCTTTCGAAGCTTTATACGGTCGAAAATGTCGTTCACCTGTCTGTTGGAATGAAGTTGGAGAGTCTCAGTTTACTGGACCTGAACTCATCCACGACACAACCGAGAAACTCAAGAAAATTCGCGATAACCTTTTAACAGCTAGAAGCCGTCGAAAGAGTTATGCGGACAAGCGACGCAAAGACCTTAGAATTCCAAGTCGGTGACTACGTCCTACTCAAGGTATCCCCTTGGAACGGAGTGGTTAGATTTGGAAAGAAAGGAAAACTTGCGCCACGATACGTTGGACCATGTCGAAAGAATCGGAAAGGTGGCCTACCGACTTGAGCTACCTCCAAAACTCGGGAATATTCACCCAACATTCCACGTGTCCAACTTGAAAAAGTGTTTAGCCAATATAAATCTCCATATTCCACTCGATGAGATTCACGTTGATGATACTATGCATTTTGTCGAGAAACCGGTGGAGATTATGGACCGTGAAGTCAAGAAACTTAAACGAAGACGAATCCCTATAGTCAAAGTTTGCTGGGAATACAAACGTGGCCTAGAATTTACTTGGGGATGTGAGGATAAGATGAAAGCGAAGTATCCACATTTGTTCTCACGAGTTTCCTCTAATTAAATTTCGGGACGAAATTTCCTGAAGTAGGGGAGACTGTGATATCTGTGGCAATCCAAGCTTGTACAACAATAATCAAGTTATCAATGAATGAAATTTTATGTTGTATATGTGAATTTGCATATTTATTATGTTATTTGCACACAATCAATTCTTGCACATTTCCGAACTCTTGAATCGCTTTTATGAGCAAAATCGGTGAACCGATACGCAAACGAAACCAATTTAACGCAACGTATATTCCGGAATATTGTCACAAGCTAAACATACCTTAAATAACCTTTTCATAACTTAGAAATAAGTTTGGAGGGTTTGGTATGTCAAAAACAAGTTTATTCGATCATAGGGACTAACACTTTTGTAACTCAGGGGCTAACAACGCCTTTTTGCGTATTTTTCTATCCGGAACATGTACGGACATCCAAAAATTTTTATAATCATCAATATATTATATGTTAGTGATTGGAATGCGAAAAATCCGTTCGTTACGCATTTACGGTCACGCACGCGTTCGTTATGATTTTCGTCGTAATTAACCGAAAACCACAATCGTACGACCAAACGAACTGACCTCTGGAACATTTTTAACACATTTCAAGTTCCCTATACTTTAACGTCCTTATGGATCTTTGAAACGAGGTTAACGAGTATTAGAAGTGCCCGAAACGCGATGGAACGATGCAGGGGCCTGTTCTGCCAACTTTCAAAAGTTGTGCCCAGCACCTTGGCTTACGGACCGTAAGCCTAAGGACCATACGGTCCATAAGGGTGCTCCAGTACACCAGTTTCATTGGCAGCAGCCTGTTTATTCACTCTTTGACTCACCTTTCGAACTTGCCACCCTAATCTCTGCTTTTGACACATAAGTGGAAACTAACCTACTTCAAAGATGAGTCAAAAACACTTGGCATGACCCTATTAATCCAAACTTTCTATAAATACCCATGTTCATCACACTTATGAACTTTTGTATTACTTTCTTGCAACACCCTGCTCTAAATCCGAATTTAGCAACCATCTTGGAGTTTCCTCTGGTGTTCTTGATCAATCTTTAGTGTTTGTAAGTGATCTCCTTCATGCTTGTTTCAATTCTTATGGTTAATTTGATTAAAAGTCACAAAATTTGACTTTTATTTGACTTCCAGAATTGATCCATTTAAAATCTAATTGAAACTTTCTTTATGATGGTAATCAAGGTGGTTATGATCCACAAAAATCATTCCTACTGATTCTCATTGTTTCTAGCTATTTTGACAACTCAAAGCTTACGTCAAAATGCGATTTTTGCGCATTTTGCAACGGATCTAAATTCAGGTGTCAAAACAGGTTGTTTTGATGCCAAAACTCTTTTATAAACTTATTTAGACATGTCAAAACATGTCTAAATCGTCACTCTCATCATTGTGCTTATTTTGAATCGAAAAGTTGAACGGTTTGACCACCGCTTTGACTTCCGAATCTGACCCGTTTGGTGGATCTTCGGATCCTACCAAATACATAATTGTGACCGTAATATATAGGGAATAACCCTCTGAGGTTATACCTTATGGTCATGATGTTTGGATTGTGTTATGATGATTGATTGTAATATTACTTAAAAACGACCAAAATGCCCTTTTCGCAAACAAATCAACGTTAAGCATATGTAACACAAGATTTGACTTATAATATGATCAAAAACATTTTTAAACATATTTAAGCATTTAAAACTTATTATGACACATATCTAACCATCAGAATGCGTTGTTACGCAAATGATGCGTGAAAGTGGCTTACACTACCTTAACGGGTCATAATGGGTCAAAAGCAATCTTTCCAACTCAGAATGTAAGCATTTTAAACCATATTATATGAGTTCCGACACTCACTTGGTTTGTAAGATCTCATTCTATCCAAATCTTCCGATTTCAAGCCCCGGTATTTACACTATTATTCATTTTTAGGACACGGGTGATTTCTCGGATCTTTTAGCTTCGGTTTTCTTATTGATCCAAGAGTTACTTTGCTATCACATGTGAGTACATTGTTCCCCTATTTTATGCTTTGAAATATTTTGGGGTGATTCATATGTGCTAAAGGTTTTCAAGCTTTCAAAGTACAAATGCGATGTTTTATATTAAACAATACGATTTCAATAAGGTGAACGAACTTGTTGGTGTGTTTATATTCATAACAAGAATGACATTCATTAACAATGGCCAAGCCGACCAGTAGTAAGTTACGGTGCCTAGGACTAACAATCCAGTTTCCAAATTTCTCGGGGTTTGTAGGGAAGCGACTGAAACTGTAATTGTAACATACCCTTCGGTGGTATGTTATACGATTAAGGGACACCGTGGGTGGTCTCGAACAAGTCAACAAAGGTTTGAATGTATTCACGAAATGACCAAAAGTTTTCACAATTAAAACAAGGAACGATGAACGCTAAACAATGAACGATGAACGAATGAACAATGGTTTATAACAAGGAACAATGAACAATTGGTTTATGATAAGTGATTTAGATAACGGAACGGGTGTAATGTAATAAAAGCATGGTGGATACGCCGCTGGTACTTCCTATATATAAGTGCTTTTATCACATTACATACATGTCGTTATTTACATTACTTAGACAAATGATTTCAAACAATGACAAACAATGATTTTTGATTAAAGATATAAACCATACGAGTTATTTCAAGACGATTTACAACTTGGATTTACGAACAAATGTTTTCAAGTCAAGGTTTATGGCTACGAGATTTATAAACTTTTACCCTTTTGTTTTAGACGAATAGTTGTTGCAATATCAAATGCTTTCAAAATAAGGTTTTCGCTTACGACTCTAGTAGTCAGATTATATTGCAATATATACAAAGCCATGAACTTGACACACTCACAAAACCTATGTACTAGTCGGCATATTTTGCTGACTCGTTTTCACATATGTTTCAGGGAACAATGCTTGATGATACTGATGCATGCTTATATAGGATTTGGACGGGCCTTAGCGACTATAAAACAAGAAAGACAATAATTATGCATGTTTTGTTTGTTTGGTTGTTTTAAAACGTTTCTAGACAATTATGACAATATAACCTATATTTAATATTTATTATAACAAAACTTCAAATACCATGTGTTGGTGAAACAACCTGTTAATGTGACTCCCCAAGTGTTTCCGCCGCGTGTTGTTTTACGCGATTTGGGGTGTTACAACTTGCGAGCAATATGACCAACAATATTGCATTTAAAGCAAGTCCTATTATCATAAACATTTCCAATAGTGGATTTCACTCCACTTGTGGACTTGGTTTTAGCCTTGTCACGAAGTTCTTTCTCTTTTTTAAATTCATCATTCGATTTCTTACCGATCATACCTTCTTCCTGAACCGTATTCGTCCTATACACAAACTTCATGTGTTTACCTTTGTATTCATGAAATGGCGACTTCTGGTTCCTTCTCGGCTTCATTTTCCTCCAAACCCAATCCTGCTCTCCTGTTCTTAGGAAAATGACCACCAAACTTTCGATAATTGTTAGCATTCCTTTTAGGTTTCGAGTAAAATCTTTTCTCATTTTTCTCAAGATCATCTGATGAAACTTCTACAAGTTTGAAAAATTTGTCAAGTTGATCCTCTTTCACATTCCGAATCGGAAAACTATCATTGAAGTACAATCTATCAGATTCCTTAATCTTGTTCATGACAACATTAGGATCATCACTTAGATCATGTTCAGATGATGTATCGTCATCTTCAGATTGTGATTCCGAGTTATTCAAACTTGATTTGGCGCTTTCAGAGCTTCCATCATCAGAATCATTTCCTAACACTTTTAACAACATTTTTTACAACCACTTCATTGTCATCATTGATTTCGTAAAGTCTACATCAATGTTCTCAGGCAATTTATCTTTCATTTCTGATAAAAGTAATATGTTAAATGCCTTTTTAATCTCATCATCTTTCTTGCAAGAATAACTTGCAAGAAGTGGTGGAGGAACACTTCCGTATTCTTTACGCTTTGATTTATCACCGTTTTCCTCCAACTTAATCGTAGGTAAAATGTGATCAATGACATAGGCATTTGTGGTGTAAATTTTTAGCAATTGTCTTACCCTTTCTGTTTCTATCTTTTTGTCATGAAGCTCACGCTTTGTTTCGGCAATAGTATTAATGTACATGTTAATTGCTTTTTGTTTTTCAATTACTATGGCATTTAATATCTTTACATTAGCACTGATTTCAAGATTAGCTTTTTTGACATTTTTATATTTGCTTGTTATTTTGTCATAAGCTTCTTTCATAGTTCCGTAATCATAACGAAAGTTTTCATTATGTACAGTTATTTCTCTTATGACTTTGACCTTTTCAAGACAAGGTTCACAAGGACTTGCGCACATTGTGCAAGGTTTTTTCAAGCTCCACAACTTTCACAACTTCCTTGTCATACATTCTTACCTCAGCTTTAACCTTTTCTGTCTCTGATTTCAATGCTTCTTGCCTTTGCATCTCAAGGTAAGCTATTTCCTCTTCCTCAGCTCTCTGCCTATAACCTTCCAGAATGGCATTCTCTAGAGCAGCATCAACATACGATGTCTCAGATTCATCCACTAACTCTGCTATCATAGCAACACCAGTTTTCTTTCCAATGTATCTATTACAATGAAAACCATCTTCTTCATCAGTAACAAGAAGAGCTTGTTCGGTTTTCTTCGCAGATTTATCTTCAACTTCGACTTCTGTTCTCTTTGGATATGGCTTATACTGAAGAGCTTTCTTGTAGTACTCATTGTTGCTGCCGAAAGGATTTTGATTTCCACTTGCTTCTTGATTGTTGCATTCTCGTTTGAAGTGTCCCTTCGGTTGACACCTGAAGCATGTGACTTTAGACTTGTCAAATCCAAGTTTGTTGCTTGAATTGCCAATATCTCTTCTAGTGAGTGCTACAAACTGGTAACTCTTATGATGATAGATGCTAGACTCCATTTTATATCCATCAGCTCCAACTCTTCTTCATCCACCTGATCGTAATCCTCGGTAGTCATTCTGGATTACCGATCTTACCAGAAGTGCTATGTGCTGTTTGGCCACTTTTTCAGGAAATACATTCTTCAAATCGACTGCTATGTTGCACTGGAAAACATTTGAATCAGAACTGCTTGGCTTGTCTGATTTTGGAATGACGAGCTTGAACTAGCGCTAGTATATCCAGCATATGGAGAACTTTGATTTGGAGAAGAATTTGTATTTGCACTAAATGATGTTTGAATTTTCGGGCTTTGAATCAGAGTATCTTGAACACCTCCTTTATAATAAACACCGACATCTTGAACAACATTAACATTCTTTGATTTTGCAATCTTCATCAACTCCATTTCATGACCTTCTAATTTGTCGATGAAAGATGACAATTTGAAATGTCTCCAAGATGGACTATTCTTCAGAATCATCAAATATGTTGTCCATTCTACCTCAGGAAGTGCATCGGCCAACTTCTCAATTTGCTCTTCATTAGATCTCTTGATATCATGTCTCCACATTTGGACCATGAGATGACAGTATCTATCGATCATCTGCTTCATTGTTTCACCTTTGATCATGGTGAAGATCTCGAACTCTTTCTTGATCAGGGCCTTTTTGCTTTTGATCATTTCATCACTTCCTTTAAATTTGTCACAAAGAGCGTGCCATAATTCTTGTGACGTTTCATATTCTGGCAATAATATCAATATATCTTCCTTAAATGATTGTTGAATCAAGCTAATCATTTTCTTCTCAGCGACATAATTTTCTTTATCGATTGGTAGAACTTGTTCAATGGAAGATCTTGATCACGCTCATCCTTTGGCCATTTGTAACCATCCTCAATTGCAACCCAGCTGTTGAATTGATTCGCTTGTATCCAATTCACAAACTTTTCCTTCCACCCTTCAAACTCGTTCATACTCATTAGCTTTGGCGGTTTCGAAGTAGTACCCATTTCGTTGTCGATATTCAACTGGTTTGTCGCAAGAATATTAGCATTTGATGAAGAAGCCACTTGAGAGACGAACACTTTGTGGAAATCTTCCATTTTGACAATCTGAAGACGTATCTAAAAATACGATCAAAAACACTCGAAAATTGATTAGAAACAGACAAGTTCGGTCGAACTTTGTATGTCAATCAGATTTTGATTTTAGTTTTCCACAAGTTCGGTCGAACTTAGCTGAAAGATTTCAAATTTTATCACAAAAACCTCAAGTTCGGTTGAACTTGATGTGAGATTTGAGAAAAATTACACCTTTGAGCGGACTTGTAAAGGATTTCAAAAGGAACACTTAAGTTCGGTCGAACTTAGGTATCTTGATTTACCTCGAGCGAACTTACAACTGATTTCAAAGAAAAACTTGCTAGTTCGGGCGAACTTAGCTTCAGTTTCCTGATTTTTTATCAAGTTCGAGCGAACTTGATAAAATTTCAATGAAAACTTATTAAGTTCGAGCGAACTTAACACAATTTCACTTAACAACCCTCAAGTTCGGTCGAACTTGATAAAAAAAATCACTCAGAAAATGAATTTCTAAGTCAAGTTCGGTCGAACTTGGATTATAAGTTCGATCCTGATGTGTTTTGAAAACATGGTTTTTTAACAATTTGATATCAATTCATTTGAATTTGATGTCCAAACTCTCAGGGGTTTATCACAAATGTATTTTACATGACATGTTCAAAAATTAGCCAATTCTATCCATGAATTCTTCGAATATGTGAAAATGTTAAGAAAAATGATAGAATGGAGATGAATAAGAGAAATTCTTGTCTTGATTCCAGCAAATTTAGGTATCCAGGCTCTGATATCACTTGTAGG
The DNA here is from genome assembly GCA_947069175.1 of Scalesia atractyloides. Lineage (NCBI taxonomy): Eukaryota > Viridiplantae > Streptophyta > Magnoliopsida > Asterales > Asteraceae > Scalesia > Scalesia atractyloides. Next base: position 36,520,938 of record CAMTDV010000019.1, on the reverse strand, counting down.
AACATCCACGATTAGCACGAGAACCTAAATTTGTTAGCTATTGTCCAATTAGGCGGAAACTAATGACAAGTTAACCAAATAACAAGAATTACTCATTTAAATGTTGTTTTCATCGATCTAAAGTTCAATACATTCGAGAACCGGATTTGATAGAGCTTCGCCGTCTCTGTGCCAAAATTTCTCCAAGTTACAAATGAAATAACAAAGGAACCTATTTATAGCATTACAAGTTCACTGGTGAGTATGGAAGTTCAGGAGAACTTGACTTAGTCAAGTTCGGCCAAACTTGACATTCCAACATCAATGTCAAGCGAACTTGGCTCCTAACTCACTTAAATACGCCTCGTTTCTAACAGATTAAGCCCTATTCACTCAGACTCATTACATAATGACGTAGGCAACAGACATATGCACCAACATGTTGAACAAATACTTTGTAAATATTTATTTCGATCCGCCTGTGGATCTTTCATTACAAGCCTTGTAATTTTATTCGAGCTTTGAACACTCGGTTTGTAATAGTAATTTAAATCCAAGACTTCTGATGTATTGTGATTGTTTGGTTATGATGTTATCAACTACGTCACGATATTCACCATCCGGGCCCACCGGATTACACGTGGAAATCGGGGTGTGACACCACAACAAATCTAAATACAAACTTCTTCACGCGATAAACGATAACACATCCAGCTCTAACCAGTCCTACAACTGTATTCTTCAAAAAAGAGACAACACCGATAGTCGGCATCAATATCATCACAGATGGTATGCAGCTATTGAATGTAAACTACATAATCGTACATTTTAGATAAACAAAATATTAGTATTGTAGAGCAAGATGAGACTCAAATAGCCAAACATCTTGGTCGGGTAGAATTTGTAATCAACCATAGGGGTGTTTAGGTTTCAGTTCAAAACCGTAAAACTGCTCAAATCGATCATCGATTTGGTTTCGCGGTCAGCTTTCTTTCTTAAGTTTTGTCCGGTTGGTTTAAAAAAAACAAACCCTAGTGAACAGTTTAATTGACAATTTATACGAAGAACTGACATTATAAAACCGAACCAGGCCATAAAATTGACAACATGTATATAATTATTTAGATATTTCATATTATATATTTATCTTTGACTTATACTTAGCTCAAAAGAGCTTTAAATCAAGAGGTCTCACCGTCACGATACATAAACAACCATAGATAGCTTATTATATAACAACTACTTAATGGATAAGTGCATAACTTATCTAGTAAAAGCAAAAAATAAATTGTGAACTAACCATATCTTTTTTTCATTTTCATGAACAAAGGCCTGATTATTTGGCGAGCCGAGCGGTGCCGTTGAATGATTTTTTTAAACATAAGCAACTCTTCCATCCTGTTAACAATCCTATGTTAGAAATAGAGTTGAAAATCATATAAAAAAAGCAAATGATTAATGGCTAAACTTCAAAAAAAAATGTATAAATAAATTTAAGCAATTGAGCTAAAGCGAGCCTAGTCGTGTTGACTCAGTTTGTAAAGTAGCCGAGTTTTGGAACAAACATTCAACTCGATCTAGAATTCGAGCCGAGCCAACTCACTTATAAATTCGAGTCGAGCTCGAGCTGACCCTTGTTGAATTTAGAAAAAAATGCATAAATGAATATGAGCAATTTCAGTCCTATTCAAACAAACTTAGTTTATATTAAACATAATCATCCCTTCATCTTTTTCCGGTGAGACGAATATAAACAAACCATCCATCATTTCATCTTGTGCAGACTGCATAACTTCACTCCTATTCAAGCTCAAGCAAGGCAAAGTGTAAAAAGTTCCATGCACATTGATGTCTATTTCAACTAATACCTATTTCATCATGTGCAGACGCCGTCATTTCATCTTTTGCAGATGCCATCATTCTTCCAGCCACGTGACCGGAATGCCACATAAGAATGGCAACATAGTTATATTATATTTTGGTACTCAAATAGGGAATTCCGAAATTAACCATTACCAATACTCGTTGTTAAACTAAATGCCAAAAGCTATAAAACTGAATACCACACAGGTACCGGTGTACTTCGGTTTAGTATGGTAGTTGTACAGAACCTATACAAAGTTATGGCTACAAGATAAATTATATAATTAATCACATAAAACAAAAGATTTATTAGCCAGGTGTATCGGTGGACACAATCATCCAAATTTGAATCCAAACTAATCTAAATTTTGAAAACTTAACCACTGCAAAAATAACATACTGATATATCTTTTCAAAATTAAAATGAATTAAAATGATGATTGCTACACATGAAGTTGTATTAAGAGTTACCTTACTGTAAAAACCGTTTGAAACCTCCTAACATAATATATCCCTTGAGAAACACATATGCCCCCGAATTTACAAACAAATGCAATATTTTAAATCTAAAACCTAAGTGTGATTAAAGCAAGGTTGATTGTAAAGTAAAGAAAAACTTGCCCAGGCTTTACTGAGGATTGGAGCAACGTCGAGTCGAGAGACAATGATTCAAGCGGGGATGATTGGTCGGGTCATACGGTGATGCAGTGGTGGTTAGTCAGTCACTCGGCCACGATTCATCAGTGTTGAAATGGTGGGAAGTAATTGGAGGAGACGACCGTCCGGAAAAGGGATGTGGATAGGCTCATTCGGTTACCCGGTTCCGCTTATATGCGTACGGTTAAGCCCACGTGACAAGTTTACGTAGTTTAACCAAAACGGGTTTAACCATATCATTTTTTATATCAAAATCCAGAATGTAATACGTTTACTCATATTGAACAAGTCTTAGTACTTTTCGGGCTTAAACTACATTCTATTCCGATCATCGCTTAATCTAGTGTTTAGTACCGTAAATATCTTTTTAAGCTAGCTGGTCTGAGTCTATGATGTAGATAGGACCCGTTAGTAATCTAATTGGTTAATAATACCATCATTCCAGACTAAAGCCTTCCGGTAGATTGTCATCAAAATCTTCATAACCCGTTTTATTCTGTTATGTTGATAACTTAAACAATGGGGAATTGAAGGTCCGGATCGGTTCACCGAAGAACATAAACTCCACGTTTAATCTGGTTTAACGTGCAGAATCCGTTAAACCGAACCATAATCGTGACAACGAATCGTAAATAATCAATGCTTATTATGTTCTAATCGACAACCGGACATAGTTTCGACGTCTACGTTACAAAATAACTCGATCTAGCTCGGAACTGTATGAGTGTTCTTGAGAGACTTTGTGCGAAGTTGTTATCTGGAACTAGTATATTGTGCGATGTGATGTTCATGGTATTTATAGTGCATGCATGCACTTCGTCCGAAGTTGCTATGTCTTGTACGAGTTGCTCTGTTGACTTCATTTCATCCTTTTTGCATTTAAACATTTGAAATCTTTTATACCAAATATCATAAAGATCCAAACCAGAAGACAACTCTTCCCTATCATTCATTTTTTTAAAATCAATATCTTTCATTTTCGACAAAAAAATTGGTTTTCAAAGACTTAATGCAAAATCTGACTTTTTAAACGACAATTTTAGCGTATCGGTTTGCTAAAAATGTTTAAAATTTTTCCAAAAACCGTTTTTACCATATTATAGCTTTAAAACCGTCTCGTCGATACGAATATAACGACATATTGTAGGATCGATCCTGATAGCATAGGAATCTAGATTTGATATCTAATGTCCATAATAGCGGAAATATTACGACATGGTTACCAAACAACAAGAATTAGTCAATTAATCGTCAATTTTAATGATATAACATCAAGTCTCCAATTTGACAGAGCTCCGCCTCAAAGTGCGCAAAGTTACAAATGATCAAGACAAGCTAGCTATATATAGGAGGAGAAGTTCGCTAGAGATGGGTGAAGTTCGGGCGAAATTGACTATGTCAAGTTCGGCCGAACTTGACTTCTCAAGCACATTTCAAGCAAACTTGACTCCTTTACACATAAATACTTCATTTCGCTAGCCTATTCACGTCTAATCTATACAGACTCGATATAAGACTAAGACATAGACATTCTGCACCAACAGACTCCCCTTTGGATATCATCTTCGTCTTGTATCGGTCTTCAAAACTCTCTCTTCAAATAAAACTTTAACGAATACGACCGAAGAAATTCTTGAATGGCTTCTTACGTCGTTCTTGCTTCGGATCTAGCGTCTGATCAGTAGGAGGCACTTTGTTCATGTACTGAAACCTTCTAAGCCTTGCCGCCCTACCTTTCTCCTGTATTTCTTCTAGACGCTTCTCTTCTTTCAAAAATTCAACATGTTCAAGATCCCTCCATCTTGTTTCCCACATCTTTCCTGAATTAACTTCTCGAGCGTAGCATACATTAACGACCCTTTGATACTTCATTGCTTGCTCCTTTTCACGTTCTGTAAATACAATCTTACTGTAGAACATGCTTTTGATATATTCTCTCGAACAATTAACTAGCCACACCGGGTCTAGTATCCTGATCGTTCTCCATAGCCCTCTCATTCCCTGAAATCCAAGTATCTCGACCCTTTCCTTTGTGATATCCAGATGTTCTTCAAATCTTAATACTATCACTGCTTCACACGTGTTAGGATCAATCTGCCACCACTTAAACACCAGATTAAAATTCTGTTCGATTGGCATTAAAGGCATGTTTCTCATCGCTCTCGGTCGTTTCATGATTAACGTTATATCTTTTCCCCTGTTTTCTTGTTTGTTTTGATGCAACAACCCGAAATAAACGGCTTCCAATATCTAAAACCCTTTGTCACTTCAAATTTGATCATCTTCCATAGTAACTGATCGATAAACTTCATCTGATATGTGACATTCACGGTTTGAACAAGCTCTTCAATATCCCAGTATGGTAGAGTCTTGAAATCAGCCAGATACTTGAAGTATTGCACCCCAAATTCCCTTTTGATTGCATAAACATTCAATTCCTTAAACCAACCCCAACTGAGAATATCTCCCAACGACACGTCTTTATCTCTGGTAAAGAATGCTAGAGGACGTCGAAACTTACGTTCACGCGGCATCTCTTTAAACCAGGATTTCTTAGCTTGAGCTATTTCTTCCTTCGTCATTGGTTTTGGAACTTTACCTTCACGTATCGATTCTTCGATCTTATCTTTCAACATATCTTCATCCAATTGCTTGTACATTTCCTCAAAAGTAGGAAAACTATCAGTGTTAGGACCGACGTACTTTGCAGTTTCATCTCTTTCATCATCCGAAGACCAATCTTCCACTATAACCCTGTTATACTCATCAGCTTCAAATCGTCATATGTACTGATAATCATTTGGCTCAAACGTCTTAACATTCATCACTTGCTCCTCAAAATCAAAATCTAGAGTTTCAACATTCAACTTCAATCAACTTAGCCAGATCTTCTTTAGTGTAGTTATGTACATACTCTCCCTCTTCAACATTATGTTCAAGCATAAGTATCAACAGTTTTGTTGGAACTGCGGCAACAGGATTAGCAATAATGATAGCATCAGACATTCCAATATCTTTAGTAGGCCCTGTTTGCCCTGACTCCCCCTCAATCTGTTCATTCATGGCATTTGCTTCATCGTTCAAAGATGAGTGAAATCAAATCTTTCATTCACTGTCGCATCCACCACTTTAATTCCTATACCACTAGGATCATCATAGTTACCTCAATCGTGGTCAGAATCATCCTTAGGAACATCAGTCGGTGGTTCATCATCTTTATCTTCATCATCTGCTTCATCATCGTCTTTTTCTTCAGTAGCAGATACAGGATTAGAAGGCTTGACAGATTCGTCAACCTTAGAAACATCAGACTTAGAAGCCTTCTCTACATTCTCATCAATAGGCTTATCGGCAACTTCAGAAGATTTAGGTGCTTCACCTTCAACACCTTTGCCCTTACCACTGGCTGCAAGCTCTTTTTCAGCTCTTTCTTTTGCCTCTTGCCTATCCAGACGATCATATTCAGTAATGAAATCAATACCAGGAGTATTAGATAATACTTTCTGCATCCTTGTAAACCTTCGATCGTTTAGGGCTTGTGTCGTTTTCAGCTCAGCAATCTCTGTCTGTAGCTTTTCGTTTGCATCTTGAAGACATTCAATCAAAGCTTTGAAAAATTCTCATTCACTTTCCAGCACTTTTATCTTGTCATCCATCATTTCTTTTTCTACTAAGCTTTGATTAACTTTCTTGATTAGCTCAACTTTCTCTTCTTCATTATTTTGTACTCTATCTTCCAATTCTTTGACACGCTTTTCCAGAACATCGATATCTGTGTGAGGCAAGAACTTATGTAAGTCCTGAAGATCTACTGGTTCATTTGGAATATCACCAAATAGATTTGACTGTGACTTCTTTGGTGTTTTTTGTGTCGACTTAGGAGTAGCAGCTTTTGGAGTTGACTTCTTTGGAGTTACTTTCCTTGAAGTTGAGCTTTCAGAATGAACAACTTTAGGATCAGGTGATTGAATCACTGGAACTTCAAGTAAATTAGACTCAAGAGGTTCTTGTGTTGCTCCTGGCCTTTCTGCCTCAGATGAAATGATAACAAGAGGTTCTTGTGTGATTCCTGGATGTTCAGCTTCAGATGAAATAACAACAGGAGGTTCTTGTGTAGGAGGTTCTTGTGTAACTCCTTTAACCTGTGCGGCAGAAGGTTCTTATGTAACTTCTGCGCTTTTAAGCTTTCCAATGTAACGACGACTTGGTGGTTTCTGAGCTTTCTTTGACTTTTTACCCTTAGTCTTTGGTGAACCTGTGGTTTTTGTTGTTGAAACCACTGCAGATTTTGCACGCTTTTCCTTTTTCTTCGGCCTTTCCTCATCAGAATCTTTTTCAAACTCAGGCACATAATCAGCATCGCCTTTAGTTAGCTTTTCTTTTCCAGCTTCGGCATCCACAATCTTTTGCCGCTTTTCAAGAGAATCATCAGAATCTTCGTCATTCTCGGAAGTACCTGAAATAACATCATCCTCTTGCGTAGTCTTTTCTGTCTCCTGACTTTCTATAACAACTACTGCACTCGATCCAGCTTCTGCTTGAACATTTACAGGCTCGTCTTCATCCACAAGCATAGTATCAACTTTCTTAGCCGCTCGCTTCTTTTCTTTTCGACTTCAGTTTTTACAAACCAATCACTACGAGCTTTAGGCTTAAACGACTTGAACCACTCTTTTTCTGCATTTAATTCCTTCTAGTCACCACTTCCATCATTCCTCCATTTGTTATCAGGCGGCGCAACATAATTTTCATTCTTTAACGCCCCAAATATCGGTTTAGCAACAGGTGTTGAATCCTGTTTCTGGAATTTGATCAACTTCTTTACTGTAGTATCATCGAGGTGACTAAGATATAGAACATCGTTTGGATCACGTGCAATGTCTGTAAACTTCTCATCGATTAGCATCTGCACAAATCTTGGATATAAGCATAATATCGCGTCTTCCATATTCTTTGACATGTGCGTGAATACAAGCTTAGAATAGTTGTACGGCTTCTTCAGAATCAATGTCGTTGCCATGCAGGCCATATAATCTTGAACATCGTCAAGGCCCGCCTTTCTGTGGCTGAAAGTGTGTATAATCGCGTGCATAAGAAGCATGTAGGGGTTAGGCACTTCCCCTTTCTTCAACGTTGGTTTATTCACACTACCCTTGTAACCCATCCGATAGAAACATCCTCGGACCATCTTCTCGTTTAAGAATATCGGATTATCTTTATCATCGTTAAACTTCAAGATCCTGCGTATATCATCCTCTGTGACAGTGATTTCTTTCTCTTGGTTTCCGACTTGAACATATGATGTAATATTCTTCTTATCTGCACTGAGGCTTGCGTTCATCCAAAATTGATACGTATGTGATCTATAAGACATTGTTCGCTCTGTAATAGCACGGTGAATAGGGCACTCCTTCAGAAACTTCAATATACTTTCGTATTCCTTCAGCGACGGACATAATGCCTTGTCAAGCGTGATACAGGTGTTGTGGAACTTTGAAAAATCTATCGTGATCACACACGCTGGTTATTAAACCTGAAAAACGGCACAAAATACTTAGCACGCATTACGAGAAATAGTTACAAATTTTTTTCAAAAACATTTTCATTAAGTTCGGGCGAACTTGATGTGTGTATAACAAACTGATTAAGTCAAGTTCGCCCGAACATGCTAACACAACATGTTCACCATTTTTACTTAAGTTTGGGCGAACTTGATTTGTGTTTAACAAACTGATTAAGTCAAGTTCGCCCGAACATGCTTACACAACATGTTCACCATTTTTACCTATGTTCGGGCGAACTTATTATCAACAACTTTCAATTTAATAACACCTAAGTTTGGTCAAATTTCTCAGATGGCATTCAGATTCAAATGTTAAAAAGTTCGATCGAACTTGTATTTTGATCAATTTTATTCATTGTTTAGTTAGCAAGTTCGGTCGAACTCGATAACAAGTTCGGCCGAACTTGTTATCTCCTTCACCAAAAACTGCAAGTTTCCATATAAACACATCTGATCAAATCCAATGCAAATCCACAGTCAATTTATGATGTTTATTTTGATTACAAGTCCAATTTGACCAAAAGTATCCTAGATCTACAAGATTATAACATTTTCAGTTCTTTATTAACAGATTAGGATTCAATTAACGGTTTAAATGTTAAGTACACACCTCGGCCATTGAGAATGGTGTGCTAGTCACCATAATCAATCAGAATTTTAGCAGAGTAACGGCCCTAAAATGTCTTCAATCGATCGCTCACAGAAGTTACGTTCGCTCAGAGTGAAATTGTTTGCAGATTATGAAGTTCGGCCGAACTTGCAAGGTATAAATACCCTAGCAAGTTCGGGCGAACTTGCAAGCCCAGATATGAAGCCCATATAAGTTCGAGCGGACTTACAAACAATTTTCAACCAACCATCAAGACAAGTTCGGTCGAACTTTTCTCAAAGTGAATCTTTAATAAGTTTAGCAAGTTCGGCCGAACTTGCCTAAAACCAATTTTTCAAATTTTCAAGTTTTTGCAATTAAGACCATGAACTTTTCACTTTTTACCAGTTTTACAAATCCACTCAGTTGACCAAGTCCAAGTTAATGACCTCGGTTAACCGATTTGTCTGCGAGTCCAAGTTAATGACCTCGGTTTGACCCGTTACAAACAAACTGTTGATATTTTCAAAACTAAAGTTTCAAATTAATGAACTTTTCATCGCTTTGGCTTTTCCGATTTTACAGATTAGTTCCTAGCCCGTTGTCAATAAGATTCCCACCAGTTTAGCACCTTACCAGACTTCGAAGACCCGTTCTCCAACATTGGTTTGCTGAAAACAATGTAGAAACAAAATCTTTTTGTATTTTTGTAAGTTTATGCTAAAACACACTGAAAATCTTTTTGGATTTAATCTGTAAAGCTGATAAACTATGTACAGAAGAATGTAAACTATGTACAAACATATCTACAGACATTTTTTTGTGAATTCGCGTCTAAGGATCATATCAGTTAATTGAGACATATCATCAGTACCGTTGACCTTTAGATGACTTTAACTTTTAAACTTGTTTACCTAGATGGTCGATATTTGTGTCCACTTAAACTTTACCACGTTTCTCAACTGTTCCAAGATATGTTAAGGTATGATTTATGAAACTTGACTTATCTGTGGTTCCCACTTCTTGAATATACTCCCTTATCAAGATTCCCTAGATTTCATCTTCAGGTGAATATAGAGTAACTGATATCTGTATCTGGGTTAATGTGAGGGCTTGAGAGCTCAGGTTAGTACTACCGTACAAACAAAGAGATGAAGGCTCGACTTTAAGGTGTGTTCCATTAAAGGAATCTTTTCAGCACTATGAATGATTAGATCTTTCGATACTTTTCAAGATTGCATGTTGTTTAGGGGTTTATAGTGAAAGTATTATAGAAGTTCTAGGCTATTGCTTCCGCAAAATCAGAAGAACTTGTGTAATACCCCAGATATCAACTATCTATAAAGACCTCGTATCTCAGAATCAGGCAATCTCTCAAACGAAATTTCGGAGTACTAAGTCCATATATCCAAGATGTGTTAATCCACAAGATTAAGCAGATGTAAAATTTTTATATCCCGAAAACAGTTTAGTGAATGTGTTAAGCCTATCAACACATCCACAGTAAGACTTTTATCACTTTTAAACTTTACATTTCTTTAGCATATTGTGATAGTCCGCTGTACTATCATTTCCTTTTTGTGACATCGAATTCTTTTTGTCTTTTTCAATGTTTTTGTACATTTTTGAAAGTTTTCATATGTTTTTGTATTTTCCCAAATATTTCTCCCCCTAAAATCAAAAACATATTTTTGTTTTTTAGTTTTTAAGAAATACTTATCTAGAAAAGATATATACAAACCAATGTGGATCACGTGAACTCGTCATCCGATCCGTATTCAACCTCAGCTTCCGCACCTGTCAACAAATTTTTAATACCGTTATTAGATAATTAAATCTTGTTAAAGGAAATGTTTTGGTATAAAAATCAGCCTTTTGTTCGTCAGTGTGGATTTTTTCTATTTGCACCAACTTCTTTTCGTAACAGTCACGAATGAAGTGATAACGAATTTCAATATGTTTAGTACGTGAGTGATGAACCAGATTTTTGGTTATATCGATGGCTGCTTTGTTATCTACGAATAAAGGAGTATCAAGAAACTACAGACCATAATCCCTCATCTGTTTTTGAATCCAGAGGATTTAAGAACAACATCTGGAAGCAGAAATGTATTCTGTCTCACAGGTAGAGAGAGACTGTGGTCTGTTTCTTGCACTGCCACGTTACCAAACGTGTTCCGAAGAACTGGCATCCTTCCGTTGTAGATTTCGAGTTCAGTTTGTCCACCCCGAAGTCTGAGTCAGCGTATCCCGTTAGATCAAAGTTGTCGTTCTTTAGATACCATAAGCCGGTGCTTGGACATCCCTTCAAGTAACGGAAGATTCGCTTGACTATCTGCATGTGTGACACTCGAGGACTAGACTGATATCTCACACATAAGCAGGTAGGATACATGATGTCTGGGCGAGATGCCGTCAGATACATCAGAGATCCTATCATCAATCGATAGAGTGTGTCATAAACTTTGGTTCCCGTCTCGTCAATGCAAATCCCATGATTCAGTGCCAGCGGAGTCGAAAGCGGCTTCGAGCTATCCATTTCAAACTTCTTGAGAATGTCGTGAACTTACTTTGTCGTCTGGTAAATATGCCGTCTGGTAACTGATCGGCCTGAAATCCGAGGAAGAATTTCATTTCACCCATGGAGGACATCTCTAATTTCTTCTTCATAATCTTTTGGAACTCTTTACAAAGACTATCATCCGTAGAACCGAAGATGATATCATCCACATAGATTTGTACAATGATTAGATGAGATCCGACTTCTCTGGTAAACAATGTACTGCCCACTGTGCCTCTCGTAAAGCCGTTCCCAACGAGATGTTGTGATAACGTCTAGTACCAAGCTCTCGGGGCTTGGTGTAATCCGTATAAGGCTTTGTGTAGGAGATAAGCTTTGTTCTTGTTCAGCGGATCGACGAACCCGGTGGTTGGCTGACGTACACTTGTTTTCGAAGTTTACCGTAGAGAAACGCAGATTTTACATCCAACTGGTACACCTTAAATCCTTTCCAAGCTGCGAACGCCAGGAAAATGCGGATAGACTCTAATTGTGCAACCAGTGCGTATACTTCTGTGTAATGAATACCCTCTTGCTGGTGGAATCCTTTGACAACCAACCGAGCTTCGTTTTTTACTATTACACCCCAATCATCTCTTTTACACTTGAAGACCCACTACGTATCAATAGCTTTTTGCTTCAGTGGTAAGTCTACAAGCTTCTAAGCACCCAATTTCTCAAACTGTAACAGTTCCTCTTGCATTGCTATCACCTAGAGCTTCATTAACAGTTCTTGGCTCTATTTGAGAAATGAAACATGAATAGTAGCAGTAGTTTTGAGTTGGAGCAACTCGGGTGTAGAAACAACTAAGTGCTTTATTGATTTGGCTTCGTGTACGCACACCAGTTTGTAATTCACCAATGATATTCGTTGAAGGATGGTAAGAATACGATCGCGACATTTCTTCGCTAGGAACATCAACTGAGCTTTGCTGATTTGAGATGTTCTGCTTACGATCACTTCAACGTTAGGAGCGCTAGATGATGCTTCATTCTGATTCCTGGGTTTGCAAATTGATTCAACATGTTAGATATCTGCTCAACTTCTTCATCTGATGAGGTTTCATCATCAGCATCAAATGTTGGCACTTCATCTGAGTCAGAATTCTGATTCTGAGGCGTGCTTGGCACTATTGTTTCATTTCCTGGTTCGGAAGACACATTTGATGGAGTAATAGCAGGTGTTACTTCTGCTTCAGAAATATTTTCAGCTTGAACACCGCTATTGCTAGGACCTGCTCCGGAGACGAAGAATCCAACGTGGGTTGATTAACCACAATTGGTCTAATGATTTGTTCCTGATTCGCCGACTGTTGAAGATAATATAACGCTGCGATTTCTTCTTCAGAAGGTTCTTCCGGCAAGTCGAATGACTTCCAAAGGTCTTGATAGTTAAACAACCATGCGTCGCCTCTTCTTTGAATAGGATCTGTATAGTTGAAGCAATCAACATGCTGTGCTTCAATAACCTTTCTCAACAAAGGAACATGCTGTAACATCCGTCGAAAAATGGGTTTTCAAAACCCGCTTCGTTTATTAATCGAATAATCAGTTTCAATTTTTCGTTGCTTATTTAATGCCCATTTTAATTTTAAACAATACATAACTAATAAACATATTAGAATATGGAAACTTAAATTGTTAAAAAGTAACAATAAAGTGAATAAAAAAGAAATCAGGCTGCCGGGTTTCGAACCCGGGTCAGCCGGAAGACTCAATTATCAAACACTTAACCACTCCGCCACTTGTTGTTTTTGTGTAATCAAGAAACAAATAAAACCTTAAGATCACCCGTGAATCTACCTGTTTGCGCCAAAAATTGAAACCGATAATCGGCTTTCAACCATTCAGACGATTGAGTGATCGTGAGTTACTGGTTATAACCGATGAAATCATTACGATCGACGTTCTTAATCAATTCAGCCTTTATTGGACCCGATTCATATGATGTTCGAGTTTGATAACCGAAATCATTCAACTCCAAATTTACACCGGTATTATCATTGTCTCGCAACTCAGAAACACCCGCAGAACTCTCAATTTCACTTTTGCTCTAATTTCTGATCATCGGAATCGCTATCTGATATCACCGGACTTTCGCCGGAAAACCGTGTCATTCATCAAAACGGTAAATTTCTTAATTCTTTCATCTTCTATCTATTGTTAGACTCTTACTAACTCAAACCCTTCTACCAGAATCGGTCCCAGACGACGATACCGGATAATCTGCAACCGCCGGAAAATTTCTGAAAATTCCGAAATCACGCTGTGAATCGGTATGAGCATCTAAACTCTCTGATAACTCTTGTTTAGTCATTCAATTTCACAATTAGTTAATCGAAACTGTTAATTGGTCCTCTCAGACGGAGTTCATAAAACAGAGCCGACGACTTTGCCGGAGTTCTGAGAAAAATCATCTTCCGGTACATTCATTCCCAAAACCTTCTCTATCCATTTCATTTTAATCATTTATATGTCCGTCAATCGAATTAAACAAGAACAGTCGAATAAATCGTTGTCTGTGTTGTTTTAACGAAGGAGATGAAGTTTAGTTTGTGTATAAATTTAATATAAATCGGATTATATCTCGGGTTAGACACACAGTCCAGCGGTGGACTATGTGCATTTGAATCATAGAGATACCGGGTTCGAGTCTGTCCTTGTTCCGATTCGTCACAATATTCAGACTTTTTATAAAACCCAAATACGGAAACTTCCAGTTAGTATATAAGTGAAATAAAAACAAGTATTTTAACCAGGTTAGACACACAGTCCAGTGGTGGACTGTGTGCAACGTTAAACAACAGGTCCCGGGTTCGAGACCTGTTATGCACACCGGTTCGATATAATTAAAATCCTTTTTAAAATAAATGAATTTTGAATAAATTAAATAGTATATAAATATAATTAAAAACAGAAATATTTCGGGTTAGACACGTAGCTCAGTTGGTAGAGCTGCGTGCACGTATACGAGATGTCACAAGTTCGAACCTCACTCAGTGCAAACAAATACAAGACCGAACCGGTCAACAGTCAATGGTCAACGGTCAACCCAAAAAAAGCCAACATTTTATTTATTTTATTTATTTATTTAATTTTAAAATCAACTAAAAATACTTCAAAAATAATATTTTTAAAGTTAGAAAATGACCTTAAACTCACAAAAAAATATATCTAAAAATCCTATTAAAATTGTTAATAAAATCCACTTATTTACCGTACCTTTTCGTTATTATTTAGGTTAGTTATTCCTCGTCGATCAACCCTCTAAACTCGTGTGCATTCAACATCATCAAACGAACGCACCCAATGTGAGTGAATCTCTACAAATTCCCCGTTTTAATCACATTTTAGGGTGTATCATGTGTCTTATTATTTATTACATTAAAACACTTGTGCATCCATCATATCCATGATCAAATGTGTATTCAATATGTATCAACTGTTTGTGTGGTTAACGTTTAGATTAAATTAATCATTTTCAGTACATACATCATCATAGGCCGCCGTTCCCCATTACCTATGAGCGTGAACCGTTCCCCATTACCTATGAGCGTGAACGAGGCGTTGCCAACATACGATCGGCTCCGTTTGATTGAGCCTTGATTGCACATATATCATCATAGGCCGTCCGTTCCCCATTACCTATGAGCGGAACGTGACGTTGCCAACATATACATTATCATTCATGTCATATACTCATGCAAGGTGGTTTGTTATTGTTATTGTTATTGTTATTGTATGTTTAATTACGTTTGCTCACATATGATATATTGCACAATTTTTCCATATTAATTATAACAAGAAATCAATAATAAATGTTTTCTAACAAGGTTCACTCGCCAACTTTTGTTGACCCAAAAACCCCCATTTTTACACATGATACAGGTGATCCAGTTGCAGCAAGAAACATATAGGACGACTTAGAAGAATAAGTCGGTTTAGGTTTTGGATTGTTTATTTAGTTACTTTTTCCTTGTAATTGCATGAACTTGTTTGGAATATTGAAGATGTAATTTTGAATTTAATAAATATGAAACATATTAGTAAACATCATGAGCTTTGGTGATAACCCAATTATGCCTCGACTCTTATTCCGCTGCGGGTCGGGGTGTGACACATACACTCTTCGTAGCGGACTCGCATATCCGACAAAGAAACCTTCAAGCGATTTGGCTCCGAATTTACCATCTTGATCTATTACAGTACATGGCGGACCAAATGGCTCTAAGAATTTCAAGTTTGGCTTCAGTCGGTTAATCATTTCAAAACAGGTTTTCTTTGTTGGTTTGACAGTTAGAACTCTGTTTAGTGTGTAGCAAGCCGCTGCAACTGCTTCACTCCAGAAGCTGGCTGGAAGCTTTGAGTCTGCAAGAATGGTTCTCGCAGTTTTGATTAAAGTTTTGTTCTTCCTTTCAGCGACACCGTTTTGTGCGAGTGTAGGGTGCACTGAATTCGTGCAAAATACCCTTGGCGTTGCAAAATTTTTTCATCTTATTATTCTTAACTCTGTGCCATTGTCACTGCGAATGCGTCGTACAGGAAGATGATAAAGGTTTTCTAGCTTCTTGAAAAGAATCACCAAGTTTTCAAATGTTTCATCTTTTGATTGTTGGAAGAATACCCATGAATAACGCGAATAGTCATCTGTTACGACCAAGCAGTATAAGTCTTCTTGGGTTTTGGATAGAAAGCTTGGTAATCATCTTCATAATCTCCATCTGAGCCTCCACTGTCGTTTTGTGACATCCCGGTTTTTCAGACATCTTAAACGCACTACTTCACGGTTATTCATTCCTACGCTAAATTGATTCGGAGATTTAAATTGCACGCTCGAAATAATTACGATAACTTCGTGAACTTGTCAAATGAATTACGTGCTATGTGTATTAAACGTTTATAAATTGGTGAGTTATTATGTGTTGTTCCGATTTCGTGATTTGTTTTAGTTATAAAATATATATATAGTAAATATATAGACGAATCGAACCAAGCCGCGAAACGAGTCAACCTCACTTCCTCGCGACTCAAGGGATTGACCGAAACTTGAGGACCAAGTTATAGACCCAAACCGCCCCACCAAAACCCTTGCGGCCGCGAGCACCCAACCGCAAACCCATCCCCTTTTCTTTGCCCTCTTGCACTATATATACACATATATGCATGTGTTATGTTTCAAAAACAAAAACACACACAAACCCTAGCACAAGAAACAAGCCGACGGCAGCCTTCTCCTTTTCCTTTCTCTCGGTCGCGACAGCCGCTTGCCCATTCTCCCTCTCGTGTCGAAAACTAGCTTCAACATCCGAATCGGCTCCCATCTAATTCTCGGATCATTGATTTCCATTGTTAAAGGTTAGAGTTTTATGTTTTTTTTTCGCTAACTATGAAGGGTTTATGAACTATGGATTATACTTGTATGTAATGGTAGAAAGTGTTATGATGTTAGTTCGATTGATATTGCAAGTTTAGCGATTATGATGATTAGTTAGAATCAAGAACCGTTAGGCTGCGTTTTGTGATAAAGACCATATAATGTGATTAGGGTTTGCATGGGTATGATGTATATGATGATATATGATTGGTAAAATTTGTTCTTGATCGTTTATATTTAAGATATCGATTGCTTAAGCGTGTTATATTGCGATAAAATGCTGAAATCAGGATGCTGAATGGTGTTTACAGCCAACTTCAACTGGCTGTAACTTGGTTATTATTTATCGAAAAAACGGATTTTCTGAAGTCTAAAACGTAGATTTTTGAAAAACGCTTCTAATGGCGCTGGATTCATATTTTTTTGAAGTCGTTTGTTATTTTTAAGTGGCAAATTAAGTACAGTAACTGAAGCTGTGAAAATGCTGAAAATTTGTTAGTTGTTTATTGAATTGGATCTAATAATCTGTAGAGAGTCGAATCACGAAAATTGTACAGCAACTAGATATGGAAATTTCCGGGAAACTCCCACTGGAATTTTGTTAATTGGACGAACGGTGATTTTTAATAAATTCTCCCGTGGACTGCAGTCAGAAAGCGACGAATCTGACTGCAGCCTAGTATATTAATATTTATTAATAATTGGTAAAGTGTTAGGACTTGAAAAATTTATATAAAATTCTAAAGTATAGTTGTCACCTTCTGTAAAATAATTGGAATTTTTGGAACGTTTGAAATATTTTATAAAAATCCTCGAAAACAGCCTAATTATGAGTATATAAGCTGAAACTTGATAACTTGCGAATGTGTGTACCAAAGTGTTGCATGGATTGGATTGTGTTCATGATAAATTGTTTTGATCACTAGGTTGGTATGATGATACTTGCATGCATGATTGAGTGTTAGGATTTGTTATTGTGTGTACCGCATTGTGTGTTAATTACGTGTAGGGTTTGTATTAGTGTGTTCACACACTAACTTTAAATCAATTGACTTGTTAGGACGCAATTAACGGTCCCATCATTTGCTACTTCTGTGTTACACTAACCGAGCAACTAAAGGTGAGTTCACGGCCTCTAATTTTATCCGGTTTTAAACAACAGGGGGAGAAACATGTATACACTCTACAACCCTATCTCTTTACGTTATACGAAATTAACGTCATTAAACTATTCGGTAACTAAGTTAATGTTAATGTACGTTATGGTCACTAAGCAGCTATATCACACAAGTCCTTGACAATCTCTCGGATCGTTAGTATTGGGTTAGATAGCGGGGAAATTATAAGTAGTACTACTGGACCCGACAAGCCCCACCCGAGCTAGTCGCGCTAGCCGACCGGGTATGGTCAACGGGTGAATAATTTGGCCTAACTTCGCCATGGTCAGTGATAGGCCTGACAACACGGAGGCACAACAGTCAGCTTCGATCGCGAACACTTACGTGACATAACTTTAGGCTAGCTACCTACATGTTAACATTGAACTTAATTACGAATCAACAATATTATTCCGGGTTAGGGATAATGGAACCAACAACGTTATTATTCCGGGTTAGGAATAATGGAACATCATTATTATTCCGGGTAAGGAATAATGGAACCATCAGTATTATTCTGGGTTGGGAATAATGGAACTAAATCGTTATCCCGGGTTAGGGATAACGGGGGAAACAAACTTATAACCGAACAAATGAACTTATGAAAACCTGTGAACTCACTCTTCTTTAATGTTGACACTTGTTTCTTTACATGTTTCTCAGGACGCTAGGAGCTCTAGGTGCACTCACTTGCATTGATCAAGACATCTTTTATCGAGTCTCATTTACGAACATTGTTTAAGTTTTTCTTTAGTTTTGGCGTTTGTGTTGGCGCCCGTTCCTTTACTTTACTTTAAATGCTTCCCCTCAACTTTAAAAACTAATGCTTCCGCTAAACATTGAAATCAAACTAAGATAATCTAAAATTAACTATGAATGGTTAAACAAATGATTTTGGAAAACGTATTAACAAATCATATAGAGTCGTTCGACGTTACTAGTGTCTCAGATTCTGGTTTGTTCACACGCCTCGCGGTAAAACTCCGCAAGTGGAAATTGAGGGTGTGACAGATTGGTATCAGAGCCTCTAGCTGTAGAGAACCAGGTTTGCATTAAAAGTAGACCTAAACTATAGCTGATTACACGACACTAGACGTAGTTTGGCACCGAACTGTTATATCTTGTTATGTGATGTACCACAACTGTGTTATGTAAAATATGAATGCATAATAGAAATGAATGCAACTCGTAACTAACTACGCAACCTAACAGGCAATGTCATCATCATCATCATCCGACAAACTTTCGCAACTAAGGGCGCCGAGAAAGGCACCTATGGTGGAACCCTCACCACCTCATGGCATGGAGACACGCTCAGCTGCGAGAAAAAGGCTCACTCTAGGGGAGGAGTCGTCCTCACGCCCGACCATCGCAATGCCGGTCGAACCGGTTAACTCGTTAGAAGTAGGGAACGACCTACTTAGAGATATGATAAGAAAGCAACAAGAACAACTAGAGAGAATGCATGAAACCATCCTAGCACAGGGATGGATGATATGACAATTAACAGTAAGACCGGATCGCTCGAGGAAGAGCAACATGAGAGCAAGATAGCTCGTAACACTTTGGCTAGAGATCTTCGTGCTGAGCAGCTAAGGGCTGACTGGGTCGAAGACAGAGTTCTTGAGTCTAGCTGGAGAATTCAAGAACTAGAACAAAATCAGGCACCTGTACCAGTACCCGCACCAGCACCGGCCCCTCCAGTGCCGGTAGAGGAAGAAGAGGAGGATCCAGAGGAGGATCCGGAGGAAGACCCAGCTGTAGAAGCTGAAAACGCCACGGAGGATGACGGCAACGATAGCGATTTGGGGGATGGAGACGTAGAAGACTGACACGTCTCGCTTATTTTAATTGCTTTCCTTCGGTCTATTTATTTTCCTACTTATGTTTAAACTTGAGACTTTATAGTAAACTGATATGTTTGGTTGGCACTTTGTAAGACGTTGAAATTTCATTTAGTTGAATATTTCTTTTGACTGTTTAATTTATTTGGGTTGACATAATTTGAGGAGTTATTTAAGTATGGAATAGGATAAACTATATTGGATATATAGACTTATTGGTGTGTGTTTACGTTGTCTTACGAAGATCTAAAATGGCAACTGGACATCGCGGAAACCTCAATATGACGCCCGAAGAATTAGCCGCAATGATCCAAGAGCACGTGAATGCAGCTCTAGCGGGTGTTCAAAACCAACCGGCAGGTAACCATTATTAAATTTTCATGGGAAAATCTAATAGTTGGGCTAGTAAAATTCCTTGCTGACTACCTATCCTCTGTCAGCAGGAGGGGGTCTTAACCCCTACAAGATGTTTCTCGATGCGAAGCCGAGCAAATTCACGGGGACGGAAGGACCCATAGGACTGGTCCGCTGGATTGAAAAGTCCGAATCAGTGTTCGAAATGTGCAATTGTCTGGAGGCCAACAAAGTCAAGTATGCTGCCTCAACGTTGGAGGATGGGGCACTAACTTGGTGGAATGCACAAGTCCAAACGCGTGGACTTATTGCTGCAAATGCAATGGCCTGGGCCGAGTTTAAGGCCCTAATCAAGGAGGAGTACTGTCCGCGAGACAGAGTTCAACAGTTGGAGCAAACATTATGGAACCACAATATGGTGGGATCTGAAATTGAAGCATACACAGCAAAACATCATGACCTGGTATTTCTATGTCCCGATCTGGCCAACACCATGGAGAAACGACTCGAGTTTTACCATGGGGGTCTGGTCCCCAAGATCCAGGGTATGGTAATGGCTAGTAACCCTGCAATTGAGCATCACGCAATCAGGTTGGCGCACAAACTCACCGATAAGGCGGTGGAACAAAAGAAGTGGCCATCTCTGGTGTACGACTGAAGTTGCCCCTGATAATAAAAGAAAGTTTGAAGACTCGTCTGCTCGACAGTCTTCGTCATCCCAGCCACAACAGGGGAACCAGGAACGATTCAATAATTTCAACAGCCACCGGGGTCACAATAATCAGCCCGCCAACAACACCCAGAACACAAGCGGCTATGTAGGTCGGTGCAATCGCTGTAATCTTCATCATCACGGCCCTTGTGCCGGGAATCGCTGCCAATGATGTGGCAAGGTGGGACATGCGGCAAAGGATTGTCGTGGGGAAATCATGTCCCGACAAAATCAAAATCAACCCCAGGGTCAGCAGCAGGGTGTTAACCGGGGATGCTATCAGTGTGGTAGCACGGCCCACTTCAAAAGAGACTGTCCACACCTTCGTAACAACAACAACAATGGTGGGAACAACCACAACCACAATAACCACAACAACAACAGTAACAACAACAACAATGGAAACGGTGGCACAGGAGGTGCCAAAGGTCGCGCATTTACGCTGGGCCGCGGAGAGGCCAGAAACGACTCGAACGTGGTCACCGGTAAGTTTCCCCTTAATGAACATTTTGCTACTGTGCTTTTTGATATGGGTGCGGATAGGAGTTTTATATCTGAGTCCTTTAGGAAGAACCTAAATCTCACGCCCAAACCTCTAGAGGCCCCTTACGTCATAGAACTAGCCGATGGTAAATCTGTAGATGTGACCCATATAGTATCCGGATGTCAACTCAAACTCGCGGGTCACACCTTTATCATTGATCTGATGACAACTACCCTAGGTAGTTTTGACGTGGTAGTCGGAATGGACTGGTTATCCGACGTCCGAGCTGAAGTTCTCTGTTTCGAGAAATCTATCTGTATTCCGCTCTCTAACGACGAAATCTTGACGGTGCAAGGCGAGAAGGCAGGCGCCGTCACAAACATTATCTCTTACATACAAGCACAGAAGTATCTTCGGAGGAAGAACTCCTTTGCTTTGCTCACACTGGTTACCGAACAGCCTAAGGACGAGAAACCTATAGAAGACATCCCCGTCGTCCGTGATTTTTCCGATGTATTTCCAGAGGAGTTACCTGGTCTTCCACCACATCGACAAGTGGAGTTTGAAATTGAATTGGCGAACCATGCAACTCCTATCGCCAAGGCCCCATACCGCCTAGCCCCAGCCGAGCTGCAAGAGCTGTCTACCCAACTTCAGGAACTGTTAGAAAAAGGATTTATCCGACCTAGCACTTCGCCATGGGGAGCTCCAGTCCTTTTTGTCAAGAAGAAGGACGGGACCTTCCGCATGTGCATCGACTACAGGGAACTGAATAAGGTTACTGTCAAGAACCGATACCCATTACCTCGCATCGACGATCTCTTCGACTAACTTCAAGGGTCAAGCTACTACTCCAAGATTGATCTACGGTCCGGTTATCACCAGTTACGCGTCAGGGAGGAGGATATCGCTAAGACGGCATTTCGTACTCGGTATGGCCATTATGAGTTCTTGGTCATGCCCTTCGGTCTCACCAACGCACCCGCAGTGTTCATGGACCTCATGAAACGCGTGTGTAAACCGTACCTCGACGAGTTTGTCATTGTGTTCATCGATGACATACTCATCTACTCTAAAGGTGAAGAAGAACATGCTGAACATCTACGATTGCTGCTGGGATTACTTCAACAGGAGAAACTATATGCCAAGCTTTCAAAGTGTGATTTCTGGATTCGGGAAGTTCAGTTCCTCGGGCATATCGTAAATGAAAAGGGTATCCACGTCGACCCCGCCAAGATTGAAGCTATCAAAAACTGGGAAGCACCCAGGACACCGACGGAGATCCGCCAATTTTTGGGTTTGGTTGGTTACTACAGACGTTTCATCGAGGGATTTTCAAAGATCGCGCAACCGCTTACCACCCTCACCAAGAAAGGCATCAAGTATGCTTGGGGTGACAAGCATGAAGCGGCATTTCAATTGCTGAAGCAGAAACTTTGCAGTGCACCCATTCTGTCCTTGCCGGAAGGGACTGATGATTTTGTAGTATATTGTGATGCTTCCATTCAGGGATTGGGATGCGTACTCATGCAACGTGATAAGGTCATCGCGTATGCGTCCCGACAATTGAAGGTTCACGAGAAAAACTACACAACACACGACCTGGAATTGGGAGCAGTGGTGTTTGCGCTTAAGATTTGGAGACACTACCTATATGGAACAAAGTGCACAATCTATACAGATCACAAGAGCCTCCAACACATCTTTGACCAGAAGGAGTTGAACATGCGACAACGTCGCTGGGTCGAACTCTTGAACGATTATGAATGTGCCATTCGGTATCACCCGGGTAAAGCTAACGTGGTAGCTGAT
Organism: Scalesia atractyloides; assembly: GCA_947069175.1. Taxonomy (NCBI): domain Eukaryota; kingdom Viridiplantae; phylum Streptophyta; class Magnoliopsida; order Asterales; family Asteraceae; genus Scalesia; species Scalesia atractyloides. Next base: position 36,497,990 of record CAMTDV010000019.1, on the reverse strand, counting down.
GCCCTCAGTAGGAAGGAGCACTTGAAACCTCGTCGGGTACGAGCACTACAGTTCACCATTCATTCGGGGTTACCCGAACAGATACGCGACGCGCAGTTAGAAGCAGTTAAGGAAGAAAACATCAAGGCCGAATCGGTGGGAAAAATGGAACGCGATTGGGAAGTAAAACCCAATGGATCCCGGTATTTCATGAATCGTATATGGGTACCTCTCTACGGAGACCTTAGAAAGCTAGTCATGGACGAAGCTCACAAATCCCATACTCTGTCCATCCTGGTTCGGATAAGATGTATCAAGACCTTAAAGCTGCGTATTGGTGGCCCAACATGAAAGCTGATATAGCCACCTACGTGAGCAAGTGTTTGACTTGTGCAAAAGTTAAGGTAGAGTATCAGAAGCCATCGAGGCTACTTCAACAACCTGAGATCCCGGTGTGGAAATGGGATCAGATCTCGATGGACTTCATCACTAAACTCCCGCGAACTTTGGGTGGTTGCGATACCATCTGGGTGATTGTGGATCGTTTAACTAAGTCCGCACACTTCCTAGCTATTAAAGAAACAGATAAGATGGAGAAGTTGACTCGCATCTACATTAAGGAAGTAGTTTCTCGGCACGGAGTGCCAACGTCCATCATCTCAGATAGAGATGCTCGTTTTACGTCCAACTTTTGGCAGTCACTTCAGAAAGCGTTGGGTACACGCTTGGATATGAGCACAGCTTATCACCCGCAGACTGATGGTCAAAGCGAAAGGACCACACAGACCTTGGAAGACATGCTTAGGGCATGCGTGGTAGACTTCGGGAATAGTTGGAAATCCATCTGCCTTTAGTGGAATTCTCGTATAACAACAGTTACCATACGAGTATATCGGCAGCACCGTTTGAGGCATTATACGGTCGTAAATGTAGATCACCGGTCTGTTGGACAGAAGTCGGTGACAGTCAACTCACAGGCCCTGAGTTGATACTTGAGGCTACTGAAAAGATTGTGCAAATCAGGAACCGCATGGCGTCGGCATGAGATCGACAGAAAAGCTACGCTGATCAACGACGCAAACCACTCGAATTTCAAGTAGGCGACCGCGTCTTACTGAAGGTGTCACCCTGGAAGGGTGTAATCCGTTTTGGGAAACGAGGCAAACTAAACCCATGGTACGTAGGTCCGTTTGTGATCTTGAAACGTATCGGACCCGTAGCTTATCAATTAGACCTTCCTGCCGAACTCAGTGGAGTTCACAACGTTTTTCACGTGTCAAATTTGAAGAAGTGTCTATCAGATGAAACCCTAGTCATTCCATTGGATGAGATTCAAGTGATGAACAACTGCACTTTGTGGAACAACCTATCGAGATCATGGATCGTGAGATCAAGACTCGAAGGCACAACAAGATTCCGATCGTCAAGGTTCCTTGGGACTCTAAGCGTGGACCGGAGTTCACGTGGGAAAGAGAGGACCAAATGAAAAGCAAATACCCACACCTCTTTGGAGCTGAGCAACAAGTTAATGATACCACCAACTAAATTTTCGGGACGAAAATTCTTTCAACATGGGGATGATGTGACAGCCTGGGAATTTCTTGTAAATTCTTGTACCATTGTTAATGAACTAAATCTTTGTGCGTGGCATTCTAAACCTGTACGTTGCATTCTAAACCGCATTTACTCAATTTTCGGGACGAAAATTCTTTCAACATGGGGATAATGTGACATCCCGGTTTTTCAGACATCTTAAACGCACTACTTCACGGTTATTCATTCCTACGCTAAATTGATTCGGAGATTTAAATTGCACACTCGAAATAATTACGATAACTTCGTGAACTTGTCAAATGAATTACGTGCTATGTGTATTAAACGTTTATAAATTGGTGAGTTATTATGTGATGTTCCGATTTCGTGATTTGTTTTAGTTATAAAATATATATATAGTAAATATATAGACGAATCGAACCAAGCCGCGAAACGAGTCAACCTCACTTCCTCGCGACTCAAGGGATTGACCGAAACTTGAGGACCAAGTTATAGACCCAAACCGCCCCACCCAAACCCTTGCGGCCGCGAGCACCCAACCGCAAACCCATCCCCTTTTCTTTGCCCTCTTGCACTATATATACACATACATGCATGTGTTATGTTTCAAAAACAAAAACACACACAAACCCTAGCACAAGAAACAAGCCGACGGCAGCCTTCTCCTTTTCCTTTCTCTCGGTCGCGACAGCCGCTTGCCCATTCTCCCTCTCGGTCGAAAACTAGCTTCAACATCCGAATCGGCTCCCATCTAATTCTCGGATCATTGATTTCCATTGTTAAAGGTTAGAGTTTTATGTTTTTTTTCGCTAACTATGAAGGGTTTATGAACTATGGATTATACTTGTATGTAATGGTAGAAAGTGTTATGATGTTAGTTCGATTGATATTGCAAGTTTAGCGATTATGATGATTAGTTAGAATCAAGAACCGTTAGGCTGCGTTTTGTGATAAAGACCATATATTGTGATTAGGGTTTGCATGGGTATGATGTATATGATGATATATGATTGGTAAAATCTGTTCTTGATCGTTTATATTTAACATATCGATTGCTTAAGCGTGTTATATTGTGATAAAATGCTGAAATCAGGATGCTGAATGGTGTTTACAGCCAACTTCAACTGGCTTTAACTTGGTTATTATTTATCGAAAAACGGATTTTCTGAAGTCTAAAACGTAGATTTTTGAAAAACGCTTCTAATGGCGCTGGATTCATATTTTTCTGAAGTCGTTTGGTATTTTTAAGTGGCAAATTAAGTGCAGTAACTGAAGCTGTGAAAATGCTGAAAATTTGTTAGTTGTTTATTGAATCGGATCTTATAATCTGTAGAGAGTCGAATCACGAAAATTGTACAGCCACTAGATATGGAAATTTCTGGGAAACTCCCACTGGAATTTTGTTAATTGGACGAACGGTGATTTTCAAATAAATTCTCCGTGGACTGCAGTCAGAAAGCGACGAATCTGACTGCAGCCTAGTATATTAATATTTATGAATAATTGGTAAAGTGTTAGGACTTGAAAAATTTATATAAAATTCTACAGTATAGTTGTCACCTTCTGTAAAATAATTGGAATTTACGTTGGAACTATTTTATAAAAATCCTCGAAAACAGCCTAATTATGAGTATATAAGCTGAAACTTGATAACTTGCGAATGTGTGTACCAAAGTGTTGCATGAATTGGATTGTGTTCATGATAAATTGTTTTGATCACTAGGTTGGTATGATGATACTTGCATGCATGATTGAGTGTTAGGATTTGTTATTGTGTGTACCGCATTGTGTGTTAATTACGTGTAGGGTTTGTATTAGTGTGTTCACACACTAACTTTAAATCAATTGACTTGTTAGGACGCAATTAACGATCCCATCATTTGCTACTTCTGTGTTACACTAACCGAGCAACTAAAGGTGAGTTCACGGCCCCTAATTTTATCCGGTTTTAAACAACAGGGGGAGAAACATGTATACACTCTACAACCCTATCTCTTTACGTTATACGAAATTAACGTCATTAAACTATTCGGTAACTAAGTTAATGTTAATGTACGTTATGGTCACTAAGCAGCTATATCACACAAGTCCTCGACAATCTCTCGGATCGTTAGTATTGGGTTAGATAGCGGGGAAATTATAAGTAGTACTACTGGGCCCGACAAGCCCCACCCGAGCTAGTCGCGCTAGCCGACCGGGTATGGTCAACGGGTGAATAATTTGTCCTAACTTCGCCATGGTCAGTGATAGGCCTGGCAACACGGAGGCACAACAGTCAGCTTCGATCGCGAACACTTACGTGACATAACTTTAGGCTAGCTACCTACATATTAACATTGAACTTAATTACGAATCAACAATATTATTCCGGGTTAGGGATAATGGAACCAACAACGTTATTATTCCGGGTTAGGAATAATGTAACATCATTATTATTCCGGGTAAGGAATAATGGAACCATCAGTATTATTCCGGGTTGGGAATAATGGAACTAAATCGTTATCCCGGGTTAGGGATAACGGGGGAAACAAACTTATAACCGAACAAATGAACTTATGAAAACCTGTGAACTCACTCTCTTTAATGTTGACACTTGTTTTTTACATGTTTCTCAGGACGCTAGGAGCTCTAGGTGCACTCATTTGCATTGATCAAGACATCTTTTATCAAGTCTCATTTACGAACATTGTTTGAGTTTTTCTTTAGTTTTGGCGTTTGTGTTGGCGCCCGTTCCTTTACTTTACTTTAAATGCTTCCGCTCAACTTTAAAAACTAATGCTTCCGCTAAACATTGAAATCAAACTAAGATAATCTAAAATTAACTATGAATGGTTAAACAAATGATTTTGGAAAACGTATTAACAAATCATATAGAGTCGTTCGACATTACTAGTGTCTCAGATTCTGGTTTGTTCACACGCCTCGCGGTAAAACTCCGCAAGTGGAAATTGAGGGTGTGACACGTTTACATTTTCAAAACTTACTTTCTTTTTATCTTTTGAATCATTACCACTTTTATATTTGACAGTTTCGGATTTGGTCTCAGACTCTGATTCCTTCTTGTTACCAGTCTTAACAAGCTCAGACTTGATAACATCAGATGCAGTTATCTTTTTCTTAGCAATCCAGGCTTGTGATTTAATGTTTGCCTTTTTGATGTAAAACTTGTTTTCATTTGCCCTAGAAGTTTCACCTTTTTCGAAAGTAGAGTTTACAAATTCTTTTCAATTTTAGGTTTAACTTCAGGTTTTGATTCGTTTCGTTTCAAAATTGTTACAGGTTTTACAAACTTTGGTTGCTTTGGTTTAACAACATCTGAACTTTCTTTTCTTTGAAGATAGGCCGGCTTAGACTTCGGACACTTCTGTGCAATATGACCGACTTCGTTGCACTTGAAGCAGATCTAATTATCATGTGAATGTCCACTAGTGATTTTACACCACTTGTGGCTTTTGCCTTATCTCGAAGTTCTTTTTGTTTCTTAAACCCGTCGTTTGATTGCTTCCCAATCAAACTCTCCTTATGAACCGTGTTTGTCCCATAAACAAATTTCATGTTTTTATCTTTGTACTCGTGAAATGGTGATATTTTCTTAACTGGTTCTTCTTCCTTATCTAGACCCAACCCAGCTCTCCGGTTTTCCGGATGATCGCCACCCTTTCTCTGGTAGTTATCGTAATTTCTTTTGGGTTTAGAATAGAATTTCTTTTCATTTTTTCTCCAGATCTTCTGATGAAACTTCAACCAATTTGAACAGTTTATCCAATTGATCTTCTTTGACATTCCGAATCGGAAAACTGTCATCAAGGTATAATCTTTCAGATTCCTTAACCTTGTACATGACAACGTTAGGATCATCACATAGATCATCTTCCGATGATGTATCGTCATCTTCAGAATTTGTGTCAGAACTGTTCAAACTGAGGTGGAGCTCTCAAAGCTGCCATCATTAGAATCATTCAAAACATTTTCAACCACCTTTTTCACTACCGCATTGTCATCATGTATTTTAGTATAGACTACATCAATGTTCTCCGGCAACTCATTTTTTTTTCAGATAACAACTCAATATTCCGTGCCTTATCCATCCCATCAACAGTTTTGCGACAATATTTTTCGCATAGGGGTGGAGGAACATTGCTGTATTCTTTTCCAATTTTCTTTTTAGGTTTTTCTTCTGATGAAATTGTGGTAAGAATGTGATCAATGACATATGCGTTAGTTGTGTAACTTCTTAAAAGTTGTTGAACACTATGTTTCAATTTTCACATCCTGGAGTTGTTTTTTAGTTTCAGCAATGGTGTTGATATAAATGTTTATTGCTTTCTGTCTATCCATTACTGTACCTTTCAACATCCTTATAGTATCGTGTTGTTCAATATTATTTCTCTCGAGCCTACTATAATCATATTTCATTTTGTCATTCGCTTCCTTCATTGTATGATAATTGTATTTGAAATGTTCATTATGTACATTGAGTTCAGCGATGATCTGTGATTTTTTGGCGCATTTTGCACATGGCTCGGTACATTTTGTACAAGGTTTACAACCTCTACAACTTGCACTTTGACACCTTCGTTTACCTCTAGACCTACCTTGGTTAGATTCGCCATCATAGCTTTATTGGCAATTTCCTTGAGGTTTTGAGAATTCACTTCTTGAACAACATCAATGATTTCTTCAACATTCAATTTCTCCTCGGTCACTTGCTCTTGAGAACTTCTGTCAAAGTTACCTGCAAAACTAGAAGATGAATCAGGAGTTAAAATACCCTGTGTCTTCATGTGAAGATACATTTCCTCTTCTTCCTGTTGTTGCAGATACTGTTCCAGTAGAGCATTCTCTATCGTTGCTGCTTCTTCGGCCGAAGTATCTTCAACGATCTCGGCCATCAATGCAACTCCTGTTTTCTTTCCGATGTAAGAATTCCAATCGAAACCATCATCTTCATTGGTAGCAACCATTGCCTTATCAGTGTTACTGCTGTTTGGTTTTTCCTGGATCTCAACTTGTGTCTTCTTTGGGAAAGGCTTGTATTGAAGAGATTTCTTATAATCCTCGTTGCCTCCACCAAATGGACTTTGATTTCCCGTTGCTTCAGGGTTTTTGCATTCTTTCTTAAAATGCCCTTTCTGACGGCATCTAAAACAAGTGACCTTGGTTTTGTCGAACCCTAGCTTGTTGCTTAAATTTCTGATATCTCGGCCTGTGAGTGCAACAAACTTTGTGACCCTTCGAATGATAGAAGCTAGTGACCACTTTATGTCCATTAGTTCAAGATCTTCTTCATCCACCTGATCGTAGTCTTCTGCGGTCATTTCTGGGTTGCCGATTTTCCCTGCTACCAGACTTTCATACGATTCTAGAACAGTGGCGAGAAGTGACATGTGTTGCTTTGCAACTTGCTCCGAAACAACATTGTTTAAATTCACAGCAATATTACACTTGTACACATTTGAATCAGAATTTGTTTGTTGATTCTGATTTGCCTGAATCTGATAAGAAGAATTTGAACTTGCGCTTGAAAACGAAGAGCTCTGTGGACTTTGATCATATTGTGGATATGATTGATTCTGATTCTGTGGAGAAGAATTCATGTTTGCACTGAACGCTGTCTGAATCTTCGGGCTTGAAATGTTGTCTTGCATCCCATTCTTGTAATACAGACCAACATCTTGAACAATGTTAGCATTCTTCGACTTTGAAATCTTTACAAGTTCCATCTCATGACCTTCAAGTTTGTCGATGAATGTTGACAACTTAAAGAATTCCCAATTCGGACTTTATTTTAGAACCATCAAATAAGTAGTCCACTCTCCGTCAGGTAACGCATCTGCAAGCTTATCAATGTACTTTGGTTCTATCTTCTCGATACCGTGTCTCCTCATTTGGACTTTCAGATGACAAAAACATTCAATCATCGGTTTCATTGTCTCGCCCTTCAACATGTTAAAAATGTCGAACTCCTTCATGATGAGAGCTTTCTTACTCTTGATCATCTCTGCGCTTCCTTGGTATTTCTTTTGCAGTGATAGCCAGAGATCTCTCGTAGTCGTATATTCGGGCAACAAGACCAGAATATCCTCTTTAACAGATTGTTGAATGAGGCTAATCATCTTTTTCTCAGCAATGTACTCATCTTTATGAATTGTGGAGTACTTGTACTTCTCTAGAACTTGCTGATGTTCGTCTAACGAACAGTATAACATCTCTCAATCGAAACCCAGCCTTGGAAATACATGGCCTGAACCCAATAAGTGAATTTCTCCTTCCTTCATTCGTACTCGTCCATGCTCATTAACTTTGGCAGTTTAACTGACGTGTCCATATCGTTGTCAAGGTTGACTTGCTGTATATTAGCATTGGATGCACCCACTCCTGACATAAACGCTTTCTGTAGATCATCCATCGTGAATATCGAGACACGTACGCTGAAAACACGTTCAAACTTTTGAAAAAGTTATTTTTACTACAAGTTCGGTCGAACTTATGTATCCTGATTTAAAAATATCCTGAGACAACCTCGAGCGAACTTGTGATTTGAGAAACATAATAAGTTTTCCAAGTTCAAGCGAACTTAGGTATGATTTTCTTGAATTTTTATCAAGTTCGGTCGAACTTGATAAAGAAACAATGAAAATGATATATGTTCGAGCGAACTTAACAGAAAACTTTATCAAAATCTCTCAAGTTCGAGCGAACTTGATAGAAATTCACTCAGAAAGTGAGTTTCTTAGTCAAGTTCGGTCGGACTTGACTAACAAGTTAGATCTTAGTGGTTTTGGAAAACATGGTTTTTGCAACAATTTGACACCAATTCGTTTGATTTTAGTCTCCAAACTCTCAGGGGTTTATCTATGATGTATTTAACATGTCATATTCAAAATTGGACAGAATTTGACCGTGAATTCATCATTTTTGTGTAAAAGTTAAGAAAAATAGAAGAATGGAGTAGAATTAGAAGTGATCTTGTCTTGATATCAATCAAATCAGGCTATTCTAGCTCTGATACCACTTGTAGGACCGATCCTGATAGCATAGGAACCTAGATTTGATATCTAATGTCCATAATAGCAGAAATATTACGACATGATTACCAAACAACAAGAATTAGTCAATTAATCGTTAATTTTATTGATATAACATCAAGTTTCCAATTTGACAGAGCTCCGCCTCAAAGTGCGCAAAGTTACAAATGATCAAGACAAGCTAGCTATATATAGGAGGAGAAGTTCGCTAGAGATGAGTGAAATTCGGGCGAACTTGACTATGTCAAGTTTGGCCGAACTTGACTTCTCAAGCACATTTCAAGCAAACTTGACTCCTTTACACATAAGTACTTCATTTTGCTAGCCTATTCACGTCTAATCTATACAGATTCGATATAAGATTAAGACATAGACATTCTGTACCGACATATATAATGTTCGAGATTTTTTTTAGATCCTTACCTTAACTTCGTCCGAAGTTGCAACTACTTTTAGGTCAACTTCGTGCGAAGTTGATTACCAAGTCAAATTTTTATGAGTTTTTTCGGGTGAAGTTTTTGATGGTACAATTCATGTTTGGTTGTTTCCATATACATTAAAATCAAAGACATTTCTTTAACCGGAAACTGTCTCATTTAATGCGTCACTACTTGCAAGGGCACAAAATCTTATGTTATTATCTATGTACTATGTCTAAGTAATTCCGTACTCTTAGAATAGTCTACGGCACTTTTTTGCATCTAAGTCTTTATTGTACGGTTTGTGGACTATTAAACAGAAAGCTTTCGTTTAACCTGTTTTCAACACACTAGGCATCAATATCGCACTGTTAGGTATTATTATTTCTATGTTACTCATAATGCACACTCGGACTCATCCGAGGAATGCTCTATATCGTTTCGCAAATCGTGTAAATCGTACGCACAGCTAGAGTTTACTTGGTTTTGCCGCGTTGTCACGGTTAGGGTTCGCTGGGAGGAGAAACGTGGACCTAAATTCACATGGGAGCGTGAAGACTTGATGCGCGAAAAATACCCTCATCTTTTAAAGAAAACTCTACTACCACCTAAATTTGGGGACGGAATTTCCAAAAGTAGGGGATACTGTAACATCCGTCAAAAAACGAATCCTAAAAACCCGAACCGTTTGTAATCGGACCTTAAATAACAAATCGACGATGGAATATTTCTGTCACTTGTAACTTATATATATATATATGCACGCTATTACGATTAACGAGGCCACGAATCGATAAACGATAAACTATATTTAGTTAAGTTAAAAATAATTTAAATTATGATTTTGTTTAAACAAAGTGAAGGGGCCTTTTTGGGAAATTATGAAAAGTTGGATCTCTTCAACATAAAATAAAGAAAAAGAAAGGAAATGTAGACCACGGGACTCAAACCCGGGTCTACACATCCAACAAAAAACGAGCTAACCACTGAAACACACAAGTGTTTGGTGCCAATTACTCACTCGTAAGAATCTTCAACGCGCGCGAACTATTGATACCTTCTTTTGAAACACAAATTGCCGCCCAAAACTCGGTGATGTCTAAACTTGGAATCCTCCTAACAACTCGGAATGTGATTATGAATCCGCGTTTTCTCTATTTAGAACCAATCATGCACCTAGACATGATTCCATCCTCATAGTTTTACAAATTAAAAACCTTTTCATAACCCACCATTCCACCACTGATGGCAAGAACAAAGCTAAAACCCTAACAACCACCACCCCAACCGTTACTATATAACTAGCTGCAAAGATCCTCTATTACGTTTACCACTTCCCCTCTCTCTCTACTCACTGGCGAACTCGCAACCCACCTGAAATACGAGGACGACGCCGGAGAAAATCTCGAGATCACGTCACCCTTTTCGGTATAACTCCTCCTATCTCTTATGTTCTTTCCGTTATAAATGTCGTTACTCATACATAAACACAAAACATATGGACTTGTAGGGTGAGGGTTGGCTATGAGGAAAAAGATGACAACAGTCTTCGATGAATTAAATGTAATCAAAACCAAAACCAATTCAAATTGTTGGTGTAGCTCAGTGGTTAAGTTCAATAAAGATCACAGTTAGGTCGCGGGTGTTTGGGGTGCATCATGTGTCAGTTTGTCAACCCACGTTTCCAAAACCTTACGTGAAAATTACCATATGTTGTGTTGTGATAATTTGTTGTTTGGGCTGTTTAATTATTTACATTTACATCGTACATTCCCATTAGACATAATTGGCCATCCGTTTCCCCATTACCTATGAGTGCAACAAGATGATGCCAACACACGAGATTGGCTCCGTTTGATGGAGCCTAGATCTTGCACTACAAAACCGCACACCATATTACTGTGTGCCTTTACTTAGTATGAGATGCTTAATGATTGAGGTTGTTATGAGGTTTACCGTTTTAACATATTCTTTTATTTAAAGTTAACATTTATTTTTGTCACGAACAAACTAAACAAACATTTTCCAAATAAAAAATGAGACTTACTCACCAACCTTTCATCATCATCATCATCATCATCATCATACTCAGTAAATCCCACCCATAGCAAAGCTAAGGTAGGGTCTGAGGAGGGTAAGATGTAGACAACCTTACCTCTACCCCGTAGGAATAGAGAGGCTGCTTCCAATGAGACCCCCGACTCGATAGTAGTTTTGCATTAAGCCTTGGACATAAGGCACATAACACTCAGCAATTGAGACAAATGCCGATTAGTGCATGTACCCCTTTGTCTTTCGGCTATCAACGCCACCACATGATGCAAGATTAACCATCCCCTTATTTTAACGTTATTTTCATGAAATTGTAAAGTAACGTTAAAATTAGTGCACTCACTTTTGCCCGCCGAGCGCCGACACATATATACATTATATGAGCATACAGCAAGCAGGGCGAAAGAATGGATCATGAAGGATTTGGGCCTTAGATTAATAAAGAAGTTTTATGGAATTATGCTTTTATTTGTTTGGATTATGTACTTGGTTGTTTGGATAATGTGTCATGTGTATTTCTGTTGAATGGAATTAATACCTATTGAAACATTAAAAATTTTGTCATACGCTTTGATTTAAACCAATCATGCCCCGGTCACCTTGTCCGCTACGGGTCGTGTAACACCCCAATCGCGTAATACAACAACACACGGCGGAATTGTCAGGGAGTCACGTTATAAATTGCTCACAACCACGGGTACTAAATTGTTTCATTAGGGTTAACATTGTTTTACATTACAAAGAATACATGAAATTGTCTTTTTGATTAAAGAAGTCTAAAGTCCGGATGCATTCCTATGTGCAGCATGCTCGAACAGTCATTAACCTCAAACATATGTGGAAAAAGACATCAACAAACAATGTTGGCGAGTACATAGTTTTGTTGGCCAAGTAAATGGCAAAAAGTTTAGTCTTGCAATACTTCGACAACGACGAGAGTCGTCTATTAAAAATGGACTCTTTGAAGCCAAAGAATGGCAAAAAGATTTAGTATTGCAATACATTAACTTGATTATGAAACTTGTGACAAAATAGTTTTGTATATGGCAACATGATTAATAATAAGTAATTTTTATGCCATTGAAAATTGTACTTTGTTCATTTAATCGCCTTGAATTCGGTTATAAAACTTGTGAGTATGTTATTAGAAATCCAATCAAGGATTAATAACAACAATATTGAAATTTGTCATAACTCGCATGTGTATTATTAGAAATCAAATTAATGATTTAAGATAATACTTTGGTTATCCTTCTAAGAATCTAACATATAAAAATATGAAAGAGTTCTACAAGAATTTGGATATTTGTACTTTGAAACAATCGAACACAAAATCCTAATGTGATTCGGGTAAAGCTACAAGAATAATACAATAAGAACACTTATATATAGGAAGTACCAACGGCGTATCCACCATGTTCTTATGGTATTACACTCGTTTCGTTATCTAAATCATAACTAATCACAATAACCACATAATCATCGTCTCGTCACATCGTCTTGTCACATACGCATTAAAGTACACTAAGAATCCAATCAAGGACATCAATTTAGTACTTTAAACATCCTACAAAGATCTAACTATAAAGATAGATAGATGCTTTAAGGATTTGGTTTAGTTGTATTGTCTCATTCCAATCGTCTTGTCACATACGTATTAAAGTACACTAAGAATCCAGTCAAAGACATCAATTTAGTACTTTAAACATCCTACAAGGATCTAACTATGAAGATAGGTAGATGCTTTAAGGATTTGGTTTAGTCACTTGTCTTGTCACATTGTCTTGTCTCATACGCATTAAAGTACACAAGAATCCATAAGGACTTCCATTTAGTACTTTAAACATTCTACAAGGATGTAACTATGAAGATAGGTAGATGCTTTAAGGATTTGGTTTAGTCACTTGTCTTGTCACATTAAATCAAAAAATCCTAAATCCTAATGGTGATTCAAATAAGGCTACGAAGGGTAATACAATAAGCACACTTATATATAGGAAGTACCAGCGGTGTATCCACCATGTTCTTATTATATTACTCTAGTTTCGTTATCTAAATCACCAACAAATCTCTACACATAAACAATAACCATCGTCTTGTAAAGTACTTCTTACAAATCTCACTATGAAGATAGGAAGATTTAAGACTGTACTTCAAATATCCTACAAGAATCTAACTATAAAGACAGAAAGATTCTACAGGGATTCGTCTTGTCAATCGTCGTGTTTGCATAATAGGAATAATACACAAAAAATACTTAGTAAACACATACATGCCATACATTTGAGAAAAAAAATGGTTACACATATGAATCACCCCAAAACATTAGAAAACGTAAAAGAGGGTAGCTATTGCGTATAGATCTTGTACATATGATATAACAAGGCTCAATGTATCAAGAGTTCAAATGTTGAAATGGTTCCTAGCGTATCGGATACTATGTGTTAGTGTCGAAACTTGAAAACAAGAGATCGGATAGACTGAATTCTCATAAACTAAACGAGTGTTGGAACTCATATGAAATGGTTTCCAAAACTTAACATTCTGATTTGGAAGGAAACATAAGTGGTTTTGACCCGTTATGACCCGTTAAGATAGTTTCCGCTACTTTAACGCGTCATTTGCGTAAAAACGCATTCGGATGGTCAACTAGTCTTATGATAAGTCTTATATGCCAAAATAAGTTTAATAAAGTTGTAAGATCAGTTTACATGTCAAAAAGTTGGTACATATGCTTAAGATGAAATTATGCGCAAAAAGGGCATCAATTTAGTACTTTAAACATCCTACAAAGATCTAACTATAAAGATAGATAGATGCTTTAAGGATTTGGTTTAGTTGTATCGTCTCGTCCCAATCGTCTTGTCACATACGTATTAAAGTACACTAAGAATCCAATCAAAGACATCAATTTAGTACTTTAAACATCCTACAAGGATCTAACTATGAAGATAGGTAGATGCTTTAAGGATTTGGTTTAGTCACTTGTCTTGTCACATTGTCTTGTCTCATACGCATTAAAGTACACAAGAATCCAATAAAGGACTTCCATTTAGTACTTTAAACATTCTACAAGGATGTAACTATGAAGATAGGTAGATGCTTTAAGGATTTGGTTTAGTCACTTGTCTTGTCACATTAAATCAAAAAATCCTAAATCCTAATGGTGATTCGGATAGGGCTACGAAGGGTAATACAATAAGCACACTTATATATAGGAAGTACCAGTGGTGTATCCACCATGTTCTTATTATATACTCTAGTTTCGTTATCTAAATCGCCAACAAATCTCTACACATAAACAATAACCATCGTCTTGTAAAGTACTTCTTACAAATCTCACTATGAAGATAGGAAGATTTAAGACTGTACTTCAAATATCCTACAAGAATCTAACTATAAAGATAGAAAGATTCTACAGGGATTCGTTTTGTCAATCGTTGTGTTTGCATAATAGGAATAATACACAAAAAGTACTTAGTAAACACATACATGCCATACATTTGAGAAAAAATGGTTACACATATGAATCACCCCAAAACATTTGAAAATGGAAAAGAGGGGAGCTATGTACTCACATGGGATTGCGTATAGATCTTGTACAAATGATATAACGAGGCTCATTGTATCAAGAGTTCAAATGTTGAAATGGTTCCTAGCGTATCTGATACTATGTGTTAGTGTCAAAACTTGGAAACAAGAGATCGGATAGACTGAAGTCTCATAAACCAAACGAGTGTTGGAACTCAAATGAAATGGTTTACTAAACTTAACATTCTGATTTGGAGTGAAACCTAAGTGGTTTTGACCCGTTATGACCCGTTAAGATAGGTTCCGCTACTTTAACGTGTCATTTGCGTAAAAACGCATTCGGATGGTCAAACTAGTCTTATGATAAGTCTTATATGCTAAAATAAGTTTAATAAAGTTGTAAGATCAGTTTACATGTCAAAAAGTTGGTTACATATGCTTAAGATGGAATTATGCACAAAAAAGGCATTTTGGTCATAATTAAAGGCATAATAAGCGACTTATCATAACACTAACCAAATGACGTGAGCATAAGGTATAACCTCAGAGGGTTATTCCCTATATAACTATGGTCACTAATATGTGTTTGGTCGGATCCTAAGATCGACAAACGGGTCAGATTAGAAAGTCAAAGCGGTGGTCAAGACCGCTCGACTTACGACCCTAAACAAGCACTAAACTAAATGTGATGAGTTAGACATGTCAAACATGTCTAACTAAGTTTATAAAACTGATTTGGTATCAAAACAAGTGTTTTGATACCCGAAAATAGTTCCGTCGTATAATTCGCATTTTGCACATTATTGACCGAAACTTTGACTCGTCACTACGACTAGTAAATGTGGTAATCAGTTGGTATGATCGCTATGGATCATAACCATCGTGATTACTACGATCACGTTGCAAAGTTCAATTGAACTTAGCTTTGACCAGATATGGTCAGAACCAAGAGTCAAACAGAAAGGCAAACTGTTTAACTTTTAGCTCAAATAGCTAAAAGAAATGAACAAGACTAGAAGAAGGCACTTGTGTTGTAGCACCCTCAAGAGTTCAGGTACGAGGCCTCCAAAGGGAAGCAAACTCCACTTAGAGCAGATTTAGAGAAAGGAAAGAATTGAGCAAGTTGTGATGAAGAATGAGGGGGCTATTTATACTTGAAACAAGATCAAAAGATCATGCCAAGTGTTAGGGGGTGTTTCTAGGAATTAAACAAGTGTCTAGTGAGGTGTTGCAACCAGAAAGAAGGTGGCAAATTCAATTGCTTGGTGTCCAATAAATAAACAAGAAGCTGCCACCTTTCTGCTGATCTGGGGACCTCTTACGGACCGTAAGAGGTTTTGCCTTACTGTCCGTAAGGCCTTGCAGGGACTGAAGTTTTCAAAAATGGTAGTTTTGGCCCGTGGACTTGTTTTGTCACGTTTCGTCGTTCTAACACCCGTCAACCTAATTTCTAAGCTTTATAAGGTTGAATAAGCATACGGAATTTGAAATATGTCCAAAAATGTTTCGGATGATGGTTCGTTCAGTTGTACGGCTGTGTTTTTCGGTTAATTACAACGAACACTTTATTAACGCGTATACGACCGTAATTGCGTAACGAATGATATTTTTGCATTTCAATCATTAAAATGCAAAAAATTTTAATGATGGCAAAAAAGTTTGGATGTACGTATGTGTTCCGTATTAAGAAATACGTGAATTGGCGTACTTTCGCAGATTTTGCAAAATAGTCCCTAGAGTTACAATAAAGTGTTTTTGCCACACCGAAGCCCTCAATAGTTATTTCCAATTTATGTAAAGGGTATTTAAGTCATGTTAAGCTTGTGTCATTGTTCCGGAGTGTGCGTCGCTACGAGAATCGGAAGACTTTCGTAGTTTGTCATAAATAGTCCCAGTGATCGAATAGGCTTGTTTTTTACATACCAAACCATTCAAAACTTATTTCTAAGTTATGTAAAGGGTATTTAAGGCATTTTTAGCTTATCTACTCGTCCCAGTGTGTAAGTTATGTCAAACAGGTTACGTTTAAGTATTAGTTATCGAAAAGCCTTCAAAGAAAAAGTTTTTTTGAAAGCCCGAATTTTTGGCACAAGGGTTACAGGTTGGGGTGTGACAGTCTTAGCATTTTATGCCCCTCATTAGGGGTTTTTGTTCATATTTAAATGATAATATGCTTTCGTACCGTTTGTTGATCGTTTGGACAATTTTTAGAACTAATTGGCATGAATAATGTGTTAAGTGAATAGTTATTTTCAGCATTTTAGCCAACATATTCGGACATAGTTGTCTTATCGTGACGCGACGAATGTAACAATATCAATTGTCAAGTTTAACATTTCCTACAATTGCTACACATCATATGAGCTAATCAAGCATAAGTTAAGTCACAAATGAACGCAATTATTCGTATAAATAGTTGTTTAAGTTGTACAGAATTATCAAGAAATTTTGCTGGTTATCACATAACCACAGTCACCCACTGTTTGCAACACAGAACTACTGATTCATCATACACTGTTTGAATATAAAGGTTAATCTAAACCACTGTTTTTCTTCTTACCACTATTTTTTTTTCAAAACTTTGTTTTTCACCCAATAGTGGTTTCAAACATCTGCTACCATCCATCTATTGACCACAATCAACATATTTACCAACCATTGTTTTCATTGTAACATATATTGATAACAAACTGAGTTTTATCAAAATCTAAAACAGACCTTAAATTCCTTAATCAAAGAGTTTGCTAAATGGGGCCCGATTTCTAAGAAAACTAGAGCTTTGCTTTGTTTTAAACCAATAGAAGCTTGCCACCTCACTAAAAAAGTAACTTTTGGCCATGTTTGCATCCCTATTCGTTAAACCCTGTATGAACCCATGTCAAACAAAGTTTACATCTACCCTTGAAAAATTCTCAAAATTAAACTATGATCACGTTGCAAAGTTCAATTGAACTTAGCTTTGACCAAATATGGTCAGAACCAGGAGTCAAACAGAAAGGCAAACTGTTTGACTTTTAGCTCAAATAGCTAAAAGAAATGAACAAGACTAGAAGAAGGCACTTGTATTGTAGCACCCTCAAGAGTTCAGGTAGGAGGCCTCCAAAGGGAAGCAAACTCCACTTAGAGCAGATTTAGAGAAAGGAAAGAATTGAGCAAGTTGTGATGAAGAATGAGGGGGCTATTTATACTTGAAACAAGATCACAAGATCATGCCAAGTGTTAGGGGGTGTTTCTAGGAATTAAACAAGTGTCTAGTGAGGTGTTGCAACCAGAAAGAAGGTGGCAAATTCAATTGCTTGGTGTCCAAGTAAATAAACAAGAAGCTGCCACCTTTCTGCTGATCTGGGGTCCTCTTACAG
This sequence comes from Scalesia atractyloides, assembly GCA_947069175.1. Lineage (NCBI taxonomy): Eukaryota > Viridiplantae > Streptophyta > Magnoliopsida > Asterales > Asteraceae > Scalesia > Scalesia atractyloides. Next base: position 36,480,068 of record CAMTDV010000019.1, on the reverse strand, counting down.
ACCGTAAGAGGTTTTGCCTTACTGTCCGTAAGGCCTTGCAGGGACTGAAGTTTTCAAAAATGGTAGTTTTGGCCCCTGGACTTGTTTTGTAGCGTTTCGTCGTTTCTAACACCCGTCAACCTAATTTCTAAGCTTTATAAGGTTGAATAAGCATACGGAATTTGAAATATGTCAAAAAATGTTTCGGATGATGGTTCGTTCAGTTGTACGGCTGTGTTTTTCGGTTAATTACAACGAACACTTTATTAACGCGTAAACGACTGTAATTGCGCAACGAATGATATTTTTGCATTTCAATCATTAAAATGCAAAAAATTTTAATGATGGCAAAAAAGTTTGGATGTACGTATGTGTTCCGTATTAAGAAATACGTGAATTGGCGTACTTTGCAAAATAGGGACTATTTTGCAAAATAGTCCCTGGAGTTACAATAAAGTGTTTTTGCCATACCGAAGCCCTCAAAAGTTATTTCCAATTTATGTAAAGGGTATTTAAGTCATGTTAAGCTTGTGTCATTGTTCCGGAGTGTGCGTCGCTACGAGAATCGGCAGACTTTCGTAGTTTGTCATAAATAGTCCCTGTGATCGAATAGGCTTGTTTTTGACATACCAAACCATTCAAAACTTATTTCTAAGTTATGTAAAGGGTATTTAAGGCATGTTTAGCTTATCTACTCATCCCAGTGTGTAAGTTATGTCAAACAGGTTACGTTTAAGTATTAGTTATCGAAAATCCTTCAAAGAAAAAGTTTTTTTGAAAGCCCGAATTTTTGGCACAAGGGTTACAGGTTGGGGTGTGACAGTCTTAGCATTTTGTGCCCCTCATAAGGGGTTTTTGTTCATATTTAAATGATAATATGCTTTCGTACCGTTTGTTGATCGTTTGGACAATTTTTAGAACTAATTGGCATGAATAATGTGTTAAGTGAATAGTTATTTTCAGCATTTTAGCCAACATATTCGGACATAGTTGTCTTATCGTGACGCGACGAATGTAACAATATCAATTGTCAAGTTTAACATTTCCTACAATTGCTACACATCATATGACCTAATCAAGCATAAGTTAAGTCACAAATGAACGCAATTATTCGTATAAATAGTTGTTTATGTTGTACAGAATTATCAAGAAATTTTGCTGGTTATCACATAACCACAGTCACCCACTGTTTGCAACACAGAACTACTGATTCATCATACACTGTTTGAATATAAAGGTTAATCTAAACCACTGTTTTTCTTCTTACCACTATTTTTTTTTCAAAACTTTGTTTTTCACCCAATAATGGTTTCAAACATCTGCTACCATCCATCTATTGACCACAATCAACATATTTACCAACCATTGTTTTACATTGTAACATATATTGATAACAAACTGAGTTTTATCAAAATCTAAAACAGACCTTAAATTCCTTAATCAAAGAGTTTGCTAAATGGGGCCCGATTTCTATGAAAACTAGAGCTTTGCTTTGTTTTAAACCAATAGAAGCTTGCCACCTCACTAAAAAAGTAACTTTTGGCCATGTCTGCATCCCTATTCGTTAAACCCTGTATGAACCCATGTCAAACAAAGTTTACATCTACCCTTGAAAAATTCTCAAAATTAAACTATGATCACGTTGCAAAGTTCAATTGAACTTAGCTTTGACCAAATATGGTCAGAACCAGGAGTCAAACAGAAAGGCAAACTGTTTGACTTTTAGCTCAAATAGCTAAAAGAAATGAACAAGACTAGAAGAAGGCACTTGTATTGTAGCACCCTCAAGAGTTCAGGTAGGAGGCCTCCAAAGGGAAGCAAACTCCACTTAGAGCAGATTTAGAGAAAGGAAAGAATTGAGCAAGTTGTGATGAAGAATGAGGGGGCTATTTATACTTGAAACAAGATCACAAGATCATGCCAAGTGTTAGGGGGTGTTTCTATGAATTAAACAAGTGTCTAGTGAGGTGTTGCAACCAGAAAGAAGGTGGCAAATTCAATTGCTTGGTGTCCAAGTAAATAAACAAGAAGCTGCCACCTTTCTGCTGATCTGGGGACCTCTTACAGACCGTAAGAGGTTTTGCTTTGCTGTCCGTAAGGCCTTGCAGGGACTGAAGTTTTCAAAAATGGTAGTTTTGGCCCCTGGACTTGTTTTGTCGCGTTTCGTCGTTTCTAACACCCGTCAACCTAATTTCTAAGCTTTATAAGGTTGAATAAGCATACGGAATTTGAAATATGTCCAAAAATGTTTCGGATGATGGTTCGTTCAGTTGTACGGCTGTGTTTTTCGGTTAATTACAATGAACACTTTATTAACGCGTAAACGACCGTAATTGCGCAACGAATGATATTTTTGCATTTCAATCATTAAAATGCAAAAAATTTTAATGATGGCAAAAAGGTTTGGATGTACGTATGTGTTCCGTATTAAGAAATACGTGAATTGGCGTACTTTGCAAAATAGGGACTATTTTGCAAAATAGTCCCTGGAGTTACAATAAAGTGTTTTTGCCATACCGAAGCCCTCAAAAGTTATTTCCAATTAATGTAAAGGGTATTTAAGTCATGTTAAGCTTGTGTCACTTGTTCCGGAGTGTGCGTCGCTACGAGAATCGGCAGACTTTCGTAGTTTGTCATAAATAGTCCCTGTGATCGAATAGGCTTGTTTTTGACATACCAAACCATTCAAAACTTATTTCTAAGTTATGTAAAGGGTATTTAAGGCATGTTTAGCTTATCTACTCGTCCCAGTGTGTAAGTTATGTCAAACAGGTTAGGTTTAAGTATCAGTTATCGAAAAGCCTTCAAAGAAAAAGTTTTTTTGAAAGCCCGAATTTTTGGCACAAGGGTTACAGGTTGGGGTGTGACAGTCTTAGCATTTTGTGCCCCTCTGTCACACCCTCAATTCCACTTGTGGAGTTTTACCGCGAGGCGTGTGAACAAACCAGAATCTGAAACACTAGTACGTCGAACGACTCTATATGATTTGATAATACGTTTTCCAACAATCATTTGTTTAACCATTCATCTTAGATTTTATATTGTCCTAGTTAGTTACCAATGTTTAGCGGAAGCATTAGTTTTTATGGTTGATCGGAAGCATAAAATAAGTAGAGAAACGGGCGCCGACACAAACGCCAAAACAAATGAAAAACCCAAAAAACAATGTTTGTAAATGAGACTCGATAAAAGATGTCTTGATCAATGCAAGTGAGTGCACCTAGAGCTCCTAGCGTCCTGAGAAACATGTAAAGAAACAAGTGTCAACATTAAAGATGAGTGAGTTCACAGGTTTTCATAAATTCGTTTGTTCGGTTATGAGTTTGTTTCCCCCCCGTTATCCCTAACCCGGGATAACGATTTAGTTCCATTATTCCCAACCCAGAATAATACCGATAGTTCCATTATTCCTCAACCGGAATAATAATGACGTTGGTTCCATTATTCCAAACCCGGAATAATATAGTTGTTGTTTCCATTATCCTCAACCCGGGATAATATAGTTGTTGTTTCCATTATCCTCAACCCGGGATAATATAGTTGATTCGTAATTAAGTTCAATGTTAACATATATAGGTAGCTAGCCTAAAGTTATGTCACGTAAGTATTCGCGATCGAAGCTGACTGTTGTGCCTCCGTGTTGCCAGGCCTATCACTGACCATGGCGAAGTTAGGCCAAATTATTCACCCGTTGACCATACCCGGTCGGCTAGCGCGACTAGCTCGGATGGGGCTTGTCGGGCCCAGTAGTACTACTTATAATTTCCCCGCTATAAAAACCCAATACTAACGATCCGAGAGATTGTCGAGGACTTATGTGATATAGCTGCTTAGTGACCATAACATTACATTAACATCAACTTAGTTACCGAATAGTTATGTGACGTTAATTTCGTATAACGTAAAGAGATTGAGTTTGAAGAGTGTATACATGTTTCTCCCCCTGTTGTTTAAAAACCGGATAAAGTTAGGGGCCGTGAACTCACCTTTAGTTGCTCGGTTAGTGTAACACAGAAATTGCAAATGATGGGACCGCTAATTGCGTCCTAATAAACCAATTGATTCCAAGTCAGTGTGTGAACACACTAGTACAAATTCTACACATAATTTACGCACAAAGTGATACACACAATCAAAATTCCTAACACTCATACATGCATGCAAGTATCCTCATGTGAACATAGTAATCAAAACAATTTATCATGGACATAATCCAATCCATGCAACACTTTGGTGCACATATTCACAAGTTATCAAATTTCAGCTTACATACTCATAATTCGGCTGTTTTCTAGGATTTTTATATAATAGTTCCAACGTTCCAAAAATTCTAATTATTTTACAGCAGGTGACAATCATACTGTAGAAATTTATATAAATTTTTTAAGTCCTAATACTTTACCAATTATCCATAAATATTAACATACTAGGCTGCAGTCAGATTCGTCGCTTTCTGACTGCAGTCCACGGAAGAATTTATTTAAAAATCACTGATCGTCCAACTAACAAAATTCCAGTGGGAGTTGCCCGGAAATTTCCATACCTAGTTGCTGTACAAATTTCATGATTCGACTCCCTATAGATTATAAAATCCAACTCGATAAACAACTAACAAAATTTCAGGATTTTCACAGCTTTAGTCACTGATCTTAATTGGCCACTTAAAAATATCAAACGACTTCAGAAAAATATGATTACAGCGCCATTAGATTCGTTATTCAAATCTCTACGTTTTAGACTTCAGAAAATCCGTTTTTCGACAACTAACGACCGAGTTACAGCCAGATGAAGGCGGCTGTAACTATTACTCAGCAACCTGTTTCAGCATTTTATCACCACTAATTCGCATAAACCGTCAATACAATGAACCTAGGCGATCAAGAACTGATTTTTCTAATCATAGATCAATACATATATCACATCCATGCAAACCCTAATCCATACCTCTAGTTTTTATAAACAAAACACACTTGCAAACTATGAGTTCCGAAAACAATCATACATGCAAACTATGATAAATCAGCCGATTAACAACATAATCACTACATTCAAACACATATAATCCGAATATGATCTTGCAAACAATTATAAATCCTAACCTTTAATATCAAGCTTAATGAACCGTGAGTAAGATGAGGAACCGATGACCAAGGATAATTGTGACCGAGAAGATGAAGATGGAGTTGTAACAAGCTGCTTGCGGTCGAGGGATTGAAAGGAGGGCTGCTCGCGATCAAAGGGACAAGAGGGCTGTTTGCGATCGAAGAGATGAACAAGGGCTGCTCGCGATCAATGGAACAAGCGTAAGGTTGCCGACGGCTGATTAGATGCTAGGGTTTTGTGTGTTGTGAAGAAAGCATGCATGTGTTTGTATATATAGGCGCAAGAGATGAAAAGGTTACGGTTTGGGTGTCTCGCGGCCGAGGGCTTGGGTGGGTCGGTTTGGGTTGTTTGCTCGTGACATGGTTTGGGTTTAAGGTTTGGGTTCTAAACTTGATCCCCAAGTTTAGTTCCTTGAGTCGCCGGAAAAAGAGGCCGGCTCGTGTCGCGGTTCGACTTGATTCATTTGTTTATTTATTACGTCCATACATTATAACTAACATAAAACACGAACTCGGATATCACATAATAACGCACCAACTTATAAACGTTTAATACGTAGCACATAATTCATTCGACAAGTATTGCGTTTAAGTTATCCGAAAAACCGGGATGTCACATTATACCCATGTTGAAAGAATTTTCGTCCCGAAAATTGAGTAAACGCGGTTTAGAATGCAGCGTACATGTTTAGAGTGTCACGCACAAAGAGTTAGTTCGTTAACGATGATATGCGACGTTACAAGAAGTTCCCAAGTGCCATGCACAAAGATTCCCAAGTGCCATGCACAAAGATTCCCAAGTGCCATGCACAAGGATTTAGTTAACAATGGTACGCGAAAGTATGAGAAATTTCCAGGTTGTCACATCATCCCCATGTTGAAAGAATTTTCATCCCGAAAATTTAGTTGTTGGTATCGTTAGTTTGCTGCTCAGTTGCAAAGAGGTGTGGGTATTTGCTTTTCATTTGGTCCTCTCTTTCCCACGTGAACTCCGGTCCACGCTTAGAGTCCCAGCGAACCTTAACGATCGAAATCTTGCTGTGCCTTCGAGTCTTGATCTCACGATCCATGATCTCGATAGGCTGTTCCACAAAGTGCAGTTGTTCATCCACTTGGATCTCATCCAATGGAATAACTAGGGTTTCATCTGATAGACACTTCTTCAGATTTGACACGTGAAACACGTTGTGAACTCCACTGAGTTCGGCAGGAAGGTCTAATTGATAAGCTACGGGTCCAATACGTTTCAAGATTACAAACGGACCTACGTACCGTGGGTTTAGTTTGCCCCGTTTTCCAAAGCGGATTACACCCTTCCAGGGTGACACCTTTAGTAGGACGCGGTCGCCTACTTGAAATTCGAGCGGTTTGCGTCTTTGATCAGCGTAGCTTTTCTGTCGATCTCGTGCCGCCGCCATGCGGTTTTTAATTTGTACAATCTTTTCAGTAGCTTCAAGTATCAACTCAGGGCCTGTGAGTTGACTGTCACCGACTTCTGCCCAACAGACCGGTGATCTACATTTACGACCGTATAATGCCTCAAAGGTGCTGCCGAAATACTCATATGATAACTGTTGTTATATGAGAATTCTACTAAAGGCAGGTGGATTTCCCAACTATTTCCAAAGTCTACTACGCATGCCCTAAGCATGTCTTCCAAGGTCTGTATGGTCCTTTCGCTTTGACCATCAGTCTGAGGGTGATAGGCTGTGCTCATATCTAAGCGTGTTCCCAACGGTTTCTGAAGTGACTGCCGAAAGTTGGACGTGAAGCGAGCATCTCTGTCTGAGATGATGGACGTTGGCACTCCGTGCCGAGAAACTACTTCCTTAATGTAGATGCGAGTCAATTTCTCCATCTTATATGTTTCTTTAATAGCTAGGAAGTGTGCGGACTTAGTTAAACGATCCACAATCACCCAAATGGTATCGCAACCACCCAAAGTTCGCGGGAGTTTAGTGATGAAGTCCATTGAGATTTGATCCCATTTCCACACTGGGATCTCAGGTTGTTGGAGTAGTCCCGATGGCTTTTGATACTCTACCTTGACTTTTGCACAAGTCAAACACTTACTCACGTAGGTAGCTATATCAGCTTTCATGTTGGGCCACCAATACGCTGCTTTAAGGTCTTGATACATCTTGTCCGAACCAGGATGGACAGAGTATCGAGATTTGTGAGCTTCGTCCATGACTAGTTCTCTGAGATTTCTGTAGAGAGGTACCCATATGCGATTCATGAAATACCGGGCTCCGTTGGGTTTTACTTCCCAATCGCGTTCCATTTTTCCCACCGATTCGGCCTTGATGTTTTCCTCCTTAACTGCTTCTAACTGGGCGTCGCGTATTTGTTCGGGTAGCCCCGAATGAATAGTGAGTTGTAATGCTCGTACACGGCGAGGTTTCAAGTGTTCCTTCCTACTGAGGGCATCATCTACCACGTTAGCTTTACCCGGGTGATACCGAATGGCACACTCATAATCGTTCAAGAGTTCGACCCAGCGACGCTGTCGCATGTTCAACTCCTTCTGATCAAAGATGTGTTGGAGGCTCTTGTGGTCTGTAAAGATTGTGCACTTCGTTCCATAGAGGTAGTGTCTCCAAATCTTAAGTGCAAACACTACTGCTCCCAATTCCAGGTCATGCGTTGTGTAGTTTTTCTCGTGAACCTTCAGTTGGCGGGACGCATACGCGATGACCTTATCGCATTGCATGAGTACGCATCCCAACCCCTGAATGGAAGCATCACAATATACTACAAAGTCATCTGTCCCTTCCGGCAAGGACAGAATGGGTGCACTGCAAAGTTTCTGTTTCAGCAATTGAAATGCCGCTTCCTGCTTGTCACCCCAAGCATACTTGATGCCTTTCTGGGTGAGGGTAGTAAGCGGTTGTGCGACCTTTGAAAATCCCTCGATGAAACGTCTGTAGTAACCAGCCAAACCCAAAAATTGGCGGATCTCTGTCGGTGTCCTGGGTGCTTCCCAGTTTTTGATAGCTTCAATCTTGGCAGGGTCGACATGGATACCCTTTTCATTTACGATATGCCCGAGAAACTGAACTTCCAGAATCCAGAAATCACACTTCGAAAGCTTGGCATATAGCTTCTCCTGTTGAAGTAATCCTAGCAGTAATTGTAGATGTTCAGCATGTTCTTCTTCACTTTTGGAGTAGATGAGTATGTCATCGATGAACACAATGACAAACTTGTCGAGGTATGGTTTACACACGCGGTTCATGAGGTCCATGAACACCGCGGGTGCGTTGGTGAGACCGAAGGGCATGACCAAGAACTCATAATGGCCATACCGAGTACGAAATGCCGTTTTAGCGATATCCTCCTCCCTGACGCGTAGCTGGTGGTAACCGGACCGTAGATCAATCTTGGAGTAGTAGCTTGACCCTTGCAGTTGCTCGAAGAGATCGTCGATGCGAGGTAACGGGTATCGGTTCTTGACAGTAACCTTGTTGAGTTCCCTGTAGTCGATGCACATGCGGAAGGCCCCGTCCTTCTTCTTGACAAAAAGGACTGGAGCTCCCCATGGCGAAATGCTTGGTCGGATAAATCCCTTTTCTAACAGCTCCTGAAGTTGGGTAGACAGCTCCTGCAGCTCGGCTGGAGCTAGGCGGTATGGAGCCTTGGCGATAGGAGTTGCATGGTTCGCCAATTCGATTTCAAACTCCAATTGTCGATGGGGTGGAAGACCAGGTAATTCCTTTGTGAATACATCGGAAAAATCACGGACGACAGGGATGTCTTCTATACGTTTCTCGTCCTTAGGCTGTTCGGTAACCAGTGCGAGTAAAGCGAAGGAGTTCTTCCTCCGAAGATACTTCTGCGCTTGCATGTAAGAGATGATGTTGGTGACGGCGCTTGCCTTATCGCCTTGTACCGTCAAGATTTCATCGTTAGAGAGCGGAATACGGATAGATTTTTCTAAGCAGAGGACTTCAGCTCGGACGTCGGATAGCCAGTCCATTCCGACTACCACGTCAAAACTACCCAGGGTAGTTGTCATCAGATCAATGGTAAAGGTGTGACCCGCGAGTTTGAGTTGACAGCCGGATACTATATGGGTCACATCTACAGAATTACCATCGGCTAGTTCTATGATATAAGGGGTCTCTAAGGGTTTAGGCGTGAGATTTAGGTTCTTCCTAAAAGACTCAGATATAAAGCTCCTATTCGCACCCATATCAAAAAGCACAGTAGCAAAATGTTCATTAAGGGGAAACTTACCGGTGACCACGTTCGAGTCGTTTCTGGCCTCTCCGCGGCCCAATGTAAATGCGTGACCTTTGGCACCTCCTGTGCCGCCATTTCCATTGTTGTTGTTGTTATTGTTGTTGTTGTGGTTATTGTGGTTGTGGTTGTTCCCACCATTGTTGTTGTTGTTGTTGTTACGGAGCTGTGGGCAGTCTCTTTTGAAGTGGGCAGTGCTACCACATTGATAGCATCCCCGGTTAACACCCTGTTGTGGGCCTTGGTGTTGATTTTGGTTCTGTCGGGATATGATTTCCCCACGACAATCCTTTGCCGCATGTCCCACCTTGCCACATCGTTGACAGCGATTCCCGACACAAGGGCCGTGATGATGAAGATTACAGCGATTGCACTGCGGCTTTCGACCTACATAGCCGCTTGTGTTCTGGTTGTTGTTTGTCACACCCTCAATTTCCACTTGCGGAGTTTTACCGCGAGGCGTGCGAACAAACCAGAATCTGAAACACTAGTACGTCGAACGACTCTATATGATTTGATAATACGTTTTCCAAAATCATTCGTTGTAGATTTTATATAAATTAATTACCAATATTTAGCAGAGCATTAGTTTTTAAAGTTGAGCGGAAGCATAAAACAAATAGTGAAGCGGGTGCCAACACAAACCCCAAAACAATATTGATAAATAAGACTCGATAAAAGATATCTTGTTCAATGCATGTGCGTGCACCTAGAGCTCCTAGCGTCCTGAGAAACATGTAAAGAAACAAGTGTCAACATTAAAGATGAGTGAGTTCACAGGTTTTCATAAATTCGTTTGTTCGGTTATAGTTTGTTTTCTCCGTTATCCCTAACCCGGGATAACGAATTAGTTCCATTATTCCAACCCGGAATAATAAGTTGTTGCTTCCAATATTCCAAACCCGGAATATTAAGTTGTTGCTTCCAATATTCCAAACCCGGAATATTAAGTTGTTGTTTCCATTATTCCATACCCGGAATAATAAGTTGTTGTTCCCATTATCCCCAACCCGGGATAATATCGTAGTTTCGTAATTAAGTTCAATGTTAACATATATAGGTAGCTAGCCTAAAGTCATGTCACGTAAGTGTTCGCGATCGAAGCTGACTGTTGTGCCTCCGTGTTGCCAGGCCTATCACTGACCATGGCGAAGTTAGGCCAAATTATTCACCCGTTGACCATACCCGGTCGGCTAGCGCGACTAGCTCGGATGGGGCTTGTCGGGCCCAGTAGTACTACTTATAATTCCCCCGCTATTAAACCCAATACTAACGATCCGAGAGATTGACGAGGACTTAAGTGATAAAGCTGCTTAGTGACCATAACATTACATTAACATTAACTTAGTTACCGAATAGTTATGTGACGTTAAATTCGTATAACGTAAAGAGATTGAGTTTGAGAGTGTATACATGTTTCTCCCCCTGTTGTTTAAAAACCGGATAAAGTTAGGGGCCGTGAACTCACCTTTTGTTGCTCGGTTAGTGTAGCCAAAGAAGTTATAAGAGATGGGACCGCTAGTTGCGTCCTAACAAACCAATTAATTTCAAGTCAGTGTGTGAACACACCAATACAAATTCTACACGTAATTTACGCACAAAGTGATACACACAAACCACATATCTAACACTCAAACATGTATGCAAGTATCCTCATGTGATCCTAGTGATTAAAACAACTTATCATAAACATAAACCAATTCATGCCACAATTTGGTGCACACAATCACAAGTTATCAATTTCAGCTTAACACTCATAATTCAGCTGTTTTCTAAGATTTTTATAAAATAGTTCCAACATTCCAAAAATTCCAATATTTTTACTGTAGGTGACATTTATACCATAGAAATTTATATAAATTTTCCAAGTCCTAAATCTTTACCAATTAACCATAAATATTAATATACTAGGCTGCAGTCAGATTCACCGCTTTCTGACTGCAGTCCACGGAAGAATTTATTTAAAAATCACTATTCGTCCAATTAACAAAATTCCAGTTGGAGTTGCCCGGAAATTTCCATACCTAGTTGCTGTACAAAATTCATGACTCAACTCTCTACTGATTTTAAAATCCAACTTGATAAACAACCAACAAAATTTCAGAATTTTCACAGATTTAGTTACTGAACTTATTTGCCCCTTTAAAAATATCAAACGACTTCAGAAAATTATGAATCCAGCGCCCTTAGATTCGTTATTCAAATCTCTACGTTCTAGACATCAGAAAATCCGTTTTTCGACAACTAATGACCGAGTTACAGCCAGATGAAGTCGGCTGTAACTATTATTCAGCAAACTGTTTTCAGCATATCATTATCATGAACTCGTATAACCCGTTCATGCGATTAAGCTAGGCGATCAAGAACCGATTTCTAATCATAGATTAATATTAATAACATATCCATGCAAACCCTACTCAATAACTCCAGTCTTTATAAACAAATCACAGTCGCAAGCTATGAGTTCCGAAAACAATCATGCATATAAACAACAATCAATTCAGCCGATTATATTCAACATATAAAACCCGAAACAACTAATCAATTAATGATTCAAGCATATATATATATCCGAACATGATCTCGTAATCAAAGATGACCCTAACCTTGAATAATTAGGTAAACAAGCCGGGTCTTGGACAAGAAGTATCCGTGACCGAGAGAAAGAGGTTATTCGCGGCTGAGAAAAGTAGTGGGCTGTTATGTTGATCGGATAGAGGTGAACAAGGGCTGATCTCGCGACTGAATGGAGGTGAATAATCGGCTGCTTGCGACCGGGAGATGATGATGGCGATGACTGCCGCTGCTACGACCGAGAGGAAAGAAACGAACAAGGAAGGAAGCTGTTTGCGATCACAAGGCTGCCGACGGCAGTTTTCTTCTTAGGGTTTGTGTTTTTGAATGAAACATGCATTGAGAGTTTGTATATATATAGGCGCAAAAGGGGATAAGGGTTACGGTTTGATCCTGAATTCGCGGCCGAGGGACTAGGGTGGGTTGGTTTGGGTTTGATCTTGGCCGAAGACTTGGGTTGCATGCAATGGGTTTTCGGTTTGGGTTGTTCTCGGCCGAGTAGTTAGAGTTTTAGGTCTTGATCTCGCGGCCAAGTAGTTAGAGTTTAAGGTTTAGGTTTGATCTTTGCGGCCGAGACATGTTTGAGTCCTAAACTTGGTTAATTCCTAGAGTTACAAGGAATCAAAGTTGGTTCGTGTCGCGGTTCGGTTCAGTTCGTGTACATATCTGCTGTAATTATTCTATAACTAAAACAGTCACACAAACACTCATCACGTATTCATTAACTCGTACACGTTCATACACATAGCACGTAATTAGTTTGACAAGTATTACGTTTAAGTTATCCGAAAAACCCGGGATGTCACATTAAAGTTGGTTCGTGTCGCGGTTCGGTTCAGTTCGTGTACATATCTGCTGTAATTATTCTATAACTAAAACAGTCACACAAACACTCATCACGTATTCATTAACTCGTACACGTTCATACACATAGCACGTAATTAGTTTGACAAGTATTACGTTTAAGTTATCCGAAAAACCCGGGATGTCACATTATCCCCATGTTGAAAGAATTTTCGTCCCGAAAATTGAGTAAACGCGGTTTAGCATGTAGCGTACATGTTTAGAGTGCCACGCACAAAGAGTTAGTTCGTTTACAAGAAGTTCCCAAGTGCCATACACAAAGATTTCCAAGTGCCATGCACAAGAATTTAGTCAACAATAGTACACGAAAGTATGAGAAATTTCCAGGTTGTCACATTGTTGTTGTTGGCGGGCTGATTTTGGTGACCCCGGTGGCTGTTGTAATGATTGAACCGTTTCTGGTTCCCCTGTTGTGGCTGGGATGACGAAGACTGTCGAACAGACGAGTCTTCAAACTTTCTTTTATTATCAGGGGCAACTTCAGTCGTACCCCGAGCTGGCAACTTCTTTTGTTCCGCCGCCTTATCGGTGAGTTTGTGCGCCAACCTGATTGCTTGATGTTCAGTTGCAGGGTTACTAGCCATTACCATACCCTGAATCTCCAGAACCAGACCCCCAAGGTAGAACTCGAGTCGTTTCTCCACAGTGTTGGCCAGATCGGGACATAGAAATACCAAGTCATGATGTTTTGCTGTGTATGCTTCGATTTCAGATCCCACCATCTTGTGGTTCCATAAAGTTTGTTCCAACTGTTGCACTCTGTCTCGCGGACAGTACTCTTCTTTGATTAGGGCCTTAAACTCGGCCCAGGCCATTGCATTTGCAGCAATAAGTCCACGCGTTTGGACTTGTGCAATCCACCAAGTTAGTGCCCCATCTTCCAGTGTTGAGGCTGCATACTTGACCTTGTTGGCCTCCAAACAGTTGCACATTTCAAATACTGATTCAGATTTTTCGATCCAGCGGACCAGTCCTATGGGTCCTTCTGCCCCCGAGAATTTGCTTGGTTTCGCGTCGAGGAACATCTTGTAGGGGTTAAATCCCCCACCTGCTGACAGAGGACAGGTAGTCAGCGAGGAATTCTACTAGCCCAACTATTAGATTTTCACATGAAAATTTAATAATGGTTACCTGCCGGTTGGTTCTGAACACCCGCTAGAGCTGCGTTCACGTGCTCTTGAATCATTGCAGCTAGTTCTTCGGGCGTCATGTTAAGGTTTCCACGTCGTCCAGTTGCCATTTAGATCTTCGAAAGACAACATAAACACACCCCGATAAGTCTATATATCCAATATAGTTATCCTACTTCGTACTTAAATAATTCTCAAGTTATGTCAGCTCAAATATATTAAATAGTCAAAAGAAGTACTTGATTAAATAAAGTTTCAACGTCTTACAAAGTGCCAACCAAACATATCAGTTTACTATAAAGTCTCAAGTTTGAACATAAGTGGAAAATAAATAGACTGAAGGAAAGTAAATAAAATAAGCGAGACGTGTTAGTCGTCTACGTCTCCATCCCCCAAATCACTATCGTTGCCGTCATCCTGCGCGGCATTTCCAGCTTCTACAGCTGGGTCCTCCTCCGGATCCTCCTCTGGATCCTCCTCTGGGTCCTCCTCTGGGTCCTCTTCTGGATCCTCTTCTGGATCCTCTTCAGGGTCCTCCTCTGGATCCTCTTCCGGATCCTCCTCTACCGGCATTGGAGGGGCCGGTGCTGGTGCAGGTGCTTGATTTTGCTCTAGCTCCTGGATTCTCCAACTATTTTCCAGGACTCTGTCTTCGAGCCAGTCGGCTCTTATCTGCTCAGCACGCAGATCTCTGGCTAAGGTGTTACGAGCTATCTTACTCGTATGTTGCTCTTCCTCGAGCGAGTCGGTTTTACCTGTCAATTGTCGGATCATCCATCCCTGTGCTAGGATGGTTTCCCGCATTCTTTCTAATTGTTCTTGTTGTTTCTGTATCATGTTTCTAAGTAGGTCATTTCCTACTTCTACAGAGTTAACCGGTTTGACCGGCACAGCGATGGTTGGGCGTGATAACGACTCCTCCCCCAGAGCGAGCCTTTTCCTCGCAGCTGAGCGTGTCTCCACGCCATAAGATGGTAAGGGTTCCACCATAGGTGCCTTTCCTGGCGCTCTTGGTGGCGTAAGTTTGTCGGACGATGATGATGATGATGATGACATTGCCTGTTAGGTTGTGTAGTTAGTTACGAGTTGTTTTCATTTCTTATTATGAAGTCATAATCTACATAACACAGTTGTGGTACATCGCATAATAAGATATAATCAGTTCGGTGCCAAACTACGTCTAGTGTCGTGTAATCAGCTATAGTTTAGGTCTACTTTTAATGCAAACCTGGTTCTCTATAGCTAGTGGCTCTGATACCAATCTGTCACACCCTCAATTTCCACTTGTGGAGTTTTACCGCGAGGCGTGTGAACAAACCAGAATCTGAAACACTAGTACGTCGAACGACTCTATATGATTTGATAATACGTTTTCCAAAAATCATTTGTTTAACCATTCATCTTAGATTTTATATTGTCCTAGTTAGTTACCAATGTTTAGCGGAAGCATTAGTTTTTATGGTTGAGCGGAAGCATAAAATAAGTAGAGAAACGGGCGCCGACACAAACGCCAAAACAAATGAAAAACCCAAAAAACAATGTTTGTAAATGAGACTCGATAAAAGATGTCTTGATCAATGCAAGTGAGTGCACCTAGAGCTCCTAGCGTCCTGAGAAACATGTAAAGAAACAAGTGTCAACATTAAAGATGAGTGAGTTCACAGGTTTTCATAAATTCGTTTGTTCGGTAATGAGTTTGTTTCCCCCCCGTTATCCCTAACCCGGGATAACGATTTAGTTCCATTATTCCCAACCCGGAATAATACCGATAGTTCCATTATTCCTCAACCGGAATAATAATGATGTTGGTTCCATTATTCCAAACCCGGAATAATATAGTTGTTGTTTCCATTATCCTCAACCCGGGATAATATAGTTGTTGTTTCCATTATCCTCAACCCGGGATAATATAGTTGATTCGTAATTAAGTTCAATGTTAACATATATAGGTAGCTAGCCTAAAGTTATGTCACGTAAGTGTTCGCGATCGAAGCTGACTGTTGTGCCTCCGTGTTGCCAGGCCTATCACTGACCATGGCGAAGTTAGGCCAAATTATTCACCCGTTGACCATACCCGGTCGGCTAGAGCGACTAGCTCGGATGGGGCTTGTCGGGCCCAGTAGTACTACTTATAATTTCCCCGCTATTAAAACCCAATACTAACGATCCGAGAGATTGTCGAGGACTTATGTGATATAGCTGCTTAGTGACCATAACATTACATTAACATCAACTTAGTTACCGAATAGTTATGTGACGTTAATTTCGTATAACGTAAAGAGATTGAGTTTGAAGAGTGTATACATGTTTCTCCCCCTGTTGTTTATAAACCGGATAAAGTTAGGGGCCGTGAACTCACCTTTAGTTGCTCGGTTAGTGTAACACATAAATTGCAAATGATGGGACCGCTAATTGCGTCCTAATAAACCAATTGATTCCAAGTCAGTGTGTGAACCCACTAGTACAAATTCTACACATAATTTACGCACAAAGTGATACACACAATCAAAATTCCTAACACTCATACATGCATGCAAGTATCCTCATGTGAACATAGTAATCAAAACAATTTATCATGAACATAATCCAATCCATGCAACACTTTGGTGCACATATTCACAAGTTATCAAATTTCAGCTTACATACTCATAATTCGGCTGTTTTCTAGGATTTTTATATAATAGTTCCAACGTTCCAAAAATTCTAATTATTTTACAGCAGGTGACAATCATACTGTAGAAATTTATATAAATTTTTCAAGTCCTAATACTTTACCAAATATCCATAAATATTAACATACTAGGCTGCAGTCAGATTCGTCGCTTTCTGACTGCAGTCCACGGAAGAATTTATTTAAAAATAACTGATCGTCCAACTAACAAAATTCCAGTGGGAGTTGCCCGGAAATTTCCATACCTAGTTTCTGTACAAATTTCATGATTCGACTCCCTATAGATTATAAAATCCAACTCGATAAACAACTAACAAAATTTCAGGATTTTCACAGCTTTAGTCACTGATCTTAATTGGCCACTTAAAAATATCAAACGACTTCAGAAAAATATGATTACAGCGCCATTAGATTCGTTATTCAAATCTCTACGTTTTAGACTTCAGAAAATCCGTTTTTCGACAACTAACGACCGAGTTACAGCCAGATGAAGTCGGCTGTAACTATTACTCAGCAACCTGTTTCAGCATTTTATCACCACTAATTCGCATAAACCGTCAATACAATGAACCTAGGCGATCAAGAACTGATTTTTCTAATCATAGATCAATACATATATCACATCCATGCAAACCCTAATCCATACCTCTAGTTTTTATAAACAAAACACACTTGCAAACTATGAGTTCCGAAAACAATCATACATGCAAACTATGATAAATCAGCCGATTACCAACATAATCACTACATTCAAACACATATGATCCGAATATGATCTTGCAAACAATTATAAATCCTAACCTTTAATATCAAGCTTAATGAACCGTGAGTAAGATGAGGAACCGATGACCAAGGATAATTGTGACCGAGAAGATGAAGATGGAGTTGTAACAAGCTGCTTGCGGTCGAGGGATTGAAAGGAGGGCTGCTCGCGATCAAAGGGACAAGAGGGCTGTTTGCGATCGAAGAGATGAACAAGGGCTGCTCGCGATCAATGGAACAAGCGTAAGGCTGCCGACGGCTGATTAGATGCTAGGGTTTTGTGTGTTGTGAAGAAAGCATGCATGTGTTTGTATATATAGGCGCAAGAGATGAAAAGGTTACGGTTTGGGTGTCTCGCGGCCGAGGGCTTGGGTGGGTCGGTTTGGGTTGTTTGCTCGCGACATGGTTTGGGTTTAAGGTTTGGGTTCTAAACTTGATCCCCAAGTTTAGTTCCTTGAGTCGCAAGAAAAAGTGGCCGGCTCGTGTCGCGGTTCGGCTCGATTCATTTGTTTATTTATTACGTCCATACATTATAACTAACATAAAACACGAACTCGGATATCACATAATAACGCACCAACTTATAAACGATTAATACGTAGCACATAATTCATTCGACAAGTATTGCATTTAAGTTATCCGAAAAACCGGGATGTCACACCCTCATTAGGGGTTTTTGTTCATATTTAAATGATAATATGCTTTCGTACCGTTTGTTGATCGTTTGGACAATTTTTAGAACTAATTGGCATGAATAATGTGTTAAGTGAATAGTTATTTTTAGCATTTTAGCCAACATATTCGGACATAGTTGTTTTATCGTGACGCGACGAATGTAACAATATCAATTGTCAAGTTTAACATTTCCTACAATTGCTACACATCATATGACCTAATCAAGCATAGGTTAAGTCACAAATGAACGCAATTATTTGTATAAATAGTTGTTTAAGTTGTACAGAATTATCAAGAAATTTTGCTGGTTATCACATAACCACAGTCACCCACTGTTTGCAACACAGAACTACTGATTCATCATACACTGTTTGAATATAAAGGTTAATCTAAACCACTGTTTTCTTCTTACCACTATTTTTTTTTCAAAACTTTGTTTTTCACCCAATAATGGTTTCAAACATCTGCTACCATCCATCTATTGACCACAATCAACATATTTACCAACCATTGTTTTACATTGTAACATATATTGATAACAAACTGAGTTTTATCAAAATCTAAAACAGACCTTAAATTCCTTAATCAAAGAGTTTGCTAAATGGGGCCCGACTTCTATGAAAACTAAAGCTTTGCTATGTTTTAAACCAATAGAAGCTTGCCACCTCACTAAAAAAGTAACTTTTGGCCATGTCTGCATCCCTATTCGTTAAACCCTGTATGAACCCATGTCAAACAAAGTTTACATCTACCCTTGAAAAATTCTCAAAATTAAACTATGATCACGTTGCAAAGTTCAATTGAACTTAGCTTTGACCAAATATGGTCAGAACCAGGAGTCAAACAGAAAGGCAAACTGTTTGACTTTTAGCTCAAATAGCTAAAAAAAATGAACAAGACTAGAAGAAGGCACTTGTGTTGTAGCACCCTCAAGAGTTCAGGTAGGAGGCCTCCAAAGGGAAGCAAACTCCACTTAGAGCAGATTTAGAGAAAGGAAAGAATTGAGCAAGTTGTGATGAAGAATGAGGGGGCTATTTATACTTGAAACAAGATCACAAGATCATGCCAAGTGTTAGGGGGTGTTTCTAGGAATTAAACAAGTGGCTAGTGAGGTGTTGCAACCAGAAAGAAGGTGGCAAATTCAATTGCTTGGTGTCCAAGTAAATAAACAAGAAGCTGCCACCTTTCTGGGTATCTGGGGACCTCTTACAGACCGTAAGAGGTTTTGCCTTACTGTCCGTAAGGCCTTGCAGGGACTGAAGTTTTCAAAAATGGTAGTTTTGGCCCCTGGACTTGTTTTGTCGCGTTTCGTCGTTTCTAACACCCGTCAACCTAATTTCTAAGCTTTATAAGGTTGAATAAGCATACGGAATTTGAAATATGTCCAAAAATGTTTCGGATGATGGTTCGTTCAGTTGTACGGATGTGTTTTTCGGTTAATTACAACGAACACTTTATTAACGCGTAAACGACCGTAATTGCGCAACGAATGATATTTTTGCATTTCAATCATTAAAATGCAAAAAATTTTAATGATGGCAAAAAAGTTTGGATGTACGTATGTGTTCCGTATTAAGAAATACGTGAATTGGCGTACTTTCGCAGATTTTGCAAAATAGTCCCTGGAGTTACTATAAAGTGTTTTTGCCATACCGAAGCCCTCAAAAGTAATTTCCAATTTATGTAAAGGGTATTTAAGTCATGTTAAGCTTGTGTCATTGTTCCGGAGTGTGCGTCGCTACGAGAATCGGCAGACTTTCGTAGTTTGTCATAAATAGTCCCTGTGATCGAATAGGCTTGTTTTTGACATACCAAACCATTCAAAACTTATTTCTAAGTTATGCAAAGGGTATTTAAGGCATGTTTAGCTTATCTACTCGTCCCAGTGTGTAAGTTATGTCAAACAGGTTACGTTTAAGTATCAGTTATCGAAAAGCCTTCAAAGAAAAAAGTTTTTTTGAAAGCCCGAATTTTTGGCACAAGGGTTACAGGTTGGGGTGTGACAGTCTTAGCATTTTGTGCCCCTCATTAGGGGTTTTGTTCATATTTAAATGATAATATGCTTTCGTACCGTTTGTTGATCGTTTGGACAATTTTTAGAACTAATTGGCATGAATAATGTGTTAAGTGAATAGTTATTTTCAGCATTTTAGCCAACATATTCGGACATAGTTGTTTTATCGTGACGCGACGAATGTAACAATATCAATTGTCAAGTTTAACATTTCCTACAATTGCTACACATCATATGACCTAATCAAGCATAGGTTAAGTCACAAATGAACGCAATTATTTGTATAAATAGTTGTTTAAGTTGTACAGAATTATCAAGAAATTTTGCTGGTTATCACATAACCACAGTCACCCACTGTTTGCAACACAGAACTACTGATTCATCATACACTGTTTGAATATAAAGGTTAATCTAAACCACTGTTTTCTTCTTACCACTATTTTTTTTTTCAAAACTTTGTTTTTCACCCAATAATGGTTTCAAACATCTGCTACCATCCATCTATTGACCACAATCAACATATTTACCAACCATTGTTTTACATTGTAACATATATTGATAACAAACTGAGTTTTATCAAAATCTAAAACAGACCTTAAATTCCTTAATCAAAGAGTTTGCTAAATGGGGCCCGACTTCTATGAAAACTAGAGCTTTGCTTTGTTTTAAACCAATAGAAGCTTGTCACCTCACTAAAAAAGTAACTTTTGGCCATGTCTGCATCCCTATTCGTTAAACCCTGTATGAACCCATGTCAAACAAAGTTTACATCTACCCTTGAAAAATTCTCAAAATTAAACTATGATCACGTTGCAAAGTTCAATTGAACTTAGCTTTGACCAAATATGGTCAGAACCAGGAGTCAAACAGAAAGGCAAACTATTTGACTTTTAGCTCAAATAGCTTAAAGAAATGAACAAGACTAGAAGAAGGCACTTGTGTTGTAGCACCCTCAAGAGTTCAGGTAGGAGGCCTCCAAAGGGAAGCAAACTCCACTTAGAGCAGATTTAGAGAAAGGTAAGAATTGAGCAAGTTGTGATGAAGAATGAGGGGGCTATTTATACTTGAAACAAGATCACAAGATCATGTCAAGTGTTAGGGGGTGTTTCTAGGAATTAAACAAGTGTCTAGTGAGGTCTTGCAACCATGAAAGAAGTTCAATATAACCAAAATAAGCCTTGAACTCTTAAGTGTACAAGTAGTCTAAGCAAAAGGTACATGTAATCTTTGTAGGAACTCATTTAACAACTTCATCAACTCGTTGTACAAGCTTGGTAAACACATTCTAGAAGCTCATGGTACAATTTTACTCTATAGTGGCCAATTTCAGAAAAATGTGTGCGTCGGGGCGCATTATGCGATTTAAGGTGCATCATCCTCGCATCATGTAATCACATTACCTAATGCGATCTCATCACCGCATCATGCACATCATACATTATGTGTGCATCATGCGCACATTTTAAAATCAAGGTCCCAATACAAATAAAAAGGGGCACTTGGTTCAAAACCAAGTCCAACCACCTCTGGTGGGGACTCAGATGATCCTATTAACTTAGATAATGGGTTAAGATAGCAAGAATTGACATAGAGAGTAACCAAGATAGAGTCTTGTGTTGATGAAATCAAAAATATGTAGAAGACATTAATACAAAACTCAAGAACTCCACCAACCAATGCAGAAATAGCAAAAGAAATATGGGTGCATGCAAAAATGTATCTTCATCTTCAAAAGAAATCTGCAGAAGCAACACACAACATGGAAATGGAGCTGATCATAAATATGTTGGATGCTAGGTACAAAGATACTCAAGCAGAGATTAAGGCCACTAAAGACCATCTTCTTCAAACCACTAGCACAACTCCCATTCTCCCCAAATACATAGATGATTCCAAAAAGGGGGAGAGTGATAGTATGAGAAAGCTTCCACCTATAGTCAAGAAAGCCCAAAAGAGGCATGATACTTCTAAAGATAAAAACGCAAAACAAAAAGCTACTGAAAAATCAAAGAGGAAAGATACAAGGGAAGCAAAAAAGATGTTGAGAGTACAAGAGATCATTAAAAAAAATCAAGATACCTCAATAGAGGTTTCCCAAAGAGTTGTTTCAACAAAACCAACATCAACCACCCAGGGCACTGCTTCCATTGCCCAAACACTACAAAAGTGACAACAGATGTTACACCTACACTTCCACCAACACGAAAGACTCCTAAAGGTCATCTCATCTAAAGAAACTACCCACAAAAATCCCATCACCACCAACAAAAACACCCACACTTCAAACCAGCTCCAAAAGAACCAAATTCATTATCCAAGATGATGATGAAGAAACACTCGATTTATCACCTATCAAAACTGTCAGACCCAGCCGATGGCGGAAACACCAGGGCAGGACGAAATAGATTGCTCGAGACTTCACAACTTTAAATGTTTAAAATTCCATCTTTATTGATAATCTAAATGGTACATTGGTTGGATTGGAAATAAAACAAAAATAATTTTAGTACGACAAAATGTAAAGTACATAAACTTAAAATCTGTTTCTAAAATCCATCCTACTAGATTCTTGAAACGTCAAAGCATCAATCTCCTGCAATATATATTAAAGTAATGGTCAACACATAAAGCATTTGTGAGCATACAAGTTTTGGCTACTAGAATAGATAGAAAAGTTGTCATCAATCCTACATGGCATAAAAGTATACTAAGGCATAAAACATAACATAACTAGTATGCAGCAATTATATGTCAAAGCAGTTGTGTCCACAAAGTTTAGTATCTTGCATTGAAGGGAACAAGACTGTGATCGAATATCTTAACATAGACCCTTCCTAAGGGCGTGTGCTACTCCTATAGCGCTATACATGTTAAGGTTGGCTCATGACGTTAATGACAAATATTGTGCAAGAATGGCTTCTAGCATGTATAGATCCTAAGCATATCAATTAAGCATGTAATGGTGGATTGATTGATTCGAATAATGTGATTGATATTGTGATTGTGATTTTGATAATGTTGAACATATTGCACTTAAAAGTGTATAAAATGTAAAATGGGATCATGTAAACTCACATTTTACGTAGATGTTCTACATAAGTGAGTTGATGTGTTTGAGAGTTCGGGAACGTCGAGTTATCCTACAAGGATAAACAAGACGTGTAAGTACGACAAATTGGATTTGGGATTTATATGTGGAATTGTAACTTAGTATGAAATTACATAAAATTTATCTTTGTTACAACACTCATATTGGACACCATGTTTACGTTTATTCATTGGCGCTATGTCGCCCATTAGAAGTTCATGTACTTGGAATCTTAATCCTAGTTTGGTATGTGTTAAGATTTGGTTTGTGGATACATGTATTATAGTTATATAGTATGTATAATAGTCATATTTTCCATAAGGTATCATGTAATGGTCATGGAAAGAGATGGGATGAATTCCATCCATTTAACTTCATTATATGAATTCACAAAAGCACAAAATCATCAACTTAGTTGATGATTTCGGATCATCAAGAATATTTAAGTATGTAAAAGCATCTAAATTTCTAAGTAGCCAAACAAGAACAACTTGGACGTGTACATACCCAACAAGGAAAATGTTAGAGACGAGGTGGGGGTTGGCTTTATTTAATTTCTTGGAAACTACTTAAATGAATTAATCAACTAGGTGCACAAGTGAGGTAGGTGGAATCATGTTTGGACAACCAAGGTTTCCATTGTTCATACCAAACCAAAAACACAAGTCCTTCAATATTGAGGATTGAAGGCTTGGTTGGTTTCAACACTTTGTAGGTCACTTGGGACCTTTAGGGCAGCAAGTATTTGAGGTTTTTGAACCTGTATCTTCTGGAAATAAACCATAACATATGCCCCACAACATGAGTTTAGTTGGGGACAAAGCTTGGTACAAGATTTCCACAAGATGAATGTAAACAAGAATAAGTTTGCAAAGTTTAAACAAACTAGAATTTTGAACTCATATCGAAGCCTCATATAAGTGATGTACCACCTTGTTACACCTTGGTGAACTTTGGGTAACATCCTTTGAGGTTGCCCAAGTCGTTCTACACAGGAAACACCTGAGAAAGATGGAAGAAAAGTGTTCAAACTCATTGTTTTGAACATAAGTGCAATCTGCCAAGGACTTGAAGTAATGGAGAAGATTGAGAGGATTAGAGAGTTGTTTTGAGGTGTGTAAAGGGTGGAGGAGTTGTGGAAGACATGTATTTATAGTGGGGGATTAGAGTTTGGGTTTAAAGAAGGTTAGAAGGTGATTGGAGGAGAATGGAGGTGTAAAAAAGGTCCAATCCGCGAGTTTGCACATTTTCTACCCGTCAGAACATACATACGGACTGTGTGTGTAAGTCCCGTAACACGGATCTTTCAATAATATCAAACTTGATCTTGTGTAAGTGTGGAAACTAAACACAAGATGATTCAAGAACTAATCAAACCAAAATCGAAACAATAACAATATCAAATAGGAACTTGCATTCACCAATTATAGATGAATGATACAAGACTCCAAGCACGGTTTCGACTAGCTCTAATCTGCACAAAACTAATCAACCTCTCATTAACGTAAGAGAGTTGATTATATACTAACTAACAAGTATGGGCCGAAACCCCCTTAAGCCCAGTCGAAACCCATTAGACCCAAACCATTACATCGACCCAAAGTACAAACTAAACAAGTTTACTAAAAAACCCTCAAACTATTCAATAACCCTCTATGTATAAACCTTAAGGTTCCAACAATCTCCCCCTAGGTTTATACATAGAGGTCCTTCAGTCTTCAACTGCTTCCACTGCCTCCAGTATCTTCCAACGTATCCTTGTAACCTCGAAACCCCTTCTTATTAATTTGAAGTACACTTGCAATAGCTGCAGTCCAAGTCTTTGCAACTTCCTCATACTTCTCTGTAGCTCGAATCTGGTTCTGAGCAAGCACTTTCAAGTTCTCTTGGTCTAAATTCAGCAAATCTATCGGATCAGTCAAACGAAAACTCACATCATCATCTCATACAATTACAGCTTGCCCTAACTCTTCATCGTAAGCCTAGAAATACATGGTCATCGGTACTCCCTTGGGAATCTTCTTGACCAACGGGATCATCTTCTCTTTGCTGTGGGCGTCCAGATAACATTCTTCAATGTCCTGTTAGTCTTAGGATCACGTATTCCAGGTGCAGGTTTCAAGATAGATTCTGCGGTATGCATTGAAGGAAATCCACGAGCAACCTCTGTCTTCAATCTCTCGTAAAACATGTATCCACGACCACCAGGTTTATCATCCACATATGGTGAGTTTGACAACAAAGTCAAATCCACTTTAGTAAACGTTTGAAACTAGACCGGGTTCTTGTACCATTCAACTGGACCAATCTTCCTCTTAATCCACCACCTGCAACGGTCATGATCAAAACCCCAGCTTATAATGCATGAACGATTCCCAACCTTATCATAAAGACTTTTTCCAACGTCCAGCAGATTATGAGTGGCTTGAACATCAGGATCCTCAGGATTTGGATTCTTATTCTTCAGAATCAAATACTCTCTTTTCTGCTTCAACCTCGCAGCCTTTGCTTTGTTAGCTTCTTTATTAGTCACTTTTCTAAAATACTAATTCATAGATGCAGCTCTTTCAACATCATTCTTCGCAAAGGTCCTGGCTCGATCCTCTTTAGTCTTTATGCGTCTCTCCGTGTCAGTAGGATCACTAAACTCATCACCAAACTTCTTCTTTAACTTCACACGCAGATCATACACCATGATGAACAACAAACTAACATCACTTTGCAGCTGGTCAATTTGTTGGTTCTTTTGCACAATCGTGTCTTCAAGCTGAATAATCTTAGCATCTTTGTGGATCGAGCCTTGTTCAAGCATAATAATTCTCTTCTTTAGTTCACGAACACTGATAAACTCATCATCATCATCCGAGTTATTAATAAAAGCATCTTCAATGCTTCTTTAGGTTGTTTCCCTTTAGAATTGCTTGGTTCATCATGTGTAGCTCCAGAAGAACTTCCAACAATGGCAGTAGCTAAGGGTGTTGACTCTGTCATAGGTGTTTTGGGTGGAACAGAAATAGTAACAGTAACTGGAATGTCTGTAAGATTTGCATCTACATCCAATCTTGTTTCATCAACTTCAACATCAAGCCCGATTTCTGTAGCAGTCGTCTCAAAATCAAAAAAAATCTCAATCGTCTCCTTAGCATGCTCAAATCAAAGTTATACAAACCATCATCATCTTCTTCGTCAGCAATCACGGGTTGATCTTTACTTGCTCATAAATACTCCAGATCTAGGATCCATTCTCCTCCGCTTTACTAGTCTAGAACCAGGGGTCCTTTGGGTCTCCAGTAGTTAGCTCTTCACTTTCAACTGAAAGATTGGAAGGAGGATTTCCCATCTTTTCAGTCACTGACTTCAACAATATGGCCAACCTCTCAGTAGTAATCACCGGTTGAACAGTAGGAATGGCGGAACTAACTTTAGCTTCAGGAGGAAGCTCAACATCATCATCTTCATCACAACTTATCTCGATACCTTCATCGTCAGAATTTAACGTCAGAATTTCTGTCTCAGGCTCTTCACGTGTAACAACTTAAACCACATGTTTTTCAGCAACCATGGCATTAACTAGAGCATTCACTAGTACAGCTTATGGTTGTGCAATCACTGGTTCAACAACCACATCTTCAGTCTCAGCAAACTGACCAAACTTCTCTAACTCTATTCTTCCTTCAAACTTGCTAGTTATACCCTTATTTTGAGTCAATGCACTAAAACACATCGGACCCATTGTCTTTAGATCCAAAGTGTTGCCAGTTCTTTCCAACTCTGAGTAACGTGCGTTGAAAATCATCTATAGAAATCTTGGATACATGAGAAACTTTTCTTTGCGTACCCTAGTAACATTCCTCTTCATTCCCTCGAACACATACTTAGAATAGTTGTAAGCTTGATTCGTGATCAAACAAACAAATGCGGCAGACTGGGTACTATTTAGCTGATTCGTTCCCCCTCTGTTCTCGGTCATACACATCATGAACATGTGCATCAACATACGCCAGTATGGATGCACAAACTTCTTCATAAGTGAGAGATACGTTCCTTCATAGCACAAGCGAGGTAATATGGCTTCAACAACTCCAGATGGAAGATAAATAGGATCTATCTCTTGATCAGCAAACTGTAAGACCTCTCTTATAATCTGCTAAGTAACAACAATGTTCTTCTTCTGAATAACAACTTCAATTGAACCCTTTCCATCACCTCCCAATGCGTCAAACTTTGCTGTCTTCCAGAATTCCTTAACTAGATCCTCGTATATGACAGGATTCTCTCTTAGTGCATGTGCAATCTTGCAACTGTCAAGACCTTTGATTAGCGAAGCGAACATCTTATGCTTTTCTGGTGGCGGAAACATGTAAGCAGCTTGATTATGTCTGGGAATTACCTTCAAGTCCTTTTTCCTAAAAAAACAAACAGACTGTTAAGCATAGAACAAAACAATGAATTTGAACCAGATCATGGTCAAAAAGTCAACACGGGTTGACCAGTTGACACCAAGCAGTCAAACTATGTTGCGAGTTGAAAATAAAAATAAAAAATTATCTTGAAATTTAACAAGATCTCGAGTCGAAACCAGAAGGTCTCAAGTCGAAACCACGAAGTCTTGAGTCCTTTTGCATATACACTCGCAACCTCAGTCGAAACCTTCAAAACATTATTTGATCATCAACTATTAATGATTATGAATCGAAATCCAGAAACATAAAAATTTTTGTTGATGACCAAATTATGAAGAAATTTAGAGTTCTTGATAATCTTCAAAACTTCATAGATTTCTTCAAATCTTCCACCAATCTTCAATCAAAAAACCACACTTTGATCGGGATTACCTTAATCACGGTGATGTTTGTCAGTCAGAACCAAGTCGGAATCAAAGAAAGTCAGAGAGAAAAACAAAGTAGATTTTGAGTGAATATGGGGTTTCGACTTGGAAGCTCACCTATATATCCCATTGTTCATGGGCCGAGCCACATCACAGCAAATCAGGCCCAATGGTCTGAGGCGAGACTGCTGTTGTGAGTCGAAACCATTTATTAAATCGAATTTCAGTTTTTCGACTCTGATTATTTTAAATTTAATTTTCAGTTAAATTTTCCTTTACCCTCCTGAGCACGTTTCAGAGATTAAAACCTATAAAACAAAAATAAACAATATCAAACAATTATTTACAAAAAAATAGGAAATATCGAAATTGGTCAGGGATAAAATCACAAGGTTTTGGGCTTAACTTCACTTATCAACACTGATCTACTACTGAATGATCCGAACGATTGTCAGTATATTTGTCCACCTAAACTCACCTCCCTAGACTTTTTCATATGACTGCCTCTAACTAATTTTATCATGTTTTGGTATTTTAACAATGAACACCCAAACAAATACTAATAAAATCCTAGAATGTTGATCTGCACACCCTATCTTGCAAGCGGATTCCCAACCACATATTTCCACAAGTCTGTTCGAAGTTTCTGAAACCTTGACTGGACTAGATTGAGAATAGAACAAAAGCGGAGATGATATAATATATAGATCAAGGGAGTTTTCTCAGTTTGACATAGGTTTTTGGGTTTCTTTTGGGCACTTGAGGGCCTCTTTCAGGCGTAAAGTGATGTATAAGGCGACATACGTACAGCTAGGTCTTTGTTCACGCAAAACAGAGGAGATACACGACTTTTTCAAAAAGATTTCAGAGCTAGACCAAAATTGTGTGTATTGGGACATCACACAAGCATTCAAATATAAATGAGCTACTTCCAAGTGACGTTCTTTCCTGAGGTCATAAACTAATTTAAATTCTGAACAAACATCCATTGTTTTCAGTCTTAAGGATAGAGCCTACCAACATATCATTCTAGAGCAAACTATTTCGATACAGGTTTTACATGAGTCAGCCCTTTACCATAATGTGAAAATTCATTTCATTTCCTATGTCATGCAATAATTCTTTTTGTCTTTTTCAAAATTTTTAAATGTTTTTGTATTTTTCAATATTTTTCAATGTTTTTGTATATTTTTCAAAATTTCTCCCCCTAAATTTGTGCATAAATAAAAAAACCTACCTAAGAATAGAAAACTTTATGTACAAATTTACCCACAAAAACATGCTCCGTCAGTGTATCGGATCATTTTCAGAAAGTCCACAAGCACCTGAAAATTCGAACTGCTGATAGGTTTTATGAACAAATAGGTAGCATTTGCATCTGTGTTGATTTGTTCCAGTTTGATAAGACCTCTGTCAAAACAGTCTCGTATAAAATGAACTTTTATATCAATACGCTTGGTTTTTGAGTGGAAGACAAGATTTTTCACAATTTGAATAGCAGCATCACTATCCCAGTAAATGGTAGTATTAAGATAAGTCAAACCGTAATCCTGCAATTGATGCTGCATCCACACCACTTGGGAGCAAGACGCAGAAGCAGCAACATATTTAGCCTCAGCTGTGGAAATCGCCATCGTTTGTTGTTTCTTGCACTGCCAAGAAATGAGCCTGTCAACCAAAAATTGACATCCGGGTGATGTGGATTTCCTGTCACTGTCAGTACCTCCAAAATTGTTGTCAGAAAAAGCATAAAGGTCAAAATTAGAATCTCTCGGATACCATAAGCCAAACCAAGGTCGCCTTTAAGATATGGAAAGATTCGTTTAACAGCAGTGAGATGAGAATGTTTGGGATTAGCCTAATATCGCGCGCAATTTCAAACAACAAACATGATGTCAGGACGACTTGCAGTCAGATACATAAGAGATCCGATCATCAACCGATAAAGGCGTTGATCAACAGGGGATCCTTCAGCTTCTTCAGTCAGCAAAGGTCTTTCTGCCATAGGTGTTTCGACCGATTTTGCGTCAGAGAACTTGAATTTTGCCGTCCACATATTTTCCTTGATGAATAAGAATGCCTCGAGAATCCTGTCAAACCTGTAGACCCAAGAACATAGTCATTTCCCCGAGAGCACTCATCTCATATTTCTTCTTCGTTACTCCCTCAAACTCCTTGCATAGATCCTCACTTGTTGATCCAAAAATAATATCATCAACATAAATTTGAACTAAGATCACATCCTTTCCCACTCTCTTGATAAACAATGTCTAATCAATTGTCCCACGAGTGTATCCATGAGCTAGAAGATGCTTAGTCAGGGTTCCATACCAATCCCTTGGTGCTTGGTGCAATCCATGCAAAGCCTTGTCAAGTTTGTAAGCATAACCTGGATGATCTAGATGAACAAATCCCGGTGGTTGCTCAACAAAAATTTCTTCCTTCACATCTCCATATAGAGATGCTGTCTTGACGTCCATCTAATAAACAATGAACCCCATGTAAGATGCATAAGCTAAGAAGATCCAGATGGCTTCAAGTCGGGCAATAATGGCGTAAATTTCACCATAGTCCAGACCCTCAATCTTTCGGAATCCTTGGACCACCAATCTTGCTTTTTTTCGCACAATAACTCGTGCAGAGTCTTGCTTGTATCTGAACACCCATCGAGTTCCAAGTTTGCGTTTCCCTTTCAGCAACTCAACGAGCTTCCATACTCCTAGCTTCTCAAATTGGTTCAGCTCTTCATACATAGCATCCACCCAGTCGGGTTCATGCAAAGCTACATCAATAGTTTTAGGTTCTATTTGAGAAATGTAGCATGAGTACAAGCAAGTATTAATGGTTCCGGATTGGCTCCTGGTTTGAATTCCTGCATTTACAGGACCAATCACATTCGTAAGAGGATGATTTCTTTGAAAACTCATTGGAATAGCGACTTCAGGTACGGTCACGTCATGAGTTGACTTGGTGTTGCTCGACTCCCCCCATTAGATGTTGTAGTAGCATGAACTACAGAAGTAGTTACCGTACAATCTTCAGGAATGGTATCATGAAACAGTCCAGATCTTGAACCATTAGAAGTAACACCTCCTAATGATGCATCTTCAGCGGATTGATGGGACGTTTGATGAGATGTAAGGTTCTCTATAAAGACCATTCCAGGGGGTCTATGGTGTGGTTCCTTGAGCTCCCTTCAGCCTGTTCATCTTCTTCAGTATCACCGAATGAAAGCGGTTGTTTAAGATTGGACACACCTGCATCTGTAGGAACACTAGACATAATATTAAAAGACTTAAACAAATTAGCATAATCATATAGCCAGTCTGGACCAACTCTAGCATCCGTAGCATCTTCTTTGAGCCATTTAATGTTGCACGACTCGACGACTTTCTTAGTTACTTTATTATATACTCTATAGGATGACCCTTTAGCGTATCCAATAAAGAAACACTCATCCCCCTTGACCTCAAACTTCCCATTAGAGTCCATAAGTAAAAGTACACATGGACATCCAAAGATACGGAAGTGTGAGACCGAGGGTTTACGTCCCTCCAGAATCTCATAAGGTGTTTTCATATGATGCTTGTTTACTAAAGCATGATTCGTGATGTAACAAGCCGTGCTAACAGCTTCAGCCCAAAAGAAACTAGGAAGCTTCGAGTCTGCCAGCATGGTTCGTGCAGCCTCTATAAGAGTACGATTTCTTCTCTCTGCCACTCCATTCTATTGTGGAGTTCGTGGTGCACTATATTGTCGATCGATTCTCTTTTCAGCACAGAATGTATCCAATGTGATATTCTTGAACTCTGTCCCATTGTCTGATCGAATAGCCTTCACTCTTGCACTTGCATGATTTTCAACCAGAGTGATGAACTGTTTGACTAAGACTGCTGTCTCATTCTTGTGGCTCAGAAAGTAAACCCAGGTGTAGCATGAATAGTCATCAACTATTACGAGATAGGGCGACTTCTTGCCAATGCTTAGCACATTCACGGGACCAAAGAGATCCATGTGAAGTAACTCTGGCACAGCTTTGGTCGAGGGTGCAAACTTGTATTTATGAGACTTCCGACGTGC